>JARQOD010000008.1:123643372-123730872 GCA_033576555.1 Oophaga sylvatica
TGGGTGATGTGTGTAATATGTGCTGTTACATGGGTGATGTGTGTAATATGTGCTGTTACATGGGTGATGTGTGTGTATTATGTGCTGCTACATGGGTGATGTGTGTGTTATGTGCTGTTACATGGGTGATGTGTGTGTTATGTGCTGTTACATTGGTGATGTGTGTATTATGTGCTGTTACATGGGTGATATGTGTGTATTATGTGCTGCTACATGGGTGATGTGTGTATTATGTGCTGTTACATGGGTGATGTGTGTATTATGTGCTGCTACATGGGTGATGTGTGTATTATGTGCTGTTACATGGGTGATGTGTGTGTATTATGTGCTGCTACATGGGTGATGTGTGTGTATTATGTGCTGTTACATGGGTGATGTGTGTGTATTATGTGCTGCTACATGGGTGATGTGTGTGTATTATGTGCTGTTACATGGGTGATGTGTGTGTATTATGTGCTGCTACATGGGTGATGTGTGTATTATGTGCTGTTACATGGGTGATGTGTGTGTATTATGTGCTGCTACATGGGTGATGTGTGTATTATGTGCTGTTACATGGGTGATGTGTGTGTATTATGTGCTGTTACATGGGTGATGTGTGTGTATTATGTGCTGTTACATGGGTGATGTGTGTGTGTGTTATGTGCTGTTACATGGGTGATGTGTGTGTATTATGTGCTGTTACATGGGTGATTGTGTGTGTGTGTGTTATGTGCTGTTACATGGGTGATGTGTGTGTAGTATGTGCTGTTACATGGGTGATGTGTGTGTGTTATGTGCTGTTACATGGGTGATGTGTGTGTATTATGTGCTGCTACATGGGTGATGTGTGTATTATGTGCTGTTACATGGGTGATGTGTGTGTTATGTGCTGTGTTATGGGTGGAGTGTGTGTATTATGTGCTGTTACATGGGTGATGTGTGTGTATTATAGATGTGTTACATGGGTGATGTGTGTGTGTGTGTGTATTTGCTGCCGTGTTACATGGGTGATGTGTGTGTATTATAGATGTGTTGGATGACTGTGTATATTGCATCTTATGTGTTCTGTGGATTACATATGTGATGTATATTACTTGTGTCCGATGGCCTGTATACTATGTGGTGTGTACGGTGTATGGGTGTGATGGACGGTGTATTTTTTACTCACATAGCGCCATTAATTCCACAGCGCTTTACATCATCATCACTGTCCCCATTGGGCCTCACAATCTGCATTCCCTATCAGGCTTTGGATGCACTTTATTATATGACATGTTTTATGGCTGTATTCACATATGACTTTATATTTAGCATAGTTGGAAGTTTTGGTTGTTTTTGTAAAATAACTTTCTGTAAAACGCCCATGTGACCGGAACCAGAAGTGCATGTGATGGCATCTATATCATGTCGTGTATACACCTGCACTGTATCTTACAAACTGTCTATTCTGTGTCTACACCTGTACTGGGTGTACCCCAATACCCTACTTACTGTGTATACACCAGTACTATACCTTATATGCCCCATATACTGTCTGTACACCTGTGTACCCCAATACCCTACTTACTGTGTATACACCAGTACTATACCTTATATGCCCCATATACTGTCTGTACACCTGTGTACCCCAATACCCTACTTACTGTGTATACACCAGTACTATACCTTATATGCCCCATATACTGTCTGTACACCTGTGTACCCCAATACCCTACTTACTGTGTATACACCAGTACTATACCTTATATGACCCATATACTGTCTGTACACCTGTGTACCCCAATACCCTACTTACTGTGTATACACCAGTACTATACCTTGTATGCCCCATATGCTGTCTGTACACCTGTGTACCCCAATACCCTACTTACTGTGTATACACCAGTACTATACCTTATATGCCCCATATACTGTCTGTACACCTGTGTACCCCAATGCCCTACTTACTGTGGATACACCAGTACTATACCTTGTATGCCCCATATACTGTCTGTACACCTGTGTACCCCAATACCCTGCTTACTGTGTATACACCAGTACTATACCTTATATTCCCCATATACTGTCTGTACACCTGTGTACCCCAATACCCTACTTACTGTGTATACACCAGTACTATACCTTGTATTCCCCATATACTGTCTGTACACCTGTGTACCCCAATACCCTACTTACTGTGTATACACCAGTACTATACCTTGTATGCCCCATATACTGTCTGTACACCTGTGTACCCCAATACCCTACTTACTGTGTATACACCAGTACTATACCTTGTATGCCCCATATACTGTCTGTACACCTGTGTACCCCAATATCCTACTTACTGTGTATACACCAGTACTATACCTTATATGCCCCATATACTGTCTGTACACCTGTGTACCCCAATACCCTACTTACTGTGTATACACCAGTACTATACTTTATATGCCCCATATACTGTCTGTACACCTGTGTACCCCAATACCCTACTTACTGTGTATACACCAGTACTATACCTTGTATTCCCCATATACTGTACTGTTTCAACACTGTGTTACCCCAAATAACCCATCTACTGTGTATACACCAGTACTATACCTTGTATGCCCCATATACTGTCTGTACACCTGTGTACCCCAATACCCTACTTACTGTGTATACACCAGTACTATACCTTATATGCCCCATATACTGTCTGTACACCTGTGTACCCCAATACCCTACTTACTGTGTATACACCAGTACTATACCTTGTATGCCCCATATACTGTCTGTACACCTGTGTACCCCAATACCCTACATTACTGTGTATACACCAGTACTATACCTTATATGCCCCATATACTGTCTGTACACCTGTGTACCCCAATACCCTACTTACTGTGTATACACCAGTACTATACTTATATGCCCCATATACTGTCTGTACACCTGTGTACCCCAATACCCTACTTACTGTGTATACACCAGTACTATACCTTATATGCCCCATATACTGTCTGGACACCTGTGTACCCAATACCCTACTTACTGTGTATACACCAGTACTATACCTTATATGCCCCATATACTGTCTGTACACCTGTGTACCTCAATACCCTGCTTACTGTGGATACACCAGTACTATACCTTATATGCCCATATTTCTGTCTGTACACCTGTGTACCCCAATACCCTACTTACTGTGGATACACCAGTACTATACCTTATATGCCACATATACTGTCTGTACACCTGTGTACCCCAATACCCTACTTACTGTGGATACACCAGTACTATACCTTATATGCCCCATATACCGTCTGTAACCTGTGTACCCCAATACCCTGCTTACTGTGTATACACCAGTACTATACCTTATATCCCCATATACTGTCTGTAACCTGTGTACCCCAATACCCTGCTTACTGTGTATACACCAGTACTATACCTTATATTCCCCATATACTGTCTGTACACCTGTGTACCCCAATACCCTACTTACTGTGTATACACCAGTACTATACCTTGTATGCCCCATATACTGTCTGTACACCTGTGTACCCCAATACCCTACTTACTGTGTATACACCAGTACTATACCTTATAGGCCCCATATACTGTCTGTACACCTGTGTACCCCAATACCCTACTTACTGTGTATACACCAGTACTATACCTTGTATGCCCCATATACTGTCTGTACACCTGTGTACCCCAATACCCTACTTACTGTGTATACACCAGTACTATACCTTATAGGCCCCATATACTGTCTGTACACCTGTGTACCCCAATATCCTGCTTACTGTGTATACACCAGTACTATACCTTATATGCAACATATCCTGTCTGTACACCTGTGTACCCAATACCCAACTTACTGTGTATACACCAGTACTATACCTTATATGCCCCATATACTGTCTGGACACCTGTGTACCTCAATACCCTACTTACTGTGTATACACCAGTACTATACCTTATATTCCCCATATACTGTCTGTACACCTGTGTACCCCAATACTCTATAGAGGGATGTTTGCGGGGTGCAGATATCTGGCACGCACCCGGTTGTCGGTCATGTTGGCTAGTACGGGTATACAGATGAATGGCGCCTCTGTGCAGTACGAGGAGTTGTCCGGGGAGTTTGGGGGATGACTGTTGCCGATCCGTTACCCGTGTGAGTGATGCTGTACATAGATATTATAGGTCTTATAGGGGTAGGCGACACATCCGCCATTGGTACGCAGCCACTGTGTTGTCTGGCTGCTGACAGAACGTTTCCTTTTGTTTCTGCGCTCGGGATGGTACAACATATGGGAGTCTTCACTCTTCCCATACGCGTCTGTCATGATTCTTGCGGGGGACGGGTAAGACTGTGAATCACACAACTAATATGGCCGCCAGTGCGCCGCCATGGTGGTTGTTACTAAGCTTTTCCAGGACCCTGAATGGCAGATATGCCCTGGGGCCAGAATCGCCCAGGTTTTCTGTCAGTTATGGGGCACAGAGCTGGTGTCTCGAGGCTGCGGTGTCCCCAACGTGCGGGAATCTCTGCTGGTATTTTATGAACAGGAAGTACGGTAATTTTCCTAATAAAAATAATAGTTGCCGCCTCTGCTGCTAATTCCAGTCTCCGGTATTTTAGGTGGAGACTCATGTGAGATGTGGGCAGGTTCGGGGTGCACCGGCCCGAGAGGCCTCGCTCCTTCCGTCCTGTTGGGCTTTAAAAGGATTACGTGGTCAACAAGTAATAATACAAATGTACGTCTCCAGGCACAACCAAAATGGCTACCCAGAGCCTGGCAGCCATAGTTAAACTTTTATTAGACTTTTGCTGGGTGGGGGTGCAGGTGCAAGCACCTCCCATGGTCGCTGAATGAAGCCCTTGGCTCAGACTGTAGATGGAACTGGACATTTGGGCAATGCCCCCTCCATAGATCAGAGCTGTGCAGGTTTTGGTGGCCATAAGCAGAACCGGCCTTTTGAATGAGGGTTCCCCCTTTACGTGGTAGGGGTGGGGAACCTCAGGCCCGCTGGCCAATTTCGGCCCTCGATGACCTCTTTATTCAGCCCCCGGGAGATTCCCAAGGACCTCAGTTCTTTGGCCGGCAGCTGTATTTTGACGTCCGCCGGCCCTTTACTTTCTTCTGGCTCTGTGAGTACATTCGCTCTAAAGAGTCAAAATAGTAGGTGCTAATAGTACCTCTCATGGTGGTTGTATGCAGTTGTACAGGGGCGTGTATTGCAAATGTCAAAATTGGACCCCGGGTGATATTAACATCCCATTGGTGGGTGTGGGGGGGGTCAACCTTGGCTAATCACTTACACGCCTTGGTCACTGTTAACACACAAGGGTTAACGGGTTAGACAGCAGTTATGGGCAGGTTTGTACTGTGTAACACAGCCTGCACCTGCCGAGTATGGAGCGGGCTCAGCACATGAGCCTGATCCTTACACATGCTTCCAAATTCTGCTATAAATATATGGCGGAACTAGGGAGAAGTGGGCAGATGCCAAGCTGGGGACAATGCGCCTCATATTGATTGTCAAGGGACTCTATTAACAAGTTTTATTCAAAGCAGGGGCCCCAGCGCCACGTAGAGGCTTCTTGTTCTCTGCTGTACCTTTTTAGGCCTTGTGTTAGGTCTCATTTATCAGAACTGTCTTTGTTGCGCATAGCAACCAATCAGAGCTCAGCTTTCATTTTATAAACTGCTCTGGTAAAATGAAAGCTGAGCTGTGATTGGTTGCTATGGATGACATTTTTTCTGTAAGACATTGTTGATGAATCTACCGCAGTGTGTCGATAAGGGGGTTGTCTCGTGAAATAGCCGTCCATGTAATCTCCAGAAAGAAAGCTACTTGAACAAATTTGCTGATGGTTCTGTGTCATTGAGAGGGGTTCTGAAAAGGGGCCGACTATGGCGTCTGTAGGGGCCACCCCTTTAAGGAAGGTTTCCGTCATTGCTGTCTGGCGTAGTGTACACATGCCGACACCACACAGACGCCCTGTGGCTACTGTCGACTGTGGGAAATGGTCCTGAGTGCAGCGGCTGAACACGGCGGCGTCTTGAGGTTGAGGCTTAACGCTGTGGGATTATGTCAGCAGAGGCCACGTTGCGGGCCCCGACGGATTGTGGCATGTTCTGTAACACTCCAGAGCGATGAAGTCACACATGAAAGTCTTAGCCTAAAGTGCGAGGAACAAGTTCTAGCAACAGTCGCCCAGTTTCAGGGTGATGATGATGATGATGATGATGATGGTTATTAAAGGGGAAGTGCGCTGTGAAAATCTGTCATCCCCTCGTAGGACCAGTCACTGCGGACTACACCGCCTTTTTCTTTTGCGTAATTCAAAGCCAAAAGTAATGTCTAACTTTTTATTTTATTTTTTTTTTTAGGGGAATATAATCCTTTTTAACACTTGAGGTCCACTGGAGGGCTGTGATCAGCTGTAGACAGACACGTTCTCATCGTGCTCCCCAAAGACATACCTTTGGGGATCCAGTCCTAGCTCTTAAAGGGAACCTATCAGCAAGTAGACAAAGCACTTTACAATGCCATCATAGGGTTCACACAACTGTGATGTCCCTCTCTGACAGTTTGATACAGTTGCACTTCCTGCCTCTGAAGAGTCTGGTGGGCGGTCCTGATTTTCCTCCAGCAGTGGCGACTTATAGACTGGGATGGGCCGGCGGCATCCAGCGCCCGCGCGCTGCACAGATGGCGCCGTACACACAGAATTCCCGCACATGGGCCAGATGTTGCTGTCTTGTACTGATGTGTCAGGACTTTAGGGGTGTGGCACTGCGTGACTCTTGTGAAGAACCGCCCACATGACTCTTACACACTACTTTATGCTGCAGGAGACATTTCGGATGGGGACATCGTTAGAAATGTCTCATCATGTATAACGTTATGGTTGTGGTTTAGGTGAACTTCCCCTTGAAATTTTTTTTTTTTTCGAGAATGCAACCTAAAAATTTGGTTGTGCATACAGCAATTGGTCAGATAAGTGTTGACGCCACTTTCCTACTTGTGTCACAAAATGTTGATGGAGACAAGATGGTGCTCTTTACCAAAGGGGTATTGCATGGTTAGGGTTGACATGGCAGCCATATTGGGGGAATCTGGGAATGCCGGGTGGTAACCATAAACTTGACCGTTACCGCTGTCGTGATTGGTTGGCTCCTGGCTTTTCCAAACACCTGACAGGCCAGTTTGCCTAGTTTTGTCCTGACACTATGGATTGCACTGACCTCCAATTTATGCAGTTCATAAGACCAGACGTAAATATTATCGGAGGTGCGCCTGTTTTTCTTTGCCGGCTTATAGGATACTACACAAGCAATTAAGGCATGGTGTCATTAACCGGCCCCATGGTGGCACACGGCGCCTGTAGGGCAGGTTTTGTCTATCGAAATCGGTGGAAGTGAATTACCTGTATGATGCCTCCTAATCAAAAATCCCTTTAAAGGATTATTTCCTATTTTGGTAAATGGGTATTGTCGGATAGTACTTGTAAAAACAAGCACTTTTGCAATTTACTGCTTATTAAAATTTGCAGTTGTTTTTGAGATATTAACACTTTTTTCTTTTGTTTGCAACTTGTTGCTTAGGAGACCGTCCACCTCTGCTGTCTATCTTTTAAGTGCTGGCCAGGGTTAGGCGGTAACAGCATGCTCCGACAATCTTTGCCAGCTTCAAATCGGTGCTCAGTAGAAAAGAGCGTGTGAGCACTGTGCATGTCTGCTGTCGAGCAGAGGTGGTCGGTCTCCAAGGCGATGAGCTGCAAACAAAAGTGTTAATATCTCAAGAACAACTACAAATTTTAACAAGCTGTAAATTGCAAAATTGCTAGTTTATATAAGCACTGTCCTACAATACCCATTTGTGAAAATGAGAATAACCCTTTAAAGGAACACTAAAGTCTCCTGCCTCCATTTGCATTATTCCCTGTTATCATCCAGTAAGGTCTGGGTGAGACTGACTGTATCGAGAGGATGTCAAGAAGTTCCCTGCCTCCATGCTCACACCATACTTAGGTGTGAATGATGCCCAGTGTCCCAAATTTAGGATTAGCGCCCCCTTAAGAAACTGATTTTACACAGGTCAGTTTTAATGCCTGTTTTTTACCTATGGAATCTGGATCTTGGTTCCTCCTTAATCTAAGAAATGAAAGCTGACCTCTGATTGCTTGATATGGGCACCAATGACAACCATACTACTTGATAAATGAAGTAGGCGGGGCATGACATGGACTTCTCTAATGCCCCACCCCCGCGAGCCTTTGCTAGATGTCGGTCTATAAATTCTGAGTGTCCTTTTAATTTTCTGTATTTTTTTTTTCCCTCTTGAATTTATGAACCTATTTGTAATTTTTAGGAGCCCTAATAAAAAAGGAAGCTCTGATTATAATAATTGTACGGTTACGACACCGATTGTAATACGAGGGTATAAAGCAATAAAGTGACATGACGCAGCTGCTCCTGACACCTGAGTCGCCTCAGTATTTCTGTGACTAATGGCCACTGCAGATGTCCGCCAGCTGCTGGCGGAATATGCGGAGAAGCGGTTATCAGACGCTGCGCAGGCTGCTTGTCTCCGGAGGAAAGGTAACATCCAGCAGCGGGTGTAGGACCACGTATGGGGTATTGTTATCCGCTATGTCTGCCCCTGGGATTTGGGGAGAACTCCAGGCCTGAACATGTATTGGTTACAGGAAGTGGCAGTGTATGCAGGAAGCCTGCGGAGGACTGTAGCTGGGAGCAGGAGCCTCTGCGCGCGCCGCTGAGTCGGTCCGGGCACGTTCTCGCCCGCTGGGTGCAGTGCAGCTGCTTTACTCACTGCTATTGAGTAAGGGATGTGCGGACTCGCTGACGCTTCCTGCTGGGCCAAAGGTTACTGTGCTGGGAGTACCACCAGTGAGAACCGGACTGGTGTATCTAATCCTGTAAGGTGTGATCAGTCTGCTGAACCATGTATCTAAACCTAGTATGTGATATACACAGAGTGGCAGAGAGTATTAGCTGGTTATTGGTGATACTGTCTACTGAGGTGCCGCATCTAAGCCTATAATGTGTGATGGCCTAGTGTATCTAAGCTTTGTGTGACGGCAGCTCAGCAGACAGCATATCTAAGCATGTGTGATGGTCCCTGCGCTGCTGTATCTAAGCTTTATGTGTGATGGCAGCTCAGCAGACAGCATATCTAAGCATGTGTGATGGTCCCTTTGCTGCTGTATCTAAGCTTTATGTGTGACGGCAGCTCAGCAGACAGCATATCTAAGCATGTGTGATGGTCTGTCGAGCTGCTGTATCTAAGCTTGTCATGTGTTGTATGTGCTGAGTCACTGTATCTAAGCTTGTCATGTGTGATGGTCCCTGAGCTGCTGTATCTAAGCTTTGGGTGACGGCAGCTCAGCAGACAGCATATCTAAGCTTGTGTGATGGTCCCTGCGCTGCTGTATCTAAGCTTTATGTGTGACGGCAGCTCAGCAGACAGCATATCTAAGCATGTGTGATGGTCTGTCGAGCTGCTGTATCTAAGCTTTATGTGTGACGGCAGCTCAGCAGACAGCATATCTAAGCATGTGTGATGGTCCGTGTGCTGCTGTATCTAAGCTTTATGTGTGACTGCAGCTCAGCAGACAGCATATCTAAGCATGTGTGATGGTCCGTGTGCTGCTGTATCTAAGCTTTATGTGTGACGGCAGCTCAGCAGACAGCATATCTAAGCATGTGTGATGGTCTGTCGAGCTGCTGTATCTAAGCTTGTCATGTGTTGTATGTGCTGAGTCACTGTATCTAAGCTTGTCATGTGTGATGGTCCCTGCGCTGCTGTATCTAAGCTTTGTGTGACAGCAGCTCAGCAGACAGCATATCTAAGCATGTGTGATGGTCTGTCGAGCTGCCGTATCTAAGCTTGTCATGTGTGATACTGTTTGCTGAATATCATCTGCTATTCTGCTGACCTGGTGTATCTCAGCCTATTTTTTGTGCAGTTATTTGCAGACTCAGATGCTGTATCTAGTCATGTCTTGTATGGTACTGTAGACTGAGCTGCTGTATCTAATCTTACACTGATGCTGTGCATCTAAACCTATGTGGTGTGTTACAGCACTACACCCCTCATCATGTAATGTCCATGGGCGCCTCTGTAGATCACTGGCAGCAGGGGTGCGGCACTCCTGGGTGATGTGGTGTTACCGGCCCGGGGGCAGATGATGATGTCATGCTGACAGGCGGGCTGCCGGTGATGTCATCGTTACCTGTACGGTCAGGGGTGTAGTGCTGACGGTGAGATCTATCACCTGCCATTGCTGCCAAATCTCGATTTCTAATGGGCACTGACCCAACTGGCTCTTAAAGGGCCCTAGGGTTTTGTTTGTTTTTTCTTCCTGGTTCCGAGAAAGCGGGGGATTTCCACCCTTGCACACCTTTTTGGAATGGCGCCCTGGCGCTGTAGTGTCAGCCATATTGGATGTCACCCAGCTTTTCCAGGAACCGATTGGGAAACATCCAGGTATTGAATGTCGCAACCGATTAACAAAGAGTCGTTATGTAATGTAGATCTAAAATGATCTCATGACGTAATCCTCCCGTCCCAGCGCGGCGGCCACGAGGAAGGTGGAGGACTTGTCCTGTCCAAAATAACCTGGGTGTTCACCTAACCTCAAACCTGTCCTGTAACAGTACCCCGCGCGCCCTGCTGCCACCCCGTGCCCTAATCTAGCCCTATAGGAATGGCTGCAATAAACTGTACTCCACCTGCGGTCACAGGGAGGGCAGACTGTCCTGTGTCGGTGTGCGGCGAGGTGTGTCCGGAGTTATATTACCATGCAGGGTAGGTGACTATTAGAAGCATATAATTGCCACACCGGTGACGTCCTGGCAGTGGACCCTGCCAGCCATGCGCCTGTTATTTGTACTCTGTACCCCCTGCCGAGAGCCGCCCTGGTGACTCACCGCATGTGTCATCCTGAGGTAAGAGGGGGTGAACTACTACACCCAGCAGAGAAGTCCCATAAAAGCCAAGAGTACCCCTCCGCCCATAAGGCGCTGGAACAGGAGACCCTGGCACCCCATGTGCCAACTCCATAATGGTGGCCATTTTGGCTCTGCTTCTCCTCGCACCAACATAACTATGAGAGGATTGAATGGGTTAATACCTGACGTTACTGATACGTCCTGTGTACCCACAGATGTAGCAGTGCTGAGCTTGTCATTGTGTTCTAATAATTCTCCTAGACAGGACTAGACATCGGATAATTGCAGAAATTCCTCCTGGCATTACAATGCCGGGTAACATGCTCGGCTCTGCTGCGTTTGCTCGCTCGGCTCTGCTGCATTTGCACGCTCGGCTCTGCTGCGTTTGCACGCTCGGCTCTGCTGCGTTTGCACGCTCGGCTCTGCTGCGTTTGCACGCTCGGCTCTGCTGCATTTGCACGCTCGGCTCTGCTACATACCCAACATCAGTATTATGTGCACGGGTTTATTTGTGCTCTCTGTCTTGTTTTCAGATTCAGGAGGTGAATGGCCGTCTTCTGGGTCACACACGGTAAGATAAGGGCACACAATGCGTACTGCGTATGGGGAGGGAGGAGTAGGCGGCGTCACACACCTAATGGCAGAACAGGACCGGAGATATAGCAAACGTGGAGGTCCCCTTACACATTACCACCCCAAAATCAGAAGTAATCCTCTTCTCACATGATATCACCTGTTAGGAAAGCTGGGTGTCCGGCAATAGGTCTGCCATTACATATGCCTCAGGGGACTTCACCCAGCTTTTCCAGACTCTTAAAGGGTGATTCCCGTCTTCATGGATGGATGGCGCTTGTTAATACAAGAAATTTAGCAATTAAAATGTTCAGTCTTTTTTGAGCTATTTGCTTTTTTGTTTACAGCTTGTTGCCTTGGAGACTGACCACTTCTGAATATGAGGAGTATTTGCATGCTTTTTCTATTGAGTTTTGAAGCTGCTGGAATCGCTGGAGTGCGATGTTGCCTCCCAATCCCGGTCAGCTTCAGCACAGTGCTTGCAAGCAGCGGTGGTCGGTCTCCTAGGCAACGAGCTATAAACAAGTCGTATCTCAAGAACAACTGCAAATTTTAATAAGCAGTAAATTGCAAAAATGCTTGTTTTTTCAAGCACTATGTAGAATATCCATCTATGAAGATGGGAATAGCGCTTTAATTTAAGGTCCCCATCTGATGACATGTTGTTTGGGACACCCTAGGGACAGGGACTGGCAGATCCGGATGATAGCAGACACCGGACATATTCCTGAATATCATCCTATCAGGAGGTTTCTGCAGATGATTGCCCTACACCAGTGATCCCCAACCCATGGCTCTCCAGCTGTTACAAACTTTGTGCCAAGGTGTTACCCAGCTTTCCCTGTGTCCTTAATGTCAATGCAAAGTGGAGCAAACATGCTGATCTGGGAAAGCTGGGTGACTGTGCATTAAGGCCCAACTTTCCCTGAAACTGGTTAGTAATCCCCTGTAATAAAGAGATATTTGTGTTTGCTCTGTAGAGGTCTGAAGTCTGGGGCTCCCATTGATCCGGAGGATGAAAGGGCTGCAGTGCTGTCCCCCTTTCAATATTCATCCTTGTGCGGCTGCCTGGTCGTCTGTTATACAGGTCCATGCAGGTGACAGGTAGCAGTCCCCTGTACAGCGCGCGGGGGGGGGAGGGAGTTATAGTGGCGGCTGTTGTGTTACCCAGCTTTCCCAAAATCCCAGATATCGCTGAAAAGCATCTGAATAAAAGTTCTATGAAGTTTTCAGAAAAGTAGGACTGGGGGGATTTGTCTATGGGGTTATACTGGTCCTTAGGACAGGGTGGCGGTGTCATAAAAATGTTTTTATAGTCATGTGAGGATGGTGACTTGTGCAGATCCCGGCGAGGCGTGGACAATGGCATGCATTGTGTTAATGAGTGACAGATCGCGGGGATCGGGGAGGTGTTTGCTGCGTTAGAGCAGAGGCTTAGGACATGCTGATCCCCAGTGACGCCGCATTCTGGGACAATCCCCGGCTTGTTACACAGGATGACAGGTTTGTTTGCAGAAGTGACGGAAGCCTGATCCGTCCGTGATTCAGCGGTAACCTCTGCAGTGTGACACACGGGCCGGGCGAGGAGGCCGCACGGCACAAGGGGCAGGATAGGGTTTGCCAAAAGAGTCATGTACCCAGGACTGGCTCCAGGTAAATTGGGGGTCACGGTAGCATTGGCTCTAACCTTATACCCAGATTTTTTTCCTTCCTGTAAAGCGTCTCCGCCACCTTCTTTGCAGGGTATTTTCCTGGGTTGCTTCCTTGATGTCAGCCCTGCTCATACCCACTGGGTAATTGACAATCTCTCAATGCACTGCAGCACTATATTTCTGTTCAGCCAGGGCCTTCTAGTTCATGAGCACATTGCCAGAACCCCTGTGACATGGTTGTATAGCAATAGATTAATCTGCCTTTCAGGGTCCCTGGAAAGCTGGGTGACAATATATGTTACTGGTAATTACCTGTGCAATGTGGAAACAGGTTCAGGAAGGGGTTACAGTCTTCTGTGACATTTTGCTGCCGACCTTGTAATGTGAAATGTGTCACGTCTCAATGGACCCTCCAGCCGCACAGTCCTTGTCATGTCGTGTCTGACTTGTGTTACCGACAGGGAGACGGCACCGATCGTTCATGCACAGCGGAGCGCTCCATACAAGATTTGGGAGAAATTGCATCCGACGTGCAGAAAGCTGAGTGGAACCCAATATGGCGGCCAGCACGGCTCCCATTACTGTGCTGATTTCTCCCCCCCTCCCTTTAGTCACTTCAGTCCTGGAGATTTACAGCAGAAAGTTCCTGACATTGAAGCAGAGTCCCAGCTTTGGGGGCACGGCGACCCTCTGTAGGGCTTGTTTAGGACCTTTAGTGGTGCAGAGCATGCTGGGAGTTGTAGTGCACACTGCCTTCGATATCATGTACAGGCAAAGGCCAGCGGACAACCTTGGTCTGTGTGGCTTTTAGGAAAGAAATATGAATAGTGAATGCAATGTAGGAGCGAATCTTGTAATTGTTGGATTTGCAAAAAAAAATGCCATCCTTTCCCTGTGCGTGGCCTGTGCCCTCCGCCTCTCGGGTGGCCTGTGCCCTCCGCCTCTCGGGTGGCCTGTGCCCTCCGCCTCTCGGGTGGCCTGTGCCCTCCGCCTCTCGGGTGGCCTGTGCCCTCCGCCTCTCGGGTGGCCTGTGCCCTCCGCCTCTCGGGTGGCCTGTGCCCTCCGCCTCTCGGGTGGCCTGTGCCCTCCGCCTCTCGGGTGGCCTGTGCCCTCCGCCTCTCGGGTGGCCTGTGTCCGCCGCCTCTCGGGTGGCCTGTGCCCGCCGCCTCTCGGGTGGCCTGTGCCCGCCGCCTCTCGGGTGGCCTGTGCCCGCCGCCTCTCGGGTGGCCTGTGCCCTCCGCCTCTCGGGTGGCCTGTGCCCTCCGCCTCTCGGGTGGCCTGTGCCCGCCGCCTCTCAGGTGGCCTGTGCCCGCCGCCTCTCGGGTGGCCTGTGCCCGCCGCCTCTCGGGTGGCCTGTGCCCGCCGCCTCTCGTGGCTGTGCCCGCCTCTCGGGTGGCCTGTGCCCGCCGCCTCTCGGGTGGCCTGTGCCCGCCGCCTCTCGGGTGGCCTGTGCCCGCCGCCTCTCGGGTGGCCTGTGCCCGCCGCCTCTCGGGTGGCCTGTGCCCGCCGCCTCTCAGGCTGTTATCTGTACAGCAGATGTCCTTGGAGTTGGTCTTTTTAGTTCCTGGCATTTGGTGTCCGCTGCAGGGAGGGGGGAGGCCGGGACCTTCCTGGAGTTTATTGGTGTGGGGGCTACACTTTTCCTCCCTTCCCCCATGGATCTCCTTTCTTTACCCTTTTGCATACATATTGGCCTTATTGACATGGCTGAAGCCCCTTCATTGATGCCTACACTGGAGAGCACGGTGCGGGGTGGAGGGTCTCTGGGGGGGGTGGGGGGGGGCTAGTGCAGTGTGATGACTTGTTGCCGCTGATCATGTGCTTGGTGTCCCCCTTATCTCCATAGGCTTCTCTCGACGTTGGTAGGAGCTGTGGAGCGAACATGGAGGTGAAGGGTCCCTGCGGCATCTCCACGTCAGGTAAAATTCCATACGGTTCTGTATCTGGTCACCTGCTTGGCTGAACAGGCCATTGACCTAATGTTCAGGGGGCTGCTGGACCCCCATTTGGTATCATGGATCGGCCACTAGACAAAATTTTGATATCTGATTCAATATGGCAGCAACTAAAGTGGAGAGAATATGAAGAATCACCAAACCGTGCATAGCAATATTATGCGTGCACTGTATGGTGGTATTTGGTGTATATGCTGTATGGTATTATCTGTGTGCTGCTTGTATACTTAGATATAGGAATATCCATACTAGTCCCCGCTAAATCCACACAGACACAAGAATCCAGTTAATCACATGCCATATAGCACTGTTTGGGGACTTCTGTGCGGTATTATTAGGGCAGTGCATTGTGGTATATGGTGTGCTGTATGGCACTGTGTTTTGGAATGTTTATGGCCCTGTATGGTACTCATGAATGAGGACTACATGGCAGTATTTTGATTATCGCACTCTTATAGATTGTAAGCTTGCGAGCAGGGCCCTCATTCTCTTGGTATCTACTTTGATCCGTGTTTACTGTTATGCTGTTATGTCTATTGTCTGTACAAGTCCCCTCTATAATGTAAAGTCCTGCGGAATATGTCGGCGCTATAGAAATAAAAATTATTGTTATTATTATGCGGTACTGTTTTTGGGTAACTCTATGGCGGTATTGTTTGCATAATGTATGGCACCACCTACTTAGAGAAAAAGACATTGATTATTGCTTGGGACTTGCATAGACCAAGCACACTATAGCAGGTTTTTGTTGACTAGCAGGCGATATTCATAAGGCCCCATTTACTATTATTGGGGCACTCTATGGCGGTATTGTTTGCTTACTGCAGGCCACCGTTTCTTCAGAAACCTTGAAGATTGATTATTGCTTGAGACTTGCATAGACAGTAAGGCACACTGAACCAGTTTTTTGGGACTAGTGGATGGTAACCTTAGTGCACTGTATGATGCTATATGGGCACCATATGATCATATTGGAGCGCTCTGTGGCGGTGTTATGTGCTTACTGCAGGGAAACATTCCTTCAGAAACATTGATCTATTATTTCTTTAGACTTGCCTACAACCTAGGTAAATGAGCAAAGTATAGCACCATTTGGGGACTACTAGGCAGTAATATTAATGTGCTGTATAGTGCACCATATTATACCTTTTATTGGGGTACTCTAGCGGTATTATTTTCTTGCATCGCTCTAGAATGTTCCTGTGCTGAATTCACGTAGACTCGAGGACCCCGTTGTTTGGGCACTGTGTTGCACCACTATGTACTACATGGCAGTATTATTAATGAACAGTTTGGTGGTTTTAATGATAGGATTCCCGCTATGGAGGGATATTGTGGGAGAGACTGATGTGTAAATGTTCTCTACAGGTGGGGCCCTGTTTGACGCCTCCTCTAAGCAGAGAGCCCAACTGATCTCCGACCTCGGAGAGAAGCAGCGAGATCTCCAGGAGTCGCTGCGTCAGAAGGTCCATGAGCTGCGGAGGCTGTGCCTGCAGGAGGCGGTGAGTACAAGGGATGCCCCTTTAAGTAATGGCTCCATTATTTGCATGTGTGTAAAAGAAGAAAAAAAATAGATAATGTTAGCTTCTAGCTGATTAGGAAGACCAGCCCCGCTCTCCAGCACAGGGGAGGTGAGGACATGTGGGGTGGGGTGGGCCCTGCAGCTGTTGTGCTGCACATAACATATGGACAGGCCACCGCTGGAGATCAGCGAGACAAAGCAGGGATCATGGGGTCGGGGCTGAGCGTTTTCCAGACTTCCCATCAGTCACAAACACTCTTGAAATGGGTGATAACAGAGAACAGCAGATAGCGCTCACTTTCCCAGCATGTGGGGATCAGATAGACTTGGAGCGGTTTACAAGCCTTGTAAATGCACGTCCGATATCGGTGACTGGCACGGTGTGGCGGCGGAGTCCTGCGCACACAGTGCTGATCCCTGCCCCCGTCGGTGTCACTAATGAGGCTTTACTGATTTCTGCTGCCTGAGTCATGATGGCGGCAGTCAGTCCTGTCCTAACGTCTCACCCAGCACTGCTGTGTTTCCCTCCAGGAGCTGACGGGGCAGGTCCCCCCGGAGTACCCCTTGGAGTATGGCGAGAGACCCCCAGTCATCACAAGGAACCAGAGAGCATTTCGAGTGAGCGCTGCCACTGTCACCAGAGCAGAGGTGAGACGATGCAGACAACATAAAGAGGGGATCCCATTAAAAAACTAGCACCTATCTGCAGGATTGGTAATAGTCTGATTGCTGGGGTCCGGCTGCTGAGACCCCATGGATCCCAAAAACAGGGCTTAAAGCTATCAGTGAATGGAGCAATAGTGAGCGACAGCCACTCCTATAGAGGATGAGCAGAGCAGCCATCACACGTGTCCACTCCCTTCCCATTCACACAGGAGACCTCCTTTGTCATGATCGGTGGGGGATCCAGTGGTTGGACCTGCAGCAATCTTACAGTCCACTTAGCTTGTGACTAGGTCATGGATGTGGAAGGCTTTCTGTATATCATTTAAAACCCCTTAAAGATGAATATATTGGTCACAATGATCTTGTTAAGTAATACATCAGCAACCTTTATTGAAAAGCACTGCGCTACGCCAGCCTCCCGAATGCCGCGCGCCAGCCTCCCGAATGCCGCGCGCCAGCCTCCCGAATGCCGCGCGCCAGCCTCCCGAATGCCGCGCGCCAGCCTCCCGAATGCCGCGCGCCAGCCTCCCGAATGCCGCGCGCCAGCCTCCCGAATGCCGCGCGCCAGCCCATGCACCACTGTTCCGATGTCCCGCTCTGGCATGTTCCAGCGATGTTGGTGCTGCTCTTCCTGGAGGGTGACATGGCTTGGGTCACGTGCCGGCTGTGGGCCATGACTGGCCGCTCGTCAGTTTCAGCCTTTACTATTTTGTCCACCCTGACTAAATGTTGATGAGCTAGTGGCACAATAATGTCACATCACTCTCCGGGAACAGCAGCACCTACGCCACTAGAACAGAGCCACAGCGGCAGGATAGCCACTGTTTTTACCTTTGAGGGGTCCGGAGCTGATTGTGCTGGGATGGACCAGTCGTGCACAACCCCTTTAAGTCAATAAATGCCACTAGCTGTCTGTGATACTGGGACATCACTGCCACTCGGATCATTGCTGTCAGCCATAATGAAGAGGCTTTATGCCTGGTGCTGACGTCATTTCCAGCAGAGATACCAGACTCTGGCTGCATCTGAATGAACATGGCTCGCGTCCAGAGCCGTCAGGTGCAGCCTGTCCTTGGTGGATAACGCTGCGGGTGACCTTGAGGCTTGTTTCTGATAACGATGTTGTTTTGTCCTCTAAGGCATCTGAGTATTAGGAAGCAATTTCCCACTATTACCCCAGTAATTATAGATGATAGGAGATAAAGGAGGCGTGCAGTGTCATCAGCGCCATCTACTGGCAGTTCATAGCATTGGAACTATCACCGTGTATACAACAAGCCCTGGTGGGTATGAACATAATGCCTCTCCATGGGGTGGCATACACCCTTTTGTCCCCAAACATGCTGTTGGCACTCCTCCACATACATTTTTTTTGGATGGTCAGGACACCAAAAACATGAAGATCTGAATTCCATCTGTTGAGACTACAACTCCCAGCATTCTGTAGGGCCACACTCGTTTAGATTTTTTTTTTTTTTTTGCATCCTTACATGTTGCACCTCATTGGCATATTATGGGAGTATTAACCCTTAGAGTAACCCGGATGCCCTCTTTCGGCAGGAGGTCCAGCTTGAGCGCTTGGAAAGGGACTTTGCTCTGCAGCTGCAGATGTCCGAGGCGGCCCGGAAACTGAGCTTGGCAGCTGAGCAGAGCGCGGAGCTGACGCTGGAGCAGCGCAGGAAGCGGAGGCTGGTGTATCTGGATGCACTACGTAGACTGCAGGAGTTAGAGGAGCAGAGTAACAACCTGCGCAGGAAGCTGGGCTTGAGACCAACACACAGGGTGCCGCACAGTCTGCTGGGTGAGTTACTGCCGCCCTGGCACGCTTATCTTATATGCTTCACTGGCACGCTTTTCTTGCGTGCCGCCCTGGCACGTCTATCTTGCATGCCGCCCTTGCACGCTTGGCTTGCGTGCCACCCTGGCACGCTTATCTTATATGCTGCCCTGACACGCTTATCTTATATGCCGCCCTAGCACGCTTGTCTTGCATGCTTCCCTGGCATGCTTATCTTGCGTTCCGCCCTGGCACGCTTATCTTGCGTGCCGCCCTTGCATGCTTGGCTTGCGTGCTTCCCTGGCACGCTTGGCTTGCGTGCTTCCCTGGCACGCTTGGCTTGCGTGCTTCCCTGGCACGCTTACCTCCAGTGCCGTCTGTGTCTAAGTTCGTATCCTATGACGCTTTTGTTTCGTTTATTGTAGATGAAGCGTATCAATCCGAATGCAGCTCGTTATCGGAGAGTGCCAGCCACGGTGAGACCATCATGAATTATTAATGGGTTAATGAGAGCGTTAGGGGGGCACTGCGTAACTCCTCTTTTCTCCTGCAGATGACATCCTGTCATCCACAATGCGACCCTCTCCCCCTCGATTGACTGAACACTCCCGGGCTGTCTCCAGCAGTCCGGAGAGAAGAGTCGGATGGAAGGCGTCACCTGTAGAGCTGTACTGCGAGGTCCACAACCGGCGCAACTCCATGGCGAGCGCGGCAAGGTGAGGCAGGAAAACAGCGGGCCGTCCACCTCCGTCATTGGTACAGGAGGATCAAAGGCTATGGGGCTGTGGAGCGGCTTTGGTCAGGGGACTCCGGTCTGCTACATGTGCAGCCCAGATGTGCCCAGGGGTTAACGCCGTCCGGTCTAGCACTGTATGCTATAGTCATGAAGGCTTTCATGTTGGTGCACGGCCTGAATAGCCGCCTTTAGACTGTGGTAAGTAGCCGGGGGCGGGGGGAGGATACAATTATTTTCTGGATCTAAGTAAACCCTTTGTTGGTTCTACTGGCCACTGGTGCGGTAACCAATGAAGCGCCATCCATGTTCATGTGGTTGTGTTTGGTACTGCCGTTCAGCTACATTCATGTTACGTGACTAGGGCAGAAGTGCAGTAACCGGCACAGCCACATGGATTAGAGCAGCGCTGTGTGGGCTACTGCAGTGAAAGGGCTACAGGGTTGATTGTTAGGGGTGCCAGGCTCTGGACCCTCTCCGATCACACATGAATAACCAATGTTAGGTGCCGGAAGGACAGAGGGAAGGAGTAGTGTGCAAGACTATGGGGCTGATGAGCTATAATCCGTAACTTTTTATTTTCACCCGAAGTCCCACTAGGTCGTTCCCTCGGAGTCTGTCAAGTCTAGAGGGCCGGAGTGTTCCCGCTACCCCCATCCTGAGCCGTAATGCCTGCAGCAGCTCTGCCCTAAGGTGGGTTTTTTCGTCTTTTTTTTTTTTTTCGGGGGGGGGGGGGGTGTCAAAGGATTCAGCTGAGCATACACGTTTCGACAAGTCCGGCCGATCCACATCAGATATTTGTAAGGTGGGAGGACCAGGCAGCTGGATTTTAACATACCTGATTTTCTGGGAAAATGAGCCATTAGAGGTTTTTGGTAGTGGCTTGCCTCCTCCTTTGACCAGTCAAAACACGTGCACACTCGGATGAGCGGAGTATGCATGTGTACGAGGGGTCAGGCCACAGCTGCCTAATGTGTACGTCCAGCTTTGCCCTGTCTCCTGAGTAATGACTCCAGCTCTTTTGCTGGGGGCCCGTTCTCCCGCCAATCACTTCTCCTTCTTCCAGGTCAGACAGCTCAGGATTATCTCAGAGACAGTGGACTGGGAGTCAGGACTCTCAGGTGGGCTTCCCCAGCGATCGCCCAAACATCCATTCCACACGGAGCCGTCGAAGTAACAGCTCGGAAGCTTTGATTGAGAGACCACCTCCTATGGAAACCCAGGGAAAACCGTCCTTCAAAAGTTCTGAAGCTCTAAGTGAGTGCCCGCAGCCTGGCGTGGTGCCCTCGCATCACCAGCAACGGGGGGCAAGATCTCCTGATCCCCGGACACCTAACGCCAATCCTCGGCTTCCTTATGAAGATATTTTGCTGGATTATTACATGGAACGACAGCAGCAACAGCAGCAACGAGGGTGGGTGGAACCGGATGGTCATTGGTGGGTAGAACCTGAAGCTCCATGGTGGGCCGATCCGGACGGCACCAGCCATTACTCGCGTCGGGATGGTTATTATGAGGGGTATCCAGGGAGTCCTGCCCTGAGGAGCCGCGCTGAAACTCAGCAGCGCAGGAATGTTCCCCGCAACAAGTCTTGTGGCCCCCATTTGACTGATTCATCACACTTTCAGCAGCCTTGGCACGCTGATGGCTTCCAACAACGCCCTGCTGCTCAGGTTTCCCATCCGGGTCCGCGATCTCGAAGCCAACCGCGTGCTCCACCACCTGAGACTATGGAGAGGAATGTGCATAAAGCTTTGGCCCTGGAGGGACTTCGGGACTGGTACCTTCGCAATTCAGCTGCCCCGGCTGGAGTGCAGAGGGGCCCTATCCCCCCGCACATGCAATATCCGAGATACTATCGGCCCGGCTACCACGATGGACACTATCAGGCTGGATCCCCTCTTCCACACTCCATCAGTTTCACTGGGGCCCCAATGCATGGCAGGTATGAGATTCTCTACTAGAAGCCGCCTCCTGCCGCGCTCAGACTCCTCTGGTCGCCCGGCTCTGATATGACACTAGAGTTTTATTACACTGCGGCTTCTATAATATTGTATTCTGCACTTCTTCCTTTTTTTTTTTTTTCATTTGTCCAGACCAAACGTGTTTCACATATAATGTTATGCCAGTCTTTCTATCAGGGCTCTCCGGTATTGCAGCTTCTGGCATCGTGCTTGCAGAAAATGAGTGTTTCTCTGGGATACGTGGGTGTAAGGCAGACTGCCATGTCGGCGCTCTGATCTCTCTGGAGGGACAGACTCGTCTGCACAGGACGAATCCTACAGAGACCTGATTGTCTGCAATGGATGTGCGCTTGTAAGCTGTAATACCGAAGGATCTGTATGTAAAAACTGCACCGTCCTAATAGACGAAACATGTGTATATATAAAAATAAATGCACTGATAATCCATCTCTGAATGCACTGTACAGTTTTTATATAGGTGTAATCTGTATATAAAGTTAGGTCTGTTTGTAAACAAATCATGTAACTCGGGTTCAGTTCAATACATACTCCAGAGCAGCACTCACTATTCTGCTGGTGCAGTCACTGTGTACATACATTACATTACTGATTCTGTACTGATCCTGAGTTACATCCTGTATTATACCCCAGAGCTGCACTCACTATTCTGCTGGTGCAGTCACTGTACATACATTACATTACTGATCCTGTACTGATCCTGAGTTACATCCTGTATTATACCCCAGAGCTGCACTCACTATTCTGCTGGTGCAGTCACTGTGTACATACATTACTGATCCTGAGTTACATCCTGTATTATACTCCAGAGCTGCACTCACTATTCTGCTGGTGCAGTCACTGTGTACATACATTACAGTACTGATCCTGAGCTACATCTTGTATTATACTCCAGAGCTGCACTCACTATTCTGCTGGTGCAGTCACTGTGTACATACATTACAGTACTGATCCTGAGCTACATCTTGTATTATACCCCAGAGCTGCACTCACTATTCTGCTGGTGCAGTCACTGTGTACACACATTACACTACTGATCCTGTACTGATCCTGAGTTACATCCTGTATTATACCCCAGAGCTGCACTCACTATTCTGCTGGTGCAGTCACTGTGTACATACATTACCTTACTGATCCTGTACTGATCCTGAGTTACATCCTGTATTATACTCCAGAGCTGCACTCACTATTCTGCTGGTGCAGTCACTGTACATACATTACATTACTGATCCTGTACTGATCCTGAGTTACATCCTGTATTATATTCCAGAGCTGCACTCACTATTCTGCTGGTGCAGTCACTGTACATACATTACATTACTGATCCTGTACTGATCCTGAGTTACATCCTGTATTATACTCCAGAGCTGCAGTCACTATTCTGCTGGTGCAGTCACTGTGTACATACATTACATTACTGATCCTGTACTGATCCTGAGTTACATCCTGTATTATACCCCAGAGCTGCACTCACTATTCTGCTGGTGCAGTCACTATGTACATACATTACATTACTGATCCTGTACTGATCCTGAGTTACATCCTGTATTATATTCCAGAGCTGCACTCACTATTCTGCTGGTGCAGTCACTATGTACATACATTACATTACTGATCCTGAGTTACATCCTGTATTATACCCCAGAGCTGAACTCACTATTCTGTTGGTGCAGTCACTGTGTACATACATTACATTACTTATAATGTGTTACGTCCAGAGCTTCAACCAATATCACCAGAGCAAAGCTTTGTACCGATTCTGTACATGCTGGGAGATTTCAGCTCTGAAACTTGCAGAATAGTGAGTTCAGCTCTGGAGTATAATAACTTTGCATCCTGATCCTAGCTGACCTTTTTATGTAGATTAACTTCTATGAAAACTGTACAATGAGGTTTGAGAATGGACATAAGATGTGAACCCAGAATATCTGGATAATTTTTAAGAGCTTAAACAATGGGCGGCTGAGAGTCTTCTCTCCGGCTGCTCGTTACCGGCAGCCTCTGTCAGCCCTTTGGTGGAGTTTACACCTTGATCTTCATAGTAACATTATATCTGAATGTTTTTTGTCCTCTATTCTTTCCATTTGTGTTTCGGACACGACCCTGTAAAGTGTAGCTCCACCTTGTGCTTCGGCTATACAGGGACCTGCGAACATAAAAATGGGGGGGTCTTCAGAGATCTGTTGGTGGTCGCTCGGCTTTCCCAATGTGGGGCTACACTTTCTATTCTTAGTTATTGTGAGCTGCTTTGTATATTTCTAATGCTTTGTTTCTGCTTTCCCCTTTTTTTTTTCTGCCCTACATCCATCTTGCTCCACCCTACACATAACACAACCCCCCATGACACTTTGGCATATTACTCTGACTCCGGTACAACTTTTATCCGACTTTTTCATATTCTTATTTATTTATTTTTTTCTTTTTCTCTTCATTTCCAACCAACGCCACACCCAACTATATCACGCCACACCTACGTTTTACAAAATAAACCCACCCCTTCCTTCACTTTCCCCCCATCTATCACCGGCTACTCCCCCAGACACTTTCCAGACTACGTTGATGAAGATTTGTACAACCCGTCCTCTGCGATCACCCGGACGCAAGGACAGCGGTCGGCGGAGGGCACGCCGCCTGGCACTTTAGTCTGACACTGGAACCCAAACCATAATGGACCCAACTGAGTCTTCAGTACGGAGCCTCCTACTCCCCCATATGAAGAGCGATCTTCCAAGAATAAGATGCCCGCCTTCCTCCACCATCTACGGAGTAGGACGCGGTAGGAACTGTCGGTCAGCAGGCTCTTATCGCCTTCCTTACCTCTAGTGCAATAAGTAGCCCCTCAATTTTGCACCAGTTTGGGCAGACAGAGGTTAATTTGCTGCAAAGGGGACACGTATGTATATATATATATTTTTTATGGCCAAGTAACCATTCTGGAGAATGAAGTTCCTCCCTGGCGGGGGTGTATTATATGTAGAACGTCTTTGTCCGGGCCGGTTATTACGTGTTCTGTACATTCGCTGGTGTCCGTCTCCCGTAGTGAAGAGAGAAGATGATTCCTATGGACACTTTAATGATGCCGCCGCTTATCTCGCTAGGAGCTGTGACCTTCAAGAGGATGTAGCGGAGCTCGGCGGGGGACTACTGCTACGTCCGCGCTCTGAGACCCTCCCTACTGTATATCGCTGTCTTTTCAATGAATGTTGTTCGTAGAGACACTGGAGAACTATTAGGAGGCTGGGGGTCTTGCCCCGTGGATGGACAGGGGCCGAGCTGGACTCGCTGCCTCCGATTGGTGGGAAATATGGCAAGAAAAGAAAAAATCTGCAGACTTTGTTATATCGTGGTTGCTTTTAACTGTTACTAACACTGAGATGTGACTGGATAACACTGTGCAATATGTACAAACTGAAAATTTTATTGGGTCGGGGGACCTTAATTTGTTATTGATTGGGACAGTTTAACAATAAATGGTTAAAAAAAATTAAATAAAATGCCATTTGTCATTCTGGCTTTATATATGATCTCATTTAGATTTCAGCAGTTGGCCCCCACAAGGCGCTAAGAGAGTCGTGGTGGAGTAAAGTTGTGGCCCAGCGCGTGCAGCAGAGCTGAGGAGTCGGTGTGCAATGGACCAACCCCTACATTATATAATAAATTGGTTTCAGAGCAGGATGTGCGCTAAATGTTTCATAATAATGTGGGAAAGTTATGAAATGTCCTATAAATGTCTCTTCTGTTCCTGATCTAAGGATCTCGTGCTGCACTTTATGTACATGCTCAGTAGTGACCAGTGCGGTGGGGTCGGGAGTCAGGGAAATTAAGAAGTTGGATGTTTGGTTTACCGACTCCACAGCCCTGGTGTGCAATACTGCTCCTTACAACTCCGCGAGGAAGAGAAACTCATAGTAGCTGCTTTTGAAGGTTGATGCATCCTGTATTATACTCCAGAGCTGCACTCACTATTCTGCTGGAGTCACTGTGTACATACATTACATTACTGATCCTGAGTTACATCCTGTATTATACTCCAGAGCTGCACTCACTATTCTGCTGGAGTCACTGTGTACATACATTACATTACTGATCCTGAGTTACATCCTGTATTATACTCCAGAGCAGCACTCACTATTCTGCTGGTGCAGTCACTGTGTACATACATTACATTACTGATCCTGTACTGATCCTGAGTGGCATCCTGTATTATACTCCAGAGCAGCACTCACTATTCTGCTGGTGCAGTCACTGTGTACATACATTACTTTACTGATCCTGTACTGATCCTGAGTTACATCCTGTATTATACTCCAGAGCTGCACTCACTATTCTGCTGGTGCAGTCACTGTGTACATACATTACATTACTGATCCTGTACTGATCCTGAGTTACATCCTGTATTATACTCCAGAGCTGCACTCACTATTCTGCTGGTGCAGTCACTGTGTACATACATTACATTACTGATCCTGAGTTACATCCTGTATTATACTCCAGAGCTGCACTCACTATTCTGCTGGTGCAGTCACTGTATACATACATTACATTACTGATCCTGAGTTACATCCTGTATTATACCCCAGAGCTGCACTCACTATTCTGCTGGTGCAGTCACTGTATACATACATTACATTACTGATCCTGAGTTACATCCTGTATTATACTCCAGAGCTGCACTCACTATTCTGCTGGTGCAGTCACTGTGTACATACATTACTGATCCTGAGTTACATCCTGTATTATACTCCAGAGATGCACTCACTATTCTGCTGGTGCAGTCACTGTGTACATACATTACTGATCCTGAGTTACATCCTGTATTATACTCCAGAGATGCACTCACTATTCTGCTGGTGGAGTCACTGTGTACATACATTACATTACTGATCCTGTACTGATCCTGAGTTACATCCTGTATTATACCCCAGAGCTGCACTCACTATTCTGCTGGTGCAGTCACTGTGTACATACATTACATTACTGATCCTGTACTGATCCTGAGTTACATCCTGTATTATACTCCAGAGATGCACTCACTATTCTGCTGGTGCAGTCACTGTGTACATACATTACTGATCCTGTACTGATCCTGAGTTACTGTAGCGCCCGCGTCCCTGCCTGCTGCCAGACAGGGACGTCACTCTCCTCACCTGCGCTCAGCGTCCTCAGTGCTCCCAGCCTCCTCTGCGCCTCTGGCATCCTCGGCGTCCTCCTTCCGCCCTGCTGGTCCCGCGCGCTCCTTCCCTGCTGCTGGCCTTAGGGCGCGCGCCCGCACCCTCCCCCGTTCTTAAAGGAGCCGCGCGCATTTTCCAAATCAGTCTCCAGCCAATGCTGGTGGACTCCACCCTATATTAAGGGCTTCCTCCTTAATGGAGGTGCCCGAGCAATGTTGTTTCTGTGCAGTCTAACTCTGCTTCAGCCATCAGCTCCTGTTTCCAGTTGCCTGCCTGTTACCTGTCTGTTTGCCTGTCGGCCATCTGACTGCAGCTCTATCCAGAGGTTCGGACATCTTCAGCAGAGATCCCCGGCTGTTGCCTGCTCACCTGGGAGCGATCATCTGCCATCCGACTGCAGCTCTATCCAGAGGTTCGGACATCATCTGCGGAAATCCCCGGCTATTGCAGAGACTCTTGCCTGCTCACCTGGGAGCGATCATCTGCCATCCGACTGCAGCTCTATCTAGAGGTTCGGACATCATCAGCAGAGATCCCCGGCTATTCCAGAGACTCTTGCCTGCTCACCTGGGAGCGATCATCTGCCATCCGACTGCAGCCTACCAGGAGGCTCCACCAGCTCAGGTCGTATATGCCTGTTTGTCTAGAGACTGCCTTGGTCACTTACCGTGACAAACCTGCCTGTCCAGAGACTGCCCTGGTCACTTGCCGTGACAACCTGCCTGCCCAGAGACTACCCCGGTCACTTGCCGTGACAAACCTGCCTGCCCAGAGACTACCCTGGTCACTTGCCGTGACAAACCTGCCTGCCCAGAGACCGCCCTGGTCACTTGCCGTGACAACCTGCCTGTCCAGAGA
This sequence comes from Oophaga sylvatica, assembly GCA_033576555.1. Classification (NCBI taxonomy): domain Eukaryota; kingdom Metazoa; phylum Chordata; class Amphibia; order Anura; family Dendrobatidae; genus Oophaga; species Oophaga sylvatica. The sequence continues at coordinate 123,671,202 of JARQOD010000008.1, forward strand.
CTGCCCTGGTCACTTGCCGTGACAACCTGCCTGTTCAGAGACTGCCCTGGTCACTTGCCGTGACAACCTGCCTGCCCAGAGACTGCCCTGGTCACTTGCCGTGACAAACCTGCCTGCCCAGAGACTGCCCTGGTCACTTGCCGTGACAACCTGCCTGTCCAGAGACTGCCCTGGTCACTTGCCGTGACAACCTGCCTGTCCAGAGACTGCCCAGGTCACTTGCCGTGACAACCTGCCTGTCCAGAGACTGCCCAGGTCACTTGCCGTGACAACCTGCCTGTCCAGAGACTTCCTTGGTCACTTATTGTGACAACCTGCCTGTCCAGAGACTGCCTGGCTAATTGCCGTGATTCCCTGTCCTATTCCCGGATGCCACCCGCTCTCTTACAAGTAAATTGTCTTGTATAATAAAGCTTAGTGGTTCCACCAACCAGACCCGTTTCCGTCAGTGGTTCCACCTACCAGACCCGTTACAGTTTGCTCGGGCCATGGAACCCGGTGGCACCCAAACCCCTTCACTTCCGGAACTGTGTCATGAGCTGTCTCGCCAGAGGTCTCAACAGGAGGCTATCCTGGGTCACCTGCGGAACGTCAATTCCCGCTTGGACACTCTGAATCCATCACCAGCAACCACCGCTGGAGCCATGACTCATAATCCGGCAGCCCCGCTGACTCCCAATTCCGTGGTTTCCATTCCCGGTCCCCGACTTTCAGCTCCTCCTAGGTATGGAGGCGACCCTGTTATGGCTCGGGGTTTCATTAACCAGTGCACCCTGCATTTCGAACTCCTGGCACACCAGTTTAATTCTGACCGGGCCAAAATTGCCTTCATCATGTCCCATCTCACCGGAGAGGCTCTGGCCTGGCTTAATCCTCTCTGGGAGAGAGAAGATCCTCTGGTGTCAGACCTGCCTGCTTTTCTCTCGGCCTTCCGGAGGGTATTCGACGAACCTGGACGGAAGACCTCCTCTGCATCATCTCTGTTGCGTCTCCGTCAGGGAAGTCTCACCGTTGGTCAATATGCCATACGGTTCCGTACTCTAGCCTCAGAACTGGCTTGGGACAATGAAGCTCTAATTTCGGTCTTCTGGGAGGGTCTGTCCGGCCGTATTAAAGACAAACTTGCCGGTCGGGACATTCCAACCTCGCTTGATGATTTAATAAATCTTGCCAATCGGATTGATCTACGGTTCCAGGAACGAGCCAAAGAGGTCACCCGTGAAAAAAAGTTTCCTCATTTTACCCCTTCCGTTTCTCCCCAGGTGCACACTGCTGAGCCTATGCAGGTCGACCAGACCAAGATGGTCAAAGCCCGTCAGGACTCACGCCGTGCCGAGAAAAGTTGCTTCTACTGCGGCAGTAAGGAGCACTGGATCCGAACCTGTCCGGAGAGGTCGGGAAACGCCTGTGTCTAGGTTCGCTCGGAGAGGTCAATCTAGACAAAAATAAATCCTCTTCATCTCTGCTGCTCTCGGTCTCAATTCTTCTCGGTAAGAACCGTTACTTCGAGATGGCCCAACTTGATTCTGGAGCAGCTGGGAATCTCGTGTCACAGGCTCTAGTAGAGAAGTATCGCATTCCCACCAAACCTCTTGTTGAACCAGTATCTGTTGCTGCTGTGGATGGGGGTCTCCTACCTCGTCCCATCCGACTTATCACCGAAGCCATAACCCTGCAGGTGGGAATGTTGCATTCTGAGAGCATCTCATTTCATGTTCTGCCTGGACTCTCTCATGCTTTCTTACTAGGTCTGCCTTGGCTCCAAAAGCATGCACCTGTGCTTGACTGGCAGAATGGAGAGATTCTTCGCTGGGGACAGGACTGTCATAAAACGTGTCTGGTGCCTGTTCATCCCGTCTGTCCTTCTCCTACTCCTGCTAATCTACCAGGACTCACGATTCCATATTGGTCATTTGCTGATGTCTTCAATAAAAAGGAAGCAGAGACATTACCCCCGCATAGACCATATGATTGCCCGATCGACCTGCTACCCGGTACCACGCCTCCCCGTGGGCGTATTTACCCGTTGTCCGCTGCTGAGACCAGGTCGATGTCCGAATATATCGAGGAGAACTTAGCAAAAGGATTCATCCGGAAATCTACCTCCCCAGCGGGAGCAGGTTTCTTCTTCGTAAAAAAGAAGGACGGATCTCTCCGTCCCTGTATTGACTACAGAGGCCTAAATTTGATCACGGTGAAGAATAAGTACCCTCTTCCGCTCATTCCTGAATTGTTTGATCGTCTTAGAGGGGCTAGAGTCTTCACCAAACTAGATCTTCGTGGAGCATACAACCTGGTTCGTATCCGTCGAGGAGATGAATGGAAGACGGCATTCAACACCCGGGACGGCCACTACGAGTACTTGGTGATGCCCTTTGGTCTCTGTAATGCTCCAGCAGTCTTTCAGGAGTTGGTCAATGACATCTTCCGGGACCTCCTCTACTCCTGCGTTGTGGTGTACCTTGACGACATCTTGGTCTTCTCTCCGGATCTTCAGTCTCACCGGAGGGATGTTCGTCAGGTTCTGCTCAGGCTCAGGCAGAATCACCTCTTCGCCAAATATGAGAAGTGCCTCTTTGAGCAGACATCGCTTCCGTTTCTGGGCTACATCATTTCTCAGACAGGCCTACGAATGGATCCGGAGAAATTGTCTGCCATCGAGAAGTGGCCCCGACCGGAGGGGTTGAAGGCCATTCAGCGGTTCCTGGGATTTGCCAACTATTACCGTCTCTTCATACCGCACTTCTCTTCCAGGACTGCGCCAATCTCCGCGCTCACCCGCAAGGATGCTAACCCCAAACAGTGGACGCCCGAAGCAGAGGAGGCCTTCCTTTCTCTAAAACAGGCCTTCTCTTCCGCTCCAGTGCTGCATCGCCCGGATGGCAACAAGCAGTTCTTCCTGGAGGTGGACGCTTCCTCTGCTGGAGCCGGAGCGGTACTTACCCAAAAAGCTTCATCCGGGAGGATGGTATCCTGCGGTTTCTTCTCCAAACTCTTCTCCTCCTCCGAGCGCAACTACTCCATAGGAGACCGAGAGTTATTGGCCATCAAGTTGGCATTGGAGGAGTGGCGTTACCTACTCGAAGGGGCTCTTCATCCGGTAATCATTTACACGGACCACAAGAATCTGGCATACCTCCAGCATGCCCAGAGACTTAACCCTCGCCAAGCCCGGTGGTCCTTGTTTTTTGCCCGCTTCGATTTTCTTTTGCATTTTCGCCCAGCTGACAAAAACATCAAGGCGGATGCCTTGTCTCGGTCTTTCCTGGTGTCGGATCTCGAGGAGGAACCTAAGCATATCATCGATCCCGCCAGAGTGATGCAGGTGGCTCCCGTGAGTTTAAATCGTCTCCCTCCTGGTAAGACGTTCGTATCAGAAACTGATCGGAAGAGAATCCTACATTGGGGTCATTCATCTAAACTCGCTGGCCACGCTGGTCAAAAAAAGACCCTCCAACTCATTACCCGGCATTATTGGTGGCCTACCCTGCACAAAGACGTAATAGACTTTGTTTCTGCCTGTGTTTCCTGTGCCCGCAACAAAGTTCCGAGACACCTGCCTACCGGCCGTCTTCTTCCGCTTCCTGTACCCGCTGCCCCCTGGCAGCATATAGCCATGGACTTCATTACTGATCTTCCCGTCTCTGCTGGTTGTACAGTGATTTGGGTGGTCACTGACCGCTTTTCCAAGATGGCTCACTTCATTCCTCTGCCAGGTCTTCCGTCTGCATCCGAGTTGGCTAAAGACTTTATCCGCCACATCTTCCGTCTTCATGGTCTGCCTCGTCACATTGTGTCGGATCGTGGGGTTCAGTTCACCTCACGTTTCTGGAGAGCCACTTGTAAGTTGCTAGACGTCACCCTGGATTTTTCCTCCGCTTACCACCCACAGTCCAATGGACAAGTTGAACGAATAAATCAGAATTTGACCAGTTATCTTCGACACTTCGTTAATGCCCACCATTCTGACTGGGTGGAGCTCCTGCCTTGGGCCGAATTCTCCTACAATAATCATGAGAGCGAATCTTCCACCAAGTCTCCGTTTTTTGTAGTCTTCGGTCAACACCCTCGGATCCCTGTCCCTGTTTCCATCTCTGTGGACAATCCAGCTGCGGAATCTCTGGTTAGAGAATTCTCCTCCATCTGGGAGAGTACCCGGTCCGCACTCATTCAGTCATCCGAGCGCATGAAAAGACATGCTGACAAAAACGTCTGGATCCTCCTCAATTCCGTCCTGGGGACAAAGTCTGGCTTTCGTCCAAATATGTTCGACTCAAAATTCCGTCCTACAAGTTAGGTCCTCGGTTCATCGGTCCTTTTGAGATCATCAGTCAGATCAACCCGGTGTCCTATAAATTGAAACTCCCGGTCAATTTGCGAATTCCTAATTCTTTTCATGTATCTCTCCTCAAACCTGTGGTTCTTAACTCTTTTTTTTAAGTCTACAGGTACACCTCCTGCTCCAGTGTCTGCTGATGATGAATTTGAGGTAGAGAACATTCTGGCCACAAAAAGGGTAGGAAAAAAGACTTATTTTTTGGTGGATTGGAAGGGGTTTGGTCCTGAGGAGAGAACCTGGGAACCTCGGGAGAACATCCATGCCCCTCTCATCCTAGCTAAATTTTTTTCTGGCCTAAAAAGGGGGGGGCCTAGAGGGGGGGGTACTGTAGCGCCCGCGTCCCTGCCTGCTGCCAGACAGGGACGTCGCTCTCCTCACCTGCGCTCAGCATCCTCAGTGCTCCCAGCCTCCTCTGCGCCTCTGGCATCCTCGGCGTCCTCCTTCCGCCCTGCTGGTCCCGCGCGCTCCTTCACTGCTGCTGGCCTTAGGGCGCGCGCCCGCACCCTCCCCCGTTCTTAAAGGAGCCGCGCGCATTTTCCAAATCAGTCTCCAGCCAATGCTGGTGGACTCCACCCTATATTAAGGGCTTCCTCCTTAATGGAGGTGCCCGAGCAATGTTGTTTCTGTGCAGTCTAACTCTGCTTCAGCCATCAGCTCCTGTTTCCAGTTGCCTGCCTGTTACCTGTCTGTTTGCCTGTCGGCCATCTGACTGCAGCTCTATCCAGAGGTTCGGACATCTTCAGCAGAGATCCCCGGCTGTTGCCTGCTCACCTGGGAGCGATCATCTGCCATCCGACTGCAGCTCTATCCAGAGGTTCGGACATCATCTGCGGAAATCCCCGGCTATTGCAGAGACTCTTGCCTGCTCACCTGGGAGCGATCATCTGCCATCCGACTGCAGCTCTATCTAGAGGTTCGGACATCATCAGCAGAGATCCCCGGCTATTCCAGAGACTCTTGCCTGCTCACCTGGGAGCGATCATCTGCCATCCGACTGCAGCCTACCAGGAGGCTCCACCAGCTCAGGTCGTATATGCCTGTTTGTCTAGAGACTGCCTTGGTCACTTACCGTGACAAACCTGCCTGTCCAGAGACTGCCCTGGTCACTTGCCGTGACAACCTGCCTGCCCAGAGACTACCCTGGTCACTTGCCGTGACAAACCTGCCTGCCCAGAGACTACCCTGGTCACTTGCCGTGACAAACCTGCCTGCCCAGAGACCGCCCTGGTCACTTGCCATGACAACCTGCCTGTCCAGAGACTGCCCTGGTCACTTGCCGTGACAACCTGCCTGTTCAGAGACTGCCCTGGTCGCTTGCCGTGACAACCTGCCTGCCCAGAGACTGCCCTGGTCACTTGCCGTGACAAACCTGCCTGCCCAGAGACTGCCCTGGTCACTTGCCGTGACAACCTGCCTGTCCAGAGACTGCCCTGGTCACTTGCCGTGACAACCTGCCTGTCCAGAGACTGCCCAGGTCACTTGCCGTGACAACCTGCCTGTCCAGAGACTGCCCAGGTCACTTGCCGTGACAACCTGCCTGTCCAGAGACTTCCTTGGTCACTTATTGTGACAACCTGCCTGTCCAGAGACTGCCTGGCTAATTGCCGTGATTCCCTGTCCTATTCCCGGATGCCACCCGCTCTCTTACAAGTAAATTGTCTTGTATAATAAAGCTTAGTGGTTCCACCAACCAGACCCGTTTCCGTCAGTGGTTCCACCTACCAGACCCGTTACAGTTACATCCTGTATTATATTCCAGGGCTGCACTCACTATTCTGCTGGTGCAGTCACTGTGTACATACATTACATTACTGATCCTGAGTTACATCCTGTATTATACTCCAGAGCAGCACTCACTATTCTGCTGGTGCAGTCACTGTGTACATACATTACATTACTGATCCTGTACTGATCCTGAGTTACATCCTGTATTATACTCCAGAGCTGCACTCACTATTCTGCTGGTGCAGTCACTGTGTACATACATTACATTACTGATCCTGTACTGATCCTGAGTTACATCCTGTATTATACTCCAGAGCTGCACTCACTATTCTGCTGGTGCAGTCACTGTGTACATACATTACATTACTGATCCTGAGTTACATCCTGTATTATACTCCAGAGCTGCACTCACTATTCTGCTGGTGCAGTCACTGTATACATACATTACATTACTGATCCTGAGTTACATCCTGTATTATACCCCAGAGCTGCACTCACTATTCTGCTGGTGCAGTCACTGTATACATACATTACATTACTGATCCTGAGTTACATCCTGTATTATACTCCAGAGCTGCACTCACTATTCTGCTGGTGAAGTCACTGTGTACATACATTACTGATCCTGAGTTACATCCTGTATTATACTCCAGAGATGCACTCACTATTCTGCTGGTGCAGTCACTGTGTACATACATTACATTACTGATCCTGAGTTACATCCTGTATTATACTCCAGAGATGCACTCACTATTCTGCTGGTGGAGTCACTGTGTACATACATTACATTACTGATCCTGTACTGATCCTGAGTTACATCCTGTATTATACCCCAGAGCTGCACTCACTATTCTGCTGGTGCAGTCACTGTGTACATACATTACATTACTGATCCTGTACTGATCCTGAGTTACATCCTGTATTATACTCCAGAGCTGCACTCACTATTCTGCTGGTGCAGTCACTGTGTACATACATTACATTACTGATCCTGTACTGATCCTGAGTTACATCCTGTATTATACTCCAGAGCTGCACTCACTATTCTGCTGGTGCAGTCACTGTGTACATACATTACTGATCCTGAGTTACATCCTGTATTATACTCCAGAGCTGCACTCACTATTCTGCTGGTGCAGTCACTGTATACATACATTACATTACTGATCCTGAGTTACATCCTGTATTATACCCCAGAGCTGCACTCACGATTCTGCTGGTGCAGTCACTGTATACATACATTACATTACTGATCCTGAGTTACATCCTGTATTATACTCCAGAGCTGCACTCACTATTCTGCTGGTGAAGTCACTGTGTACCAGGGTGGATTGATTTAAATCACGCCGATTTAAATCAACGATTTAAATCATGATTTAAATCAAATGATTTTTTTCTATTTAAATCAGATCGATTTAAATCGTGACTTTAATCATGATTTAAATCACTGATTTAAATCAAAAGATTTTTTTAATATAAATCACGATTAAAATCTAAAACTTTCAATCATTGTTCAATTAACTCCACACTTCTAGCTTGGTTTCACTTTCTGTAGCTTGGTTTCAGTTTCTTTTTCCATTCAGTTGACATGCCCAAACTTGTTGGATAGTCAGTCAGCAGTACTTGGCTGTAGTAACAATCAAACTTCAGAAGTGATCTGCGTGAGCCATGGCAGGTCGTAAGAGAGACCCTATTTGGGTTCATTTTGTTGAGATGCCAGCAGAGCTTGGAAAGAAAGGTGGGAGAGCAAAGTGCAAATACTATCAAAAGGATATCCAAGGACTTGTTTGCTGTTTGAAATCACATTATGAAAACTGCAACCAGAAGGGAAAAGAAGATGTTGATAGTGATACAACTAATGTCAATGAACCCCCACAGCTTCTTATGCACCAGGACCCTAGCACTAGTGGTAAGTCTGGCAATTACAACCTATTTTAACAGACGTTTTACTGGGATGGTTAAAGTCTATGAAAAGAAAAATTTCTAGCACTAGTTCTGGAGTATAGAATTTAAATTTATGTTAAGGCAATATTTCACAGAAGATTAACGTTAAGTAAAAATAAAAGTGTGTATACGCCTATTTTTTTTTATTGTAGGCTACAATTCACTTTTGAAGTCTGCCAAATTGACCATTTTTTTAAAAAAACATTTTTAAAACTTTGTGACATAATTTTTTTCAGTTGCTCTGATATTACTAGTATTACAGCAACTTCACCGGAAACTTGAGTAGCATAACTTTTGAGACAGCCCTTATAGGACGAGGACCATTACATTGTTCAAAAAGTTTGTTTCAAAATATTTTCGTTATATTTCGTCAAATACGCAGTCGAATTATATTTTTAATTACTGTGCTTTCAGGGTCAAATATGGCTTGTGCTGCACGTGACAATCAATATCTGGGTACAACTTCAACAAAGCAGCCCAACAAAAAACTTTGCGTGCAAAGTGTAGAAAAATTCCTCTTAAAGACTACGACGAGCCAGAAAGAACATTTTGATGAATTAATTGCTAAATTCATATTTGCAACCAATTCTTCTTTCCGACTAGTTGAACACCCATTGTTTGTACAAATGATCGAAGGAATAAGACCAGGCTACAAACCACCAAGTAGATTTGATATCTCAGGAAAACATCTTCAGGCTGTATACGACAAAGAAAGAGCGGCTTGTACAAAATATTTGAAGACAAAGTTGTTAACATGAGCTTGGATGGTTGGAGCAACATCCACAACGACCCCATAATTTGCACTTGTGTCACACAGAAGATGGTGAAACTTACCTTACAGACACAATCGACACATCTGGAAATTCACATACTGCTGAATATTTACTTGAAATTGCTAAGAACTCAATTCACCAATGCCAAAGACAAAGTTTTGCTTGTGTACAACTTGATTAAAAAATGCTATTTAAAAAAAAAAAAAATCTGATTTAAATCAAAAAAATCCGATTTAAATCAAAAAAATCCTGTATTATACTCCAGAGATGCACTCACTATTCTGCTGGTGGAGTCTCTATGTACATTCATTACTTTACTGATCCTGTACTGATCCTGAGTTACATCCTGTATTATACCCCAGAGCTGCACTCACTATTCTGCTGGTGCAGTCACTGTGTACATACATTACATTACTGATCCTGTACTGATCCTGAGTTACATCCTGTATTATACTCCAGAGATGCACTCACTATTCTGCTGGTGCAGTCACTGTGTACATACATTACATTACTGATCCTGAGTTACATCCTGTATTATACTCCAGAGATGCACTCACTATTCTGCTGGTGCAGTCACTGTGTACATACATTACATTACTGATCCTGAGTTACATCCTGTATTATACTCCAGAGCTGCGCTCACTATTCTGCTAGTGCAGTCACTGTGTACATACATTACATTACTGATCCTGAGTTACATCCTGTATTATACTCCAGAGCTGCACTCACTATTCTGCTGGTGCAGTCACTGTGTACATACATTACATTACTGATCCTGAGTTACATCCTGTATTATACTCCAGAGCTGCACTCACTATTCTGGTGGTGCAGTCACTGTGTACATATATTACTGATCCTGAGTTACATCCTGTATTATACTCCAGAGCTGCACTCACTATTCTGCTGGTGCAGTCACTGTGTACATACATTACATTACTGATCCTGAGTTACATCCTGTATTATACTCCAGAGCTGCACTCACTATTCTGCTGGTGCAGTCACTGTGTACATACATTACATTACTGATCCTGAGTTACATCCTGTATTATACTCCAGAGCTGCACTTACTATTCTGCTGGTGCAGTCACTATGTACATACATTACATTACTTATCCTGTACTGATCCTGAGTTACATCCTGTATTATACTCCAGAGCTGCACTCACTATTCTGCTGGTGCAGTCACTGTGTACATACATTACATTACTTATCCTGTACTGATCCTGAGTTACATCCTGTATTATACTCCAGAGCTGCACTCACTATTCTGCTGGTGCAGTCACTATGTACATACATTACATTACTTATCCTGTACTGATCCTGAGTTACATCCTGTATTATACCCCAGAGCTGCACTCACTATTCTGCTGGTGCAGTCACTGTGTACATACATTACATTACTTATCCTGTACTGATCCTGAGTTACATCCTGTATTATACTCCAGAGCTGCACTCACTATTCTGCTGGTGCAGTCACTATGTACATACATTACTGATCCTGAGTTACATCCTGTATTATACTCCAGAGCTGCACTCACTATTTTGCTGGTGCAGTCACTGTGTACATATATTACTGATCCTGAGTTACATCCTGTATTATACTCCAGAGCTGCACTTACTATTCTGCTGGTGCAGTCACTATGTACATACATTACATTACTTATCCTGTACTGATCCTGAGTTACATCCTGTATTATACTCCAGAGCTGCACTCACTATTCTGCTGGTGCAGTCACTGTGTACATACATTACATTACTTATCCTGTACTGATCCTGAGTTACATCCTGTATTATACTCCAGAGCTGCACTCACTATTCTGCTGGTGCAGTCACTGTGTACATACATTACATTACTTATCCTGTACTGATCCTGAGTTACATCTGTATTATACTCCAGAGCTGCACTCACTATTCTGCTGGTGCAGTCACTATGTACATACATTACATTACTTATCCTGTACTGATCCTGAGTTACATCCTGTATTATACCCCAGAGCTGCACTCACTATTCTGCTGGTGCAGTCACTGTGTACATACATTACATTACTTATCCTGTACTGATCCTGAGTTACATCCTGTATTCTACTCCAGAGCTGCACTCACTATTCTGCTGGTGCAGTCACTATGTACATACATTACTGATCCTGAGTTACATCCTGTATTATACTCCAGAGCTGCACTCACTATTTTGCTGGTGCAGTCACTGTGTACATATATTACTGATCCTGAGTTACATCCTGTATTATACTCCAGAGCTGCAGTCACTATTCTGCTGGTGCAGTCACTGTGTTCATATATTACTGATCCTGAGTTACATCCTGTATTTTACTCCAGAGCTGCACTCACTATTCTGCTGGTGCAGTCACTGTGTACATACATTACATTACTTATCCTGTACTGATCCTGAGTTACATCCTGTATTATACTCCAGAGCTGCACTCACTATTCTGCTGGTGCAGTCACTGTGTACATACATTACATTACTGATCCTGAGTTACATCCTGTATTATACTCCAGAGATGCACTCACTATTCTGCTGGTGCAGTCACTGTGTACATACATTACATTACTGATCCTGAGTTACATCCTGTATTATACTCCAGAGCTGCGCTCACTATTCTGCTAGTGCAGTCACTGTGTACATACATTACATTACTGATCCTGAGTTACATCCTGTATTATACTCCAGAGCTGCACTCACTATTCTGCTGGTGCAGTCACTGTGTACATACATTACATTACTGATCCTGAGTTACATCCTGTATTATACTCCAGAGCTGCACTCACTATTCTGGTGGTGCAGTCACTGTGTACATATATTACTGATCCTGAGTTACATCCTGTATTATACTCCAGAGCTGCACTCACTATTCTGCTGGTGCAGTCACTGTGTACATACATTACATTACTGATCCTGAGTTACATCCTGTATTATACTCCAGAGCTGCACTCACTATTCTGCTGGTGCAGTCACTGTGTACATACATTACATTACTGATCCTGAGTTACATCCTGTATTATACTCCAGAGCTGCACTTACTATTCTGCTGGTGCAGTCACTATGTACATACATTACATTACTTATCCTGTACTGATCCTGAGTTACATCCTGTATTATACTCCAGAGCTGCACTCACTATTCTGCTGGTGCAGTCACTGTGTACATACATTACATTACTTATCCTGTACTGATCCTGAGTTACATCCTGTATTATACTCCAGAGCTGCACTCACTATTCTGCTGGTGCAGTCACTATGTACATACATTACATTACTTATCCTGTACTGATCCTGAGTTACATCCTGTATTATACCCCAGAGCTGCACTCACTATTCTGCTGGTGCAGTCACTGTGTACATACATTACATTACTTATCCTGTACTGATCCTGAGTTACATCCTGTATTATACTCCAGAGCTGCACTCACTATTCTGCTGGTGCAGTCACTATGTACATACATTACTGATCCTGAGTTACATCCTGTATTATACTCCAGAGCTGCACTCACTATTTTGCTGGTGCAGTCACTGTGTACATATATTACTGATCCTGAGTTACATCCTGTATTATACTCCAGAGCTGCACTTACTATTCTGCTGGTGCAGTCACTATGTACATACATTACATTACTTATCCTGTACTGATCCTGAGTTACATCCTGTATTATACTCCAGAGCTGCACTCACTATTCTGCTGGTGCAGTCACTGTGTACATACATTACATTACTTATCCTGTACTGATCCTGAGTTACATCCTGTATTATACTCCAGAGCTGCACTCACTATTCTGCTGGTGCAGTCACTGTGTACATACATTACATTACTTATCCTGTACTGATCCTGAGTTACATCCTGTATTATACTCCAGAGCTGCACTCACTATTCTGCTGGTGCAGTCACTATGTACATACATTACATTACTTATCCTGTACTGATCCTGAGTTACATCCTGTATTATACCCCAGAGCTGCACTCACTATTCTGCTGGTGCAGTCACTGTGTACATACATTACATTACTTATCCTGTACTGATCCTGAGTTACATCCTGTATTCTACTCCAGAGCTGCACTCACTATTCTGCTGGTGCAGTCACTATGTACATACATTACTGATCCTGAGTTACATCCTGTATTATACTCCAGAGCTGCACTCACTATTTTGCTGGTGCAGTCACTGTGTACATATATTACTGATCCTGAGTTACATCCTGTATTATACTCCAGAGCTGCAGTCACTATTCTGCTGGTGCAGTCACTGTGTTCATATATTACTGATCCTGAGTTACATCCTGTATTTTACTCCAGAGCTGCACTCACTATTCTGCTGGTGCAGTCACTGTGTACATACATTACATTACTTATCCTGTACTGATCCTGAGTTACATCCTGTATTATACTCCAGAGCTGCACTCACTATTCTGCTGGTGCAGTCACTATGTACATACATTACTGATCCTGAGTTACATCCTGTATTATACTCCAGAGCTGCACTCACTATTCTGCTGGTGCAGTCACTGTGTACATATATTACTGATCCTGAGTTACATCCTGTATTATACTCCAGAGCTGCACTCACTATTCTGCTGGTGCAGTCACTGTTACATACATTACTGATCCTGAGTTACATCCTGTATTATACCCCAGAGCTGCACTCACTATTCTGCTGGTGCAGTCACTGTGTACATACATTACATTACTGATCCTGAGTTACACCCTGTATTATACTCCAGAGCTGCACTCACTATTCTGCTGGTGCAGTCACTGTGTACATACATTACATTACTGATCCTGAGTTACACACTGTATTATACTCCAGAGCTGCACTCACTATTCTGCTGGTGCAGTCACTGTGTACATATATTACTGATCCTGAGTTACATCCTGTATTATACTCCAGAGCTGCGCTCACTATTCTGCTGGTGCAGTCACTGTGTACATATATTACTGATCCTGAGTTACATCCTGTATTATACTGCATTGTACTGAGAGGGGTTAATTTGCATAATTGCAGCCTAAAAAATCTTAAAATGAAATGCTAGTGGAAAATCAAATAAAGAAATGTGGAAAAAAATAATTTTTTGGATATTCCGCTGTCAAGACTCTGATTTGATTTCACCCTAAAACACATTATCCATTGTGGTATTGCGCACCCGCTACTTTGGCAGATTTGTTCTGGAGACACTGAACTCCACCCAATGAAGAATGATCTTCCTAGAGAAAAGCCCGCATTACTCCACCATCTGTGAAGTGATAGGAACTGTCCCCAGTCAACAAGCTCATCACTGTCATAATCTCTAGTTCAATAAGCACCCCATTAATTTTGCTCTAAAAGTGGCCATTTTTTTTTTTATTTATTAGCATCATTTTCCTGAATATTCTGTTTTTTTATAAATTTGCCATACAGTTCCAGGGTCTTTTATTTGGTGCATATATTTATGGTCTTATCCAGTGAGCCACATTCTCTTTGTAAACGCAGTGACCTAAGGCTATGCCCCTTGGTAAAACCAAAAAATACTAGCATTAAATAAAAAGGCCCATATCTCTGGGGCCAAGAGGTGGATTCAAAAGACACAGGAATTACCAGGGAGCAGCAGGAATCCAATACATAACTGGACACTATCCCTAGTGAAATGTCTCCAGGTGGTAGTGGGCATGTGTGACAGCTGCTCCATTCACTGTCTATAGGAGTGGTGGTTGCACATGCTCCATTCACCATAGGGAACTTTTGACCCCCTTTTTTCAGGATCGGATGGAGTCTTGGCAACCAGACCCCCAGCAATCACTCATTTAGTATTCTGCAGATCTGTGATAAATGTTTATGGGACACCACTGGTTCAATAATACTCCGTAACGTTAATAGCTGGAAAAATCTCTTATATAAGGCAGCTTATCTTCACTTTTATTACTGTGCATAGACATAATGTATCCAGAGTGCTTCTTTTAAGGCTAGGGATACCTTTTCACAAGGAAAAAATGTTTACATAATTTGAAGTGAGGTTTGGGCTTCCCACCCTGTAATATAGGCTTGATGTGAATTCCGTTCATCCCTCTCAGTAATATAGGTTGGAATTGTGATATGTGCCTTACTGTAGTAAAAATGATTTCTGTGCGTCCCGACATGTAATATAGACTGGATGTATGTTCTGTGCGTCCCTCCATGTAATATAGGCTGGATGTGCGTTCCTCCATGTAATATAGGCTGTATGTAAGTTCTGTGCGTCCCTCCATGTAATAGAGGCTGGATGTAAGTTCTGTACATCCCTCAATGTAATATAGGCTGGATGTGCTTTCCTCCATGTAATATAGACTGTATGCTTGTTCTGTGCGTCCCTCAATGTAATATAGGCTGGATGTGCGTTCCTCCATGTAATATAGGCTGGATGTATGTTCTGTGCGTCCCTCCATGTAATAGAGGCTGGATGTAAGTTCTGTACATCCCTCAATGTAATATAGGCTGGATGCTTGTTCTGTGCGTCCCTCCATGTAATATAGGCTGGATGCATGTTCTGTGTGTCCCTCCATGTAATATAGGCTGGATGCATGTTCTGTACGTCCCTCCATGTAATATAGGCTGGATGCTTGTTCTGTGTGTCCCTCCATGTAATATAGGCTGGATGCATGTTCTGTGTGTCCCTCCATGTAATATAGGCTGGATGCATGTTCTGTGTGTCCCTCCATGTAATATAGGCTGGATGCTTGTTCTGTGCGTCCCTCCATGTAATATAGGCTGGATGCATGTTCTGTGTGTCCCTCCATGTAGTATAGACTGGATGCATGTTCTGTGCGTCCCTCCATGTAATAGAGGCTGGATGTATGTTCTGTGCGTCCCTCCATGTAATAGAGGCTGGATGTAAGTTCTGTACATCCCTCGATGTAATATAGGCTGGATGTGCTTTCCTCCATGTAATATAGACTGGATGTACGTTCTGTGCGTCCCTCCATGTAATATAGGCTGGATGCATGTTCTGTGCGTCCCTCCATGTAATATAGGCTGGATGCATGTTCTGTGCTTCCCTCCATGTAATATAGGCTGGATGTATGTTCTGTGTTTTCCCTCCATGTAATATAGACTGGATGCATGTTCTGTGTGTCCCTCCATGTAATATAGGCTGGATGTATGTTCTGTGCGTCCCTCCATGTAATATAGGCTGGATGTATGTTCTGTGTTTTCCCTCCATGTAATATAGGCTGGATGCATGTTCTGTGTGTCCCTCCATGTAATATAGGCTGGATGCTTGTTCTGTGCGTCCCTCCATGTAATATAGACTGGATGTAAGTTCTGTACATCCCTCGATGTAATATAGGCTGGATGTATGTTCTGTGCGTCCCTCCATGTAATATAGGCTGGATGTATGTTCTGTGTTTTCCCTCCATGTAATATAGGCTGGATGCTTGTTCTGTGCGTCCCTCCATGTAATATAGACTGGATGTACGTTCTGTGCGTCCCTCCATGTAATATAGGCTGGATGCATGTTCTGTGCGTCCCTCCATGTAATATAGGCTGGATGCATGTTCTGTGCGTCCCTCCATGTAATAGAGGCTGGATGTAAGTTCTGTACATCCCTCGATGTAATATAGGCTGGATGTGCTTTCCTCCATGTAATATAGACTGGATGTACGTTCTGTGCGTCCCTCCATGTAATATAGGCTGGATGCATGTTCTGTGCGTCCCTCCATGTAATATAGGCTGGATGCATATTCTGTGCGTCCCTCCATGTAATATAGGCTGGATGTATGTTCTGTGTTTTCCCTCCATGTAATATAGACTGGATGCATGTTCTGTGTGTCCCTCCATGTAATAGAGGCTGGATGCATGTTCTGTGCGTCCCTCCATGTAATATAGGCTGGATGTATGTTCTGTGTTTTCCCTCCATGTAATATAGGCTGGATGCATGTTCTGTGTGTCCCTCCATGTAATATAGGCTGGATGTATGTTCTGTGCGTCCCTCCATGTAATATAGGCTGGATGCATGTTCTGTGCGTCCCTCGATGTAATATAGGCTGGATGCTTGTTCTGTGCTTCCCTCCATGTAATATAGGCTGGATGTATGTTCTGTGTTTTCCCTCCATGTAATATAGACTGGATGCATGTTCTGTGTGTCCCTCCATGTAATATAGGCTGGATGTATGTTCTGTGCGTCCCTCCATGTAATATAGGCTGGATGTATGTTCTGTGTTTTCCCTCCATGTAATATAGGCTGGATGCATGTTCTGTGTGTCCCTCCATGTAATATAGGCTGGATGCTTGTTCTGTGCGTCCCTCCATGTAATATAGACTGGATGTAAGTTCTGTACATCCCTCGATGTAATATAGGCTGGATGTGCTTTCCTCCATGTAATATAGACTGGATGTACGTTCTGTGCGTCCCTCCATGTAATATAGGCTGGATGCATGTTCTGTGCGTCCCTCCATGTAATATAGGCTGGATGCATGTTCTGTGCGTCCCTCCATGTAATAGAGGCTGGATGTAAGTTCTGTACATCCCTCGATGTAATATAGGCTGGATGTGCTTTCCTCCATGTAATATAGACTGGATGTACGTTCTGTGCGTCCCTCCATGTAATATAGGCTGGATGCATGTTCTGTGCGTCCCTCCATGTAATATAGGCTGGATGCATATTCTGTGCGTCCCTCCATGTAATATAGGCTGGATGTATGTTCTGTGTTTTCCCTCCATGTAATATAGACTGGATGCATGTTTTGTGTGTCCCTCCATGTAATAGAGGCTGGATGCATGTTCTGTGCGTCCCTCCATGTAATATAGGCTGGATGTATGTTCTGTGTTTTCCCTCCATGTAATATAGGCTGGATGCATGTTCTGTGTGTCCCTCCATGTAATATAGGCTGGATGTATGTTCTGTGCGTCCCTCCATGTAATATAGGCTGGATGCATGTTCTGTGCGTCCCTCCATGTAATATAGGCTGGATGCATGTTCTGTGCGTCCCTCCATGTAATATAGGCTGGATGTATGTTCTGTGCGTCCCTCCATGTAATAGAGGCTGGATGCATGTTCTGTGCGTCCCTCCATGTAATATAGGCTGGATGTATGTTCTGTGTTTTCCCTCCATGTAATATAGGCTGGATGCATGTTCTGTGCGTCCCTCCATGTAATATAGGCTGGATGTATGTTCTGTGTTTTCCCTCCATGTAATATAGGCTGGATGCATGTTCTGTGTGTCCCTCCATGTAATATAGGCTGGATGCTTGTTCTGTGCGTCCCTCCATGTAATATAGACTGGATGTACGTTCTGTGCATCCCTTTATGTAATAGAGGCTGGATGTACGTTATGTGCGTCCCTCCATTTAATATAGGCTGGATGTACGTTCAGTTTGTCCCTCATGTAATATAGACTGGATGTACGTTCTGTGCATCCCTTTATGTAATATAGGCTGGATGTACGTTATGTGCGTCCCTCCATTTAATATAGGCTGGATGTACGTTCAGTTTGTCCCTCCATGTAATATAGACTGGATGTACGTTCTGTGCATCCCTTTATGTAATATAGGCTGGATGTACGTTATGTGCGTCCCTCCATTTAATATAGGCTGGATGTACGTTCAGTTTGTCCCTCCATGTAATATAGGCTGGATGTACGTTCTGTGCATCCCTTTATGTAATATAGGCTGGATGTACGTTATGTGCGTCCCTCCATTTAATATAGGCTGGATGTACGTTCAGTTTGTCCCTCCATGTAATATAGACTGGATGTACGTTCTGTGCATCCCTTTATGTAATATAGGCTGGATGTACGTTATGTGCGTCCCTCCATGTAATATAGGCTGGATGTACGTTCTGTGCATCCCTTTATGTAATATAGGCTGGATGTACGTTATGTGCGTCCCTCCATTTAATATAGGCTGGATGTACGTTCAGTTTGTCCCTCCATGTAATATAGGCTGGATGTACGTTCTGTGCATCCCTTTATGTAATATAGGCTGGATGTACGTTATGTGCGTCCCTCCATTTAATATAGGCTGGATGTACGTTCAGTTTGTCCCTCCATGTAATATAGACTGGATGTACGTTCTGTGCATCCCTTTATGTAATATAGGCTGGATGTACGTTATGTGCGTCCCTCCATGTAATATAGGCTGGATGTACGTTCTGTGCATCCCTTTATGTAATATAGGCTGGATGTACGTTATGTGCGTCCCTCCATGTAATATAGGCTGGATGTATGTTCTGTGTTTTCCCTCCATGTAATATAGGCTGGATGCATGTTCTGTGTGTCCCTCCATGTAATATAGCTGGATGTATGTTCTGTGTGTCCCTCCATTTAATATAGGCTGGATGTACGTTCAGTTTGTCCCTCCATGTAATATAGGCTGGATGTACGTTCAGTTTGTCCCTCCATGTAATATAGACTGGATGTACGTTCTGTGCATCCCTTTAGTAATATAGGCTGGATGTACGTTATGTGCGTCCCTCCATTTAATATAGGCTGGATGTACGTTCAGTTTGTCCCTCCATGTAATATAGACTGGATGTACGTTCTGTGCATCCCTTTATGTAATATAGGCTGGATGTACGTTATGTGCGTCCCTCCATGTAATATAGGCTGGATGTACGTTCTGTGCATCTCTTTATGTAATATAGGCTGGATGTACGTTATGTGCGTCCCTCCATTTAATATAGGCTGGATGTACATTCAGTTTGTCCCTCCATGTAATATAGGCTGGATGTACGTTCAGTTTGTCCCTCCATGTAATATAGACTGGATGTACGTTCTGTGCATCCCTTTATGTAATAGAGGCTGGATGTACGTTATGTGTGTCCCTACATGTAATATAGGCTGGATGTACGTTCTGTGCATCCCTTTATGTAATATAGGCTGGATGTACGTTATGTGCGTCCCTCCATTTAATATAGGCTGGATGTACGTTCAGTTTGTCCCTCCATGTAATATAGGCTGGATGTACGTTCAGTTTGTCCCTCCATGTAATATAGACTGGATGTACGTTCTGTGCATCCCTTTATGTAATAGAGGCTGGATGTACGTTATGTGCGTCCCTCCATTTAATATAGGCTGGATGTACGTTCAGTTTGTCCCTCCATGTAATATAGGCTGGATGTAAGTAGAGAAAGCAGACGTGTGGAACTGCAGGTGGTGAGCTGGATTTTCTTCTGTGACTGTATGTAAGTACTCTGCATCACTCTAAGTAATATAGGCTGTATGTATAGTAAGTTCTGTGTGTCCCTCTCTGAAATATGGGCTGTATGTAAATTCTGTGTGTCCCTCCATGTAATATATTCTGTATATAAGTTTTGTGCTGAAATATAGGCTGAATGTAAGTTATGTAATTTAGGCTGCATGCGAGTTCTGTTGATCTATCCCAGTAATATAGGCTGGAATTGTCATATGTGCTTAAGTGATGAGCGAGCGTGCTTGTCACTACTCCTTACTCGCTCGAGTATCAGTGTGCTCGTTACTTGGCGAGTATTTTTTGAATGTTTGAGCGGAAGGTTGAGTCCCCGCGTGTTTGGAGCTTTTTAGGCTACTTTCACACTTGCGTTTTTTTGCGCTGCGTTTCGAGCGCACATGAAGCGCATTTAAAAAACGCATGCAAACACTTGTAAACGCTGCAATATTTAGTCGCATCAGCATGCGCATTTCGACAAAAAAAACGCAGCGTTTGTCTGCGATTTCATGCGTTTTTGCATGCGTTTGCGTTTTTTTGGCGCATGCGTTGTCTATTTGTCACATTATCATCTCTGCCTCCATCATCTCTGCCTCCATCATCTCTGCCTCCATCAGCTGTCTCCATCATCTCTGCCTCCATCAGCTGTCTCCATCATCTCTGCCTCCATCAGAGATGGATCCATCATCTCTGCCTCCATCATCTCTGGCTCCATCATCTCTGCCTCCATCATCTCTGGCTCCATCATCTCTGCCTCCATCATCTCTGCCTCCATCATCTCTGCCTCCATCATCTCTGGCTCCATCATCTCTGTCTCCATCATCTCTGCCTCCATAAGCTGTCTCCATCATCTCTGGCTCCATCATCTCTGTCTCCATCATCTCTGGCTCCATCAGCTGTCTCCATCATCTCTGTCTCCATCATCTCTGTCTCCATCATCTCTGGCTCCATCATCTCTGTCTCCATCATCTCTGGTTCCATCATCTCTGTCTCCATCATCTCTGTCTCCATCATCTCTGGCTCCATCATCTCTGTCTCCATCATCTCTGCCTCCATCAGCTGTCTCCATCATCTCTGCCTCCATCATCTCTGGCTCCATCATCTCTGCCTCCATCAGCTGTTTTCATCATCTCTGGCTCCATCATCTCTGTCTCCATCATCTCTGGCTCCATCAGCTGTCTCCATCATCTCTGGCTCCATCATCTCTGTCTCCATCATCTCTGCCTCCATCAGCTGTCTCCATCATCTCTGGTTCCATCATCTCTGTCTCCATCATCTCTGGCTCCATCAGCTGTCTCCATCATCTCTGGCTCCATCATCTCTGTCTCCATCATCTCTGGCTCCATCATCTCTGTCTCCATCATCTCTGCCTCCATCATCTCTGGCTTCATTATTTACAGAAAAATCGTGTGCGTGCAAAAGCGCTGACGAGCGCAAAGCCATGCGCACGCCAGCGCCCCCATAGACTGCAATGTTATTTTTTGCGCATAGCATGCGCACACGTGCGCAAGCGTTTTTTTAAAACGGTTGGGCGGAAAAAAAATGCAACATGTAGCGTATGGCGCGTATGGGCGCACACCGGGAAAATGCGCAGCGCACGACAAACGCACATGAACGCGTGCAAGCGCTAGACCCTGCGCCCGCCATGTTAAAGATAGGGGAACATTGCGCATGCGTCCGATAGCGCAAGATGCGCTGCGCAAAAAAACGCAAGTGTGAAAGTAGCCTTAGACAGACAATGTACATTGCCTGACAGTCACTGTCATGCCGTAGCCATCTTGGTTGTGGCATCACTGTGATTGGCTGGCCGCATAGCATCATCACGTTTATGTAAGACCAGTGATGCTATGCTCGTCACACCGTACCCCAGACGCAGGCAGCATAGTGAGAGGTACTGATGAGAGAGGGACAGAATTGTAGCTGCATATTAGCCAGGGATTCAACCACATTTATATTTCTGTGAAGTACAACAACAGTCCTTGTAGCGTCTAATTATAATAAATAATAATACTGCTGTTAGTAGCACTTAGGGAGAGATTGTGCTGAAGGGATCGTGTAGGACAAGATAGTGAATTGCACATCCTTTATACTTCATCCTGCAACTCATACCAAATCCCCTTCTCAGTGCTAATAATCTTTTTGCTCTTAATCCCACAAATTATTCTTACCTGGGAAATATTATACCATGTGTTCCAAATTATTATGCAAATAATATTTTCTCAGATTTTCCCAAATTACCTATATGAATTTCAGTCATTGTAATTTTCCAGTCAAATAACTATTAGAGTACAATTGAAAGGTTTTTGTACAAACTACCTATGATAACAGGATATTTTTTAAAAAATAAAACGCTCAGGCTAAGTTCACACGTTGCGGAATTGCCGCGGAAATTTCCGCGGCAATCCCGCACTTCTCTGCCGTGGGAAATACTTATTTGTTTGTATGCGTATTCCCGCCAGAAACTAGCGTTTTGCAAGTGTAATTAGCTTGCAGAATGGTAGCGTTTTCCTAGCGATCTGTAGCATCGCTTGGAAAACTGATTGACAGGTTGGTCACACGAGTCAAACATAGTGCTGACAAGTGTGAGCAACTTTTTACTATTGATGCCGCCTATGTCGCATCAATAGTAAAAAGATCTAATGTAAAAATAATAAAAAAAATAATAAATCGTGATATTCTCACCTTCCGGCGGCCCCCGCAGCCTTCCTGGTCCTCAGCGACGCTCCCGCCAATCCTGTTCCCAAGGATGCATTGCGACAGACCCCAGATGACGTAGCATCACGCGAGACCGCTACGTCATCTGGGTGATTCTCGCAAAGGACTCCTGGGACCGGGAGCGTCGCTGAGAGGCGGGAAGGCTGCGGGGGCCGCCGGAAGGTGAGAATATCATTATTTATTATTTTAATTATTGTTTTACCAGGGATATGGTACCCAGGGCCTGGAGGAGAGTGTCCTCTCTTCCAGACCCTGGGTACCATCACACATGAACCGCTTACATTCCGCATAGCCACATGCGGAAAGTAAGCGGTTCAATGCATTCCTATGGCGGCGATTCCGCTGAGATTACGGAAAATTAATGAACATGTTGCTATTTTTTCCGCATGTGGCCAAAACATGCGGAATCCATTAACATGTATAGGATGCTTAATGCTTGCGTTTTTTTTCGCGGAAAAATCGCGGAAAAAAACGTGAAAAAAACGCAAATATTCCTGAACGTGTGAACTTAGCCTCAAACTGCACTCAAAATGCATGTTCCAAATTATTATGCACAGCAGAGTTTTCAACCTTTTCATTTTAATAAAGAACAAACAAATGGTCATTTTTGAAATTATAAGCATTAGCAGGTTCTTACAAACTAAAATCAAACAGTTTTCAACTCAAAACTTTATTCTAGGTGATGTTCCATTTGCATATAGGACCCCTTGTTCGAAAGGAGCTTCTGAACTCTCTCGTCCATTGAATTTGTCAGGTTTTGGATGGTTTCTGCTTCAATTGTTTTGCATGAGGACAGAATACCCTCCCAGAGCTGTTGCTTAGATGTGACCTGCCTCCCGCCATCATAGACACTCCTTTTGATGATCCTCCAGAGGTTCACAATGGGGTTGAGGTCAGGGGAACATGGGGGCCACACCATAAGTTTGTCCCCTTTATGCCCATAGCAGCTAGAGATGCAAGATGTGTTATGTGCAGCATGAGACGGTGCATTATCATGCATGACAATGATCTTGCTGCGGAATGCACGGTTCTTCTTCTTGAACCATGGCAGGAAGTGCTGTTTCAGAAACTCAACATACACTATGGAGTTCATCTTTACCCCTTCAGGGATCCTAAAGGGGCTGACAATCTCTTTCCCCCTGATTCCAGCCCAAAACATTACTCCACCTTCTCCTTGTTGGCGCCGTAGCCATGTTTGCATGGGGTGTCCATCAACCAGCCATCCTCCACTCCATCCATCTGGACCATCGAGCGTTGCACAGCACTCATCGGTGAACAAAACAGTTTTGAAGTCAGTGTTCATGTATTGTTTGGCCCACTGGAGCCGTTTCTGCTTGTGTGCAGTGGATAGAGGAGGTCGACAGGATGGCTTACGCACAGCTGCAAACCTCTGAAGGACCCTGCATCTTGTTGTTCGGGGACGTTGGAGGCACCAGCAGCTTCAAAAACTAGTCTGCTGCTATGACAAGGCTTTTTT
The DNA here is from genome assembly GCA_033576555.1 of Oophaga sylvatica. Lineage (NCBI taxonomy): Eukaryota > Metazoa > Chordata > Amphibia > Anura > Dendrobatidae > Oophaga > Oophaga sylvatica. The sequence goes on from JARQOD010000008.1 coordinate 123,695,316, forward strand.
GCCGCTGCTCTTTTAACCTGACGTAATTGCCTGTAGGAAAGAGTCCTCAATTTTCCCTTATCAGCACGCACACGTGTGTACTGTGAATCAGCTACATACTTCTTGATTGTGCGATGATCACGATGTAGTGTCTTGGCAATGTTGATTGTAGTCATGCCTTGACCTAAAAAGGAGAGAAAAAGCGACCACCAATATAAATGCACACCACCAATGGCAATATCATAGAACAAAAGAAACTTTATTGACAAAGATGATTAAAAACAATGAGCAACAGCCCCCATGTATCCTGCTACAACATGTTGCATAAGAATAACAAATTGTATAATAACTCTCCTCCTATGAATGATTAATAATACCAAGGTGACACATGGAAATACAGAGAAATAATATAATCCTAATGGTCCACATGTGGAAAAACTAAAGCATGCTGGGAATAACTCCACAAGAGAAAAAAAAAAGTGTTAGACCTGATGAATGGCCTCATATGCAAATATAAGCCGTATGAATGAATACCTGAGGCAAGGTTAGAACTAAGCACATATATAGAGAAAAGTGCTGCAATCAATATATATACGCATATAGTATAGCATATAGCAGGCACAATGGTACTGGTTCAAAATAAAGGACCATATGGTCCAAATGCGCACGTATGTAAAGACCCAGAGCGTCTGTGCAAAGATGCCTCAGGAAAAATTGTTAGACCTAATAAGGAACCTCATAAGTGAATTGAATGATATAAACAGATATCTGAGGTACCTGAGGCAGAATGAAACATAGCACCCATATAAAACAAAGCTCTGCACCAAATAGCAAGTACATGAGATGTGAAGAAAAAAAAAGACCATGTCCACAGGATAGTCAGCCACAAGGTAAAATAAAAGCAACAATAAGAAATTAAACAGATTGTTGGAATCACATAACATGAGTCCATGAAAGGACCATGAATAAATGGCTAAGCATGAAACATATAGCCAAAGGAAAGCTCACATGTGCACCAAATAAGGCAGAGTCATGATGAGGAGCATGGAGAGCAGGATATCAACAGCGGGGGGTGCCCGACGCGTGTCGCCGGACGGCTTCATCAGGGGAAGGTAACTAGCCTCTGACAGTTCAGTCTCATAAATACCTGTAATGATGAGAATATGCAAGCCACATGTGTGCTGGTGTCCATGGAGGGGAGCAGGGATGAAGCAACAAGAAGTGGGAGTGAGCAGACGTCTGTTCATGAAAAACTCCACTATGCAAGCGTCGGTCAGAGAGAGCAACACTGCATAGTGGAGGGATGGAATGTGGAAATGTAAAGAGGATAAATCCCTCTGCCTATCAAAAGGGGGCAGACATGGCCAGCAATTATGAGCACATATGAAATGGAAAGTAGACAATAATCAATAAATACATGTATAAATATATTGTATTAGCATGCATAAGCAGATAAGTAATGATATAAATCAAAGAACATTATAATTATAAATCCAATAAAGCAAATTTATATCAAATACCGATACCACAACCAATAAGTGTGAAATACATTGCACCACATGTCTGTCGGATATATAATATAAATATATGCAAAAAATGGTTATGTTATAAGCATGATAACAATGAGAACAAACATACTGCAGTCTCATACGTTCATCTGAGGTGTGCAAATTTTGCTGGCATTGTAATAAAATCTTTTTTTTTTTTTTTAGCTGTGAAATTTAATACAGCCTTTATCGTGCTACACTTGGGCCTCAAAATCCCCCCCAAAAAAGTAAAAAAAATACATATATATATATATCGCATTGCTATATTCATATTGCAGTTTCGTATGTCCATCTCAATTGGGCAAATTTTCCTGGCACTGTAATACTGTAATTTTTTCCAGCAATGACATTATACGCCATTTATCGTGCTATAGTTGGGTATCAAACCCCCCTCAAAAAAAAATTATTATTTGGTTACAAATAGCATTGCTATATTGATATTGCAGTCTTACATATCCATCTGAAGTGGCACGGGCAAGGCCTGAGGTAAGGGATGGGAAGGTGAGCGCAGAGGCCGAGGACGTGGGCAAGGTGAAACTGTGCCTGCTGTGGAGCAAAACAAACACATCATGTCGATTTAGCTTCCTGTCCCACTTGGTAGGGGCGAGCGGAACACCACTCTTGAAGCCAGACCAGTGTGAAAAGATTGTTGGATGGAAAGCAGATAATGCTTCCAGTCACTTTGCCAGCACCACCCTGTCTTTCACAAAGTCCAAGTCTCAGTAGCCGTGCTTCTGAACCGCATAATCCTCACCCTGATCCTCCTCCCACCGTGCCGAGTGCCTGGAGACAAGTGATCCCATAATTGGACACTCTGAAGAACTGTTCACATTTCCATTTATAGATTCTGACTCCCTGCCTGGTCCAATCGGGATATGAGATCACATGTAAAGATGTTCAAATATTTGAGCATCCACGCTCACAAAAAGGCGACGGTGGGAAAATGCAGTTACTGTCGCAAGAGCTAGATGATGCTGATGAGACAGTTGCCAGCAAGTGGTGGTGTTGCGTCAGCAAGTGTGGAGGAGGACCAGGGTGCAGAAGTGGAAGACGGGGTGACCCAACCTGGGAAGGTGACATGCATCCCAAAGACAGCAGTGCAAAGGGGGAGGAATCCGCAGCACCACAACAGACAGGAAGAGGCAGTGGGTGGCCAGAGACACAAGGTGGGCAATTGATCCCCAGAGCACCAACACGGGTGAAGCTGCCAAGCCAAGACCTAGGTGTTGCTGAGTCTGGTGCCTTTTTAAAGTTAACCCAAAAAAGGCCATTTGCAACATCTACCATGCCAGCATCAGCAGGGGGCAGAACAACTACCAGCAAGCTCAGGTACATGTAAGCAAAGCACCTGACTACTTGGGCCATACGCCAGGGTCCAGAGACTGTCTGCGGGTGACACCACTGCCTCTTCCCCTGTTCTACGTCCACACCAATCCCCTTTCGAAGACGTAGGTGAAGATGCCTCCCTCCCTGCGCCTGTTGTTGCACACTTGCAACCACAGTCCGCAACCACGTCTTTGTCCCAGCGCAGAGTTCAGTTGTCCCTACACCAGTCCTTGTAACACAAGCGTAAATATGAAGCCATCCACCCACAGGCTACAACACTAAATGGACACATTTCCAGACTGCTTGCCCTGGAAATGTTGCTGTTTAGGCTTGTGGAGAAGGAAGCTTTCCGCAACCTCATGGCCGTCCCTCGGTGCTTGGTCCCTTGCCGCCACTATTTCTCTCTGTGTGCCATCCTTACACAAGCACATGTCCCATAACATCAGCTGTGCCATGACCAACGCTGTGACTGGGAAGGTCCACTTAACCACGGACATCTGGGCAACTGTTTGTCGCCAGGGATGCTATATTTCCCTAACGGCACACTAGGTGAACATTGTGGAAGCCGGGTTTCAATCAGACGCTGGGACGGAACATGTGCTACCGACACTGAGGATTGCGGGCCCTGGTTCAGTCAAGGTTGTCCCCACCTTCTACAGCAGTTTGTGCACCTCCTCCTCCTCACCCTGAATCTCACAAACGTCAACTTACAACCAGGCAGGGTCGTGTGTGACAACGGTCGTAACCTGGTGGCAGCTCTGAAGCTTGGTAACCTTGCGCACGTATCATGCCTAGCTCACGTGCTCAACCTAGTGGTTTAGCTAGATGTGAAAGTACGCCGCATGTGTGCCCATTTTCGCAAGTCGGCTACAGCTGCCCTGGCAGCGCTGCAGTGGCGTTTGAAACTTCCAGCTCACCGACTGATGTGCAATGTCACCATGCATTGGAACTCAACATACACTGCTCAAAAAAATAAAGCAAACACTTAAACAACAGAATATAACTCCAAGTAGATCAAACTTCTGTGAAATCAAACTGTCCACTTAGGAAGCAACACTGATTGACAATCAATTTCACATGATGTGCAAATGGAATAGACAAGAGATGGAATTATTGCCAATTATCAACAGTAAAGATTTATATCTTAGTACCGTGTTAGCCATTTTTTTTTTCTGTGCTGTGTTGTGTACAAATATGTGAGTCTTCAGATTCTGTATTAGTTTAGCCTGATGAAGAGACCTGAGTAGTCTCGAAAGCTTGCAGTTTGTTACCATCTTTTCAGTTAGCCATTAAAAGGTATCAACCACTGAGGACTCTCAATTCTAAATATTTTGCCAATTATCAAGACACACTCAAAGGAGTGATTCTGCAGGGGGGACCACAGACCACATCTCAGTACCAATGCTTTCTGGCTGATGCTTTGTTCACTTTTAAAAGTTGGTAGTGCTTTCACACTCGTGGTAGCATGAGACGGACTCTACAACCCACAGAAATGGCTTAGGTAGTGCAGCTCATCCAGGATGGCACATCAATGCGAGCTGTGGCAAGAAGGTTTGCTGTGTCTGTCAGCGTAGTGTCCAGAGGCTGGAGGCGCTACCAGGAGACAGGCCAGGAGACGTGGAGGGGGCCGTAGGATGGCAGCAACCCAGCAGCAGAACCGCTACCTCCGCCTTTGTGCAAGGAGGAACAGGAGGAGTACTGTCAGAGCCCTGCAAAATGACCTCCAGCAAGCCAGAAATGTGCATGTGTCTCCATGAGAATGGTCTAAGTGCCCGACGTCCACAGATGGGGGTTGTGCTCACAGCCCAACACCATGCAGGACCCTTGGCATTTGCCACAGAACACCAGGTTTGGCAAATTCACCACTGGCGCCCTGTGCTCTTCACAGATGAAAGCAGGTTCACACTGAGCACATGTGACAGACGCGACAGAGTCTGGAGATGCCGTGGAGAGCGATCTGCTGCCTGCAGCATCCTTCAGCATGATCGCTTTGACAGTGGGTCAGTAATGGTGTGGGGTAGCATTTCTTTGGAGGGCCACACAGCCCTCCATGTGCTTGCCAGAGGTAGCCTTGACTGCCATTAGGTACCGAGATGAGATCCTCAGACCCCTTGTGAGACCATATGCTGGTGCGGTTGGCCCTGGGTTCCTCCTAATGCAGGACAATGCCAGACATCATGTGGCTGGAGTGTGTCAGCAGTTCCTGCAAGATGAAGGCATTGAAGCTATGGACTAGCCCGCCTGTTCCCCAGACCTGAATCCGATTGAGCACATCTGGGACATCATGTCTCGCTCCATCCACCAACGTCACGTTGCACCACAGATTGTCCAGGAGTTGGCGGATGCTTTAGTCCAGGACTAGGAGGAAATCCCACAGGAGACCATCCGGCGCCTCATCAGGAGCATGCCCGGGCGTTGTAGGGAGGTCATACAGGCACACGGAGGTCCTACAGGCACATTGAGGCCACACACACTACTGAGAATCATTTTGACTTGTTTTAAGGACATTACATTCCACTTTAATTTTGTGGGTGACTCTAAATCCAGGCCTCCATTGGTTAATACATTTGATTTCCATTGATGATTTTTGTGTGATTATGTTGACAGCACATCCAACTTTGTACAGAACAAAGTATTCAATGCTAATATTTCATTCATTCAGATCTGGGATGTGTCATTTGAGTGTTCCCTTTATTTCTTTGAGCAGTGTATATTGGCAAAGCTTTGTGAGCAGCAGAGGGCAGTAGTTGAATACCAGCAACGCCATGCCCGCAGGTATTCCGGTCAGTCTCCGCGCATAAGAGCTGATGAGTGGGCATGGATGCCTGACATCTGTGCGGTTCTCCAAAACTTTGAGGACATAACCAAGATGGGGAGCAGCGATGACGTCATAATCAACGTCACCATTCCTCTTCTCTGTCTACTGAAACGCTCGCTACTCACAATTAAAGAGAAGGCTTTGCAGGTGGACCGATTTGAGAAGGAGCAAGAAACTATACTGGGTGATGCTACACAGCCCAGCCTCATCTCATCTCAGCGCAGATTGGGTGATGATGAGGAGGAGGAACAGGAGCTGGTTGCCTACGCTACAGACGGTACTACCCATACCACATTCATCACGTATGTTCAGCATGGATGGCCTGAAGACGAGGAGGAGGGAGGAAAAGGAGGAGGACAATATGGCCAGTCGCCCTCTTGGGGACAGGGAAATCTTGGCTGTTGGCAGTCTGGCACACATGGCTGAGGTTATGTTTCGCTGCCTTTCCCGTGACCCTCGCGTTGTACGCATTTTGGCCAACGCTAATTACTGGTTGGTCACCCTTCTAGATCCAAGCTACAAGGAGAACTTTCTATCTCTTCTTCCCGTGGGGGAGAGGTCTAATAAAATGTTGTCGTAGCAGAAGGCCCTAGTTGAAGAATTATTTAAAAAATTCACTTCTGACAACGCTGGCGGCAGAGATCCGAGTTCCTTGGACAACTAAGAAGTGGAGACTAGGGAGACACACACCAGATGCAGCAGAGGCAGGGGAACACTATCAATGGTCTGGGACAGTTTTCTCAGACTCTCTCAGCCCTGATGCCCAGGGTTCTCTGACAAGGAAGGAAAAGTTTTGGAAGATGCTGAAGGACACTCTGATCAAACTCTGATCAGAGACTGATCCGAGTGACATTAGCATATCGGAGCAGATTCTCTCACATAAGAGAATCATCCCTCGTGTGACCCCCTGCCTCAAGTGAGTTATATGTGTCCCTCCCTGTAATATAGGCTGGATGTCAGTGCTGTTCAGCCATTGTTGTAATAGGCTGGATGTGAATTTTTGGCATCCCTCCCAGTAACGTAGACTGGAAGTGAGTTCTGCATGTCTCTCTCTGTAATACAGGCTGAAAGTGAGGTCTTTGCTTCCCTCCCTGTAATACAGGCTGAAAGTGAGGTCTTTGCTCTGCTCCCTGTAATACAGGCTGGATGTGAGGTTTGTGTGTCCCTCCCTGTAATACAGGCTGGATGTGAGGTTTGTGTGTCCCTCCCTGTAATACAGGCTGGATGTTAGGTTTTTGTGTCCCTCCCTGTAATTCAGGCTGGATGTGAGGTTTGTGTGTCCCTCTCTGTAATACAGGCTGGATGTGAGGTTTGTGTGTCCCTCCCTGTAATACAGGCTGGATGTTAGGTTTTTGTGTCCCTCCCTGTAATTCAGGCTGGATGTGAGGTTTGTGTGTCCCTCTCTGTAATACAGGCTGGATGTGAGGTTTGTGTGTCCCTCCCTGTAATACAGGCTGGATGTGAGGTTTGTGTGTCCCTCCCTGTAATACAGGCTGGATGGGAGGTTTGTGTGTCCCTCCCTGTAATACAGGCTGGATGGGAGGTTTGTGTGTCCCTTCCTGTAATACAGGCTGGATGTGAGGTTTGTGTGTCCCTCCCTGTAATACAGGCTGGATGTGAGGTTTGTGTGTCCCTCCTTGTAATACAGGCTGGATGGGAGGTTTGTGTGTCCCTCCCTGTAATACAGGCTGGATGGGAGGTTTGTGTGTCCCTCCCTGTAATACAGGCTGGATGTTAGGTTTTTGTGTCCCTCCCTGTAATTCAGGCTGGATGTGAGGTTTGTGTGTCCCTCCCTGTAATACAGGCTGGATGGGAGGTTTGTGTGTCCCTTCCTGTAATACAGGCTGGATGTGAGGTTTGTGTGTCCCTCCCTGTAATACAGGCTGGATGGGAGGTTTGTGTGTCCCTCTCTGTAATACAGGCTGGATGGGAGGTTTGTGTGTTACTCCATGATATAATAGACTGCGAATGTAAGGTCTGTGCTAGACTCTCAATATAAGAATTAATCATTACAATATCATGTGGCAGAGTTTCATAAGCTCACAGTAAATAATTTGTCTGTTGTAATGATTAAACCTTCTTTCCTTTAGACACAAATGATGCCCCCTTGTCCCTATCGCAGGCCTAGGGGTAAAAAGTTCATTATACAGATCTCTGTACTGTCCCCTCATATATTTGTATATTGTAATAAGATCGCCCCTAAGCCTTCATTTTTTCAAACTGAATAACCCCAATTTTGATACCCCATCTTCTGCAGTTCATCCGACCCAATCTGAGTAGGTATCACTTAGGTTTCCTATCCCTGAGCCAGCTGTCAACTCAGTTACATATATTTTCCCCGTCCCAATCCTCTCATTATATGCACCAACCTTTTATGTGGCACTTTATCAAATGCCTTTGTAAAGTCCAGAATAGGGGACATCCACGGCCTTACCCTGCTTGTTGACTGTTTCCACCAGAATTACAAGAGTCACACTCTGTGCAAGAAAAGCTACACCTGATTAAGGTGGCCAAAATGTGACCCCATTAGTATTCATATGGTGCCTTAACCTTAACCTAGTCATCCTCTGCTGGCAATCAGGGGCATTCAGACGCCCGAACATATTAGTACGACGTTGGACTGCAATACACGGACTGGCCGCGGCTGTGCTGACCCGAGTGGTACAGCTTCATATACTTCTATGCAGTTGTCACGCTCCACTCAGGAGACCCACGGCCAGTCCGTGCATTGCTTCATGTACTTCTATGCAGTGGTCACGCTCCGGTCAGGAGACCCGCGGCCAGTCCGTGCATGGCTTCATGTACTTCTATGCAGTGGTCATGCTGTCAGGAGACCTGCGGCCAGTCCGTGCATGGCTTCATGTATTTCTATGCAGTGGTCATGCTTTCAGGAGACATGCGGCCAGTCCGTGCATGGCTTCATGTACTTCTATGCAGTGGTCATGCTGTCAGGAGACCCGTGGCCAGTCTGTGCATTGCTTCATGTACTTCTATGCAGTGGTCATGCTGTCAGGAGACCTGCGGCCAGTCCGTGCATTGCTTCATGTATTTCTATGCAGTGGTCATGCTGTCAGGAGACCCGCGGCCAGTCCGTGCATTGCTTCATGTACTTCTATGCAGTGGTCATGCTGTCAGGAGACCTGCGGCCATCTGTGCATTGCTTCATGTACTTCTATGCAGTGGTCATGCTGTCAGGAGACCCGCGGCCAGTCCGTGCATTGCTTCATGTACTTCTATGCAGTGGTCATGCTGTCAGGAGACCCGTGGCCAGTCTGTGCATGGCTTCATGTATTTCTATGCAGTGGTCATGCTGTCAGGAGACCTGCGGCCAGTCTGTGCATTGCTTCATGTACTTCTATGCAGTGGTCATGCTGTCAGGAGACCTGCGGCCAGTCTGTGCATTGCTTCATGTACTTCTATGCAGTTGTCATGCTGTCAGGAGACCCGGGCCAGTCTGTGCATTGCTTCATGTACTTCTATGCAGTTGTCATGCTGTCAGGAGACCCGCGGCCAGTCTGTGCATTACTTCATGTACTTCTATGCAGTGGTCATGCTGTCAGGAGACCCGCGACCAGTCTGCGCATTGCTTCATGTACTTCTATGCAGTTGTCATGCTGTCAGGAGACCCGTGGCCAGTCTGTGCATTGCTTCATGTATTTCTATGCAGTTGTCATGCTGTCAGGAGACCCGTGGCCAGTCTGTGCATTGCTTCATGTATTTCTATGCAGTGGTCATGCTGTCAGGAGACCTGCGGCCAGTCTGTACATTGCTTCATGTACTTCTATGCAGTGGTCATGCTGTCAGGAGACCTGCGGCCAGTCTGTGCATTGCTTCATGTACTTCTATGCAGTTGTCATGCTGTCAGGAGACCTGCGGCCAGTCTGTGCATTGCTTCATGTACTTCTATGCAGTTGTCATGCTGTCATGAGACCCGCGGCCAGTCTGCACATTCCTTCATGTACTTCTATGCAGTGGTCATGCTGTCAGGAGACCCGTGGCCAGTCTGTGCATTGCTTCATGTATTTCTATACAGTGGTCATGCTGTCAGGAGACCCGCGGCCAGTCTGTCAATTGCTTCATGTACTTCTATGCAGTGGTCATGCTGTCAGGAGACCCACGGCCAGTCTGTGCATTGCTTCATGTACTTCTATGCAGTTGTCATGCTGTCAGGAGACCCGCGGCTAGTCTGTGCATTGCTTCATGTACTTCTATGCAGTGGTCATGCTGTCAGGAGACGCGTGGCCAGTCTGTGCATGGCTTCATGTATTTCTATGCAGTGGTCATGCTGTCAGGAGACCTGTAGCCAGTCTGTGCATTGCTTCATGTACTTCTATGCAGTGGTCATGCTGTCAGGAGACGCGTGGCCAGTCCCTGCATTGCTTCATGTACTTCTATGCAGTGGTCATGCTGTCAGGAGACCTGCAGCCAGTCTGTGCATTGCTTCATGTACTTCTATGCAGTGGTCATGCTGTCAGGAGACCCGCGGCCAGTCCGTGCATTGCTTCATGTACTTCTATGCAGTTGTCATGCTGTCAGGAGCCCCGTGGCCAGTCTGTGCATTGCTTCATGTATTTCTATGCAGTGGTCATGCTGTCAGGAGACCCGCAGTCTGTGCATTGCTTCATGTACTTCTATGCAGTTGTCATGCTGTCAGGAGACCCGTGGCCAGTCTGTGCATTGCTTCATGTACTTCTATGCAGTGGTCATGCTGTCAGGAGACCTGTGCCAGTCTGTGCATTGCTTCATGTACTTCATGATGGTCATGCTGTCAGAGACCTGCGGGCCCCGTGCATGCTTCAGTATTCTAGCAGTGTCATGCTGTCAGAACCTGGCCATCTGGGATGCTTCATGTACTTCTATGCAGTTGTCATGCTGTCAGGAGACCCGGCCAGTCTGCATTGCTTCATGTACTTCTATGCAGTTGTCATGCTGTCATGAGACCCGCGGCCAGTCTGCACATTCCTTCATGTACTTCTATGCAGTGGTCATGCTGTCAGGAGACCCGTGGCCAGTCTGTGCATTGCTTCATGTATTTCTATACAGTGGTCATGCTGTCAGGAGACCCGCGGCCAGTCTGTGCAATTGCTTCATGTACTTCTATGCAGTGTCATGCTGTCAGGAGACCCACGGCCAGTCTGTGCATTGCTTCATGTACTTCTATGCAGTTGTCATGCTGTCAGGAGACCCGCGGCTAGTCTGTGCATTGCTTCATGTACTTCTATGCAGTGGTCATGCTGTCAGGAGACGCGTGCCAGTCTGTGCATGGCTTCATGTATTTCTATGCAGTGGTCATGCTGTCAGGAGACCTGGCCAGTCTGTGCATTGCTTCATGTACTTCTATGCAGTGGTCATGCTGTCAGGAGACCGCGTGGCCAGTCCTGCATTGCTTCATGTACTTCTATGCAGTGGTCATGCTGTCAGGAGACCTGCAGCCAGTCTGTGCATTGCTTCATGTACTTCTATGCAGTGGTCATGCTGTCAGGAGACCCGCGCCAGTCCGTGCATTGCTTCATGTACTTCTATGCAGTTGTCATGCTGTCAGGAGCCCCGTGGCCAGTCTGTGCATTGCTTCATGTATTCTATGCAGTGGTCATGCTGTCAGGAGACCCTGGCCAGTCTGTGCATTGCTTCATGTACTTCTATGCAGTGGTCATGCTGTCAGGAGACCCGCGGCCAGTCTGTGCATGGCTTCATGTATTTCTATGCAGTGGTCATGCTGTCAGGAGACCTGCGGCCAGTCTGTGCATTGCTTCATGTACTTCTATGCAGTTGTCATGCTGTCAGGAGACCTGCGGCCAGTCTGTGCACTGCTTCATGTACTTCTATGCAGTTGTCATGCTGTCATGAGACCCGCGGCCAGTCTGCACATTCCTTCATGTACTTCTATGCAGTGGTCATGCTGTCAGGAGACCCGTGGCCAGTCTGTGCAATTGCTTCATGTATTTCTATGCAGTGGTCATGCTGTCAGGAGAACCCGCGGCCAGTCTGTGAATTGCTTCATGTACTTCCATGCAGTGGTCATGCTGTCAGGAGACCCACGGCCAGTCTGTGCATTGCTTCATGTACTTCTATGCAGTTGTCATGCTGTCAGGAGACCCGCGGCCAGTCTGTGAATTGCTTGATGTACTTCTATGCAGTTGTCATGCTGTCAGGAGACCCGCAGTCTGTGCATTGCTTCATGTACTTCTATGCAGTTGTCATGCTGTCAGGAGACCCGTGGCCAGTCTGTGCATTGCTTCATGTACTTCTATGCAGTGGTCATGCTGTCAGGAGACCTGTGGCCAGTCTGTGCATTGCTTCATGTACTTCTATGCAGTGGTCATGCTGTCAGGAGACCTGCGGCCAGTCTGTGCATTGCTTCATGTATTTCTATGCAGTTGTCATGCTGTCAGGAGACCCGTGGCCAGTCTGTGCATTGCTTCATGTACTTCTATGCAGTGGTCATGCTGTCAGGAGACCTGTGGCCAGTCTGTGCATTGCTTCATGTACTTCTATGCAGTGGTCATGCTGTCAGGAGACCTGCGGCCAGTCTGTGCATTGCTTCATGTATTTCTATGCAGTTGTCATGCTGTCAGGAGACCCGTGGCCAGTCTGTGCATTGCTTCATGTACTTCTATGCAGTTGTCATGCTGTCAGGAGACCCGCGGCTAGTCTGTGCATTGCTTCATGTACTTCTATGCAGTGGTCATGCTGTCAGGAGACGCGTGGCCAGTCTGTGCATGGCTTCATGTATTTCTATGCAGTGGTCATGCTGTCAGGAGACCTGCAGCCAGTCTGTGCATTGCTTCATGTACTTCTATGCAGTGGTCATGCTGTCAGGAGACGCGTGGCCAGTCCCTGCATTGCTTCATGTACTTCTATGCAGTGGTCATGCTGTCAGGAGACCTGCAGCCAGTCTGTGCATGCTTCATGTACTTCTATGCAGTGGTCATGCTGTCAGGAGACCCGCGGCCAGTCCGTGCATTGCTTCATGTACTTCTATGCAGTTGTCATGCTGTCAGGAGCCCCGTGGCCAGTCTGTGCATTGCTTCATGTATTTCTATGCAGTGGTCATGCTGTCAGGAGACCCGTGGCCAGTCTGTGCATTGCTTCATGTACTTCTATGCAGTGGTCATGCTGTCAGGAGACCCCAGCCAGTCTGTGCATGGCTTCATGTATTTCTATGCATGGTCATGCTGTCAGGAGACCTGCGGCCAGTCTGTGCATTGCTTCATGTACTTCTATGCAGTTGTCATGCTGTCAGGAGACCTGCGGCCAGTCTGTGCACTGCTTCATGTACTTCTATGCAGTGGTCATGCTGTCATGAGACCCGCGGCCAGTCCTGTGCACTGCTTCATGTACTTCTATGCAGTGGTCATGCTGTCAGGAGACCCGCGGCCAGTCTGTGAATTGCTTCATGTACTTCCATGCAGTGGTCATGCTGTCAGGAGACCCACGGCCAGTCTGTGCATTGCTTCATGTACTTCTATGCAGTTGTCATGCTGTCAGGAGACCCGCGGCCAGTCTGTGAATTGCTTGATGTACTTCTATGCAGTTGTCATGCTGTCAGGAGACCCGCAGTCTGTGCATTGCTTCATGTACTTCTATGCAGTTGTCATGCTGTCAGGAGACCCGTGGCCAGTCTGTGCATTGCTTCATGTACTTCTATGCAGTGGTCATGCTGTCAGGAGACCTGTGGCCAGTCTGTGCATTGCTTCATGTACTTCTATGCAGTGGTCATGCTGTCAGGAGACCTGCGGCCAGTCTGTGCATTGCTTCATGTATTTCTATGCAGTTGTCATGCTGTCAGGAGACCCGTGGCCAGTCTGTGCATTGCTTCATGTACTTCTATGCAGTTGTCATGCTGTCATGAGACCCGCGGCCAGTCTGTGAATTGCTTCATGTACTTCTATGCAGTGGTCATGCTGTCAGGAGACCCACGGCCAGTCTGTGCATTGCTTCATGTACTTCTATGCAGTTGTCATGCTGTCAGGAGACCCACGGCCAGTCTGTGAATTGCTTCATTTACTTCTATGCAGTTGTCATGCTGTCAGGAGACCCGCGGCCAGTCTGTGCATTGTTTCATGTATTTCTATGCAGTGGTCATGCTGTCAGGAGACCCGCGGCTAGTCTGTGCATTGCTTCATGTACTTCTATGCAGTGGTCATGCTGTCAGGAGACCCGTGGCCAGTCCCTGCATTGCTTCATGTACTTCTATGCAGTTGTCATGCTGTCAGGAGACCCGTGGCCAGTCTGTGCATTGCTTCATGTACTTCTATGCAGTGGTCATGCTGTCAGGAGACCTGTGGCCAGTCTGTGCATTGCTTCATGTACTTCTATGCAGTGGTCATGCTGTCAGGAGACCTGCGGCCAGTCTGTGCATTGCTTCATGTATTTCTATGCAGTTGTCATGCTGTCAGGAGACCCGTGGCCAGTCTGTGCATTGCTTCATGTACTTCTATGCAGTTGTCATGCTGTCATGAGACCCGGGCCAGTCTGCACATTCCTTCATGTACTTCTATGCAGTGGTCATGCTGTCAGGAGACCCACGGCCAGTCTGTGCATTGCTTCATGTACTTCTATGCAGTTGTCATGCTGTCAGGAGACCCACGGCCAGTCTGTGAATTGCTTCATTTACTTCTATGCAGTTGTCATGCTGTCAGGAGACCCGCGGCCAGTCTGTGCATTGTTTCATGTATTTCTATGCAGTGGTCATGCTGTCAGGAGACCCGCGGCTAGTCTGTGCATTGCTTCATGTACTTCTATGCAGTGGTCATGCTGTCAGGAGACCCGTGGCCAGTCCCTGCATTGCTTCATGTACTTCTATGCAGTTGTCATGCTGTCAGGAGACCCGTGGCCAGTCTGTGCATTGCTTCATGTACTTCTATGCAGTGGTCATGCTGTCAGGAGACCTGTGGCCAGTCTGTGCATTGCTTCATGTACTTCTATGCAGTGGTCATGCTGTCAGGAGACCTGCGGCCAGTCTGTGCATTGCTTCATGTATTTCTATGCAGTTGTCATGCTGTCAGGAGACCCGTGGCCAGTCTGTGCATTGCTTCATGTACTTCTATGCAGTTGTCATGCTGTCATGAGACCCGCGGCCAGTCTGCACATTCCTTCATGTACTTCTATGCAGTGGTCATGCTGTCAGGAGACCCGCGGCCAGTCTGTGAATTGCTTCATGTACTTCTATGCAGTGGTCATGCTGTCAGGAGACCCACGGCCAGTCTGTGAATTGCTTCATGTACTTCTATGCAGTGGTCATGCTGTCAGGAGACCTGCGGCCAGTCTGTGAATTGCTTCATGTACTTCTATGCAGTGGTCATGCTGTCAGGAGACCCACGGCCAGTCTGTGAATTGCTTCATGTACTTCTATGCAGTGGTCATGCTGTCAGGAGACCTGTGGCCAGTCTGTGCATTGCTTCATGTACTTCTGAACTGTACTTTGGAAGTCGCCTTGCTACACTCATCAGGAGAGCTTTAAACTAGAACAATGTGGGAAGGGAAGCAAAAGGCCAGAAAAAGCCATACACCTGACAAATGCTATTAAGAACTCGGCTATTAGAAGTGGAAAGGAAGAACGAAGACAAAAAAATCTACATAATAAAAATATTGGAGGAAGAGAAACCAATCACAAACTAAAATGTTTTTTTATACAAATGCACAAAGCATGGGCAACAAACAAGGAGAACTGGAGCTACTAATGCAGGAGAAGAAGTATGATGTCATTGGAATCACTGAAACTTGGTGGAACGATACACATGATTGGAATACAAGGCTAGAAGGTTACAACTTATTTGCAAGAAACAGACTTGATAAACGAGGAGGAGGTGTTGCATTGTATGTTAGAAAAGCGTATATCTGCACAGAGATTGACGCTTCAGAGACTGGGAGTTCTGTGGAAACTGTTTGGGTAAGAATACAAGGACAGAACAATGGAAAGGACACCATTGTAGGCATTTACTACAGGCCGCCTGTGCAAGCTGAAGATATGGATGAACTCTTTATGCATCAAATGGCCAAGTTCTCCAAAAAATATGACATAGTGGTCATGGGAGATTTCAACTATCCAGACATTTGTTGGGAATCTCAGGCAAAACTAAGGCTGGTTTCACACATCCGGCGGGCGCCTGGCGGCGCCCCCAGCATTTTGCCGCAGCGCCGCATCTGAAAACCTTCACACTTCCGGCGGCCAAAATGCGTTTTTTTGCCGGATGGTTTCTGATGCTTGGAGAGATCAGAAACCATCCGGCAAAAACAAAAAACGTTACATGCAGCGTTTTTCCCGGACGCCGCAATGTACATTTGCGCCGCATCCGGACAAAACCGCATGCAACGCATTAACATGCGGCGCCATCCGGCGCTAATGCATGTCAATGCGAAAAAAGCCGCATGCGGCTCATCAGATTTTCAGATGCGGCGCTGCGGCAAAATGCCGGGGGTGCCGCAAGGCGCCCGCCGGATATGTGAAAGAGGCCTAACAGGTCCAGGAAATTCTTATCTTATCCTCTCTTGCTGACAACTTTATCTTCCAAAAGGTAGGGGAGAAAACAAGGGGATCTGCTACCTTGGATCTAATCCTTATAAACAGGGAGGAAATGGTGGAGAAGGTAAGAGTGGCTGGGACCCTAGGAGGTAGTGACCATGCTATTTTAGAATTTTGGATAACTAGAAGCGGAAGACCTGTGAAGACTCAGACTTCAAGGTTAGATTTCAGAAAGGCAGATTTTAAGAGACTCAGAAAGAGAATTGGAGGGATCCAATGGCTGGATATCCTTAAGGACAAAAATGTCCAGGAAGGATGGGAAATCTTGAAAAATGAGATTCTCAAAGCACAATTGTTAACAATTCAGAAAAGAGGGAAGAATGGAAGCATTTAAGGAAACCAGGATGGATGAACACAGAACTTAAACACATGCTAAAAAGGAAGAAAGAAATGTTTATCAAATGGAAAGAGGGAGGCATATCTAAAGAAGAATATAATGATGTCTGCAGAACCTGCAGGGCAAGAATCAGATTAGCTAAAGCTGACAATGAATTAAGGCTTGCAAGAGATGTCAAAATCAATAAAAAAGGATTTTGGGGATATGTCAAAAGTAAAAGAAAAGTAAAAGATGCTATAGGATTTTTACAGGATGAAAATTATGAAATGGTAAGAAAGGATGTTGAAAAGGCCGAACTTTTAAATTCCTATTTTGCATCTGTTTTCTCTCAGAAAGGAAATGTAACATCAACTGATCTTCACTGTCCTATTAAAGGAATAGAAGAATCCAGGATATCTATAAACAGAAAAATAGTGAGGAAACACTTAGCTAACATAAATGAATTCAAGTCTCCAGGTCCAGATGAATTACACCCCAGAGTACTGAAGGAGATAGCAGAAGAAATTTTTTAACCACTCTCCATAATCTTTGAAAATTCTTGGAGAACAGGAGAAGTTCCAGAAGGCTGGAGAAGAGCAAATGTTGTTCCTTTTCTTCAAAAAGGGGAAGAAGGTGGACCCAGGGAACTATAGACCAGTGAGTCTGACATCCATACCAGGAAAGATCTTTGAACAAATTATTAAACAACATGTATGTAAGTACCTGGACAAGAATGAAGTGATTAACCAGAGTCAGCATGGGTTTGTAACTAATAAGTCATGTCAGACTAATTTAATTTCCTTCTATGACAGAATCACTGACTGGGTGGATCAGGGAAATGCTGTAGATATATTATATCTTGACTTCAGCAAAGCATTTGACAAAGTATCTCACACAATCCTTATTGAAAAAATTACTAAGTATGGAATGGACAAGGCAACTGTTAGGTGGATTCATAACTGGCTTAGTGATCGGACCCAAAGAGTGGTAGTAAATGGCTGCACATCGAGTTGGAAGAATGTATCAAGTGGGGTACCACAGGGCTGTGTCTTGGGCCCTGTATTGTTCAACATCTTTATCAATTATTTAGATGAAGGAATTGAGGGTAAACTGATTAAATTTGCTGATGACACAAAGCTAGGAGGGGTAGCTAATACTAGAGAAGAGAGAGAGAGGATTCAAAAAGATATTGTAATGTATGTAGTACAGTTCATATAGCATCTTGTGCTTGGGTGCGATGAAAACACAGGAGTCACAGGTTTGATATAGAAAAGTCCTGTATTACTTCATACAAGTTGGCAGAAATAGTCACACAGTTTGCAGACACAGAAACAGGAGACACAGCAGGCCAGAGTAATCCAAGCTCAGCAATCACTCTCCAATACAGATTCAGGATCTTCTTCTCTGTTACCGTAAGTCCATGCAAACGTGGGTCTTTCAAAGAGCAGGGTTCAGAGTCCACAAGTGCTTCAGAGCTCCTCAGTAGGAATAGCTGGAGTACAAGGTCCAAGGCTTACAGGAGTCAAGTCACAGGTTCACTGCAGGCTAGATTCTGAAGCACTGATTGCTCAGCTGTGGCTGCTTAAGAAGCAAAGGAGAGAATCAGGCGGGGAACATGCAAGCTGGAAACTCCATTTTGACTGAGGGCAAGATAGCTGCAGCAAGACGAAAGTAAAATGGCTGACGAACAAACTGAGTTTCAGGAATATATACATAGAACCTTACATTACTCCCCCTTAAGGACAACCTCCGGATGACCTCAGACCAGGCTTGTGTGGGTACCTCTGATGAAACTGACGGAGCAAGCGAGGAGCATTAACGTTATTGACCGGTTCCCATGAGTTGTCCTCCACTGGGTAGCCCTGCCATTTAATCAGATATTGTAACTGATTTCTATACAACCTGGAATCTAAAATCCTTTCCACCACAAATTCTTCCTGACCATCGACTAGCACTGGGTCAGGGCAAGGAGAGGAACGTCCAGGAAACGTATTGGGTGTCGCAGCCTTTAGTAGGGATACATGAAAGACAGGGTGGATTCTCATAGTTCTGGGCAGTTGAAGACGACAAGCAACGGCACTTATAATTTTACTGATTTTATAGGGTCCAATGTACTTATGTCCCAACTTAGACGATGGAATCCTTAACTTAAGATTTCTGGTTGACAGCCAGACCAAGTCTCCTACCTTGAAAGCTGGTGCAGGTTTACGAAATTTATCTGCTGCTTTCTTGTACCTTTCTTGAGCCGATTCCAGATTTTCCTTTAGAAGATCCATATTCTTCTGTAAAGACGTGATTCTTTCAGCCACTGCTGGTAAAGGCATTTCTATGGGAAATCGTGGTAGAATGTTAGGATGATAACCTAGATTAGAGTAAAAAGGAGACTGTTTAGTGGAGGCACTCTGAGAGTTGTTATACGAGAACTCAGCTAATGGAAGTAGATCCACCCAATCATCCTGTAGGTGGCAGATAAAGCAGCGGAGATACTGCTCCAGGGTTTGATTGGTTCGTTCGGTCTGTCCATTAGTCTGGGGATGAAAAGCAGAAGAAAGGTTTACTTTAATGTCCAATGCTGCACAGAAATTTTGCCAAAACCTAGAAGTGAATTGCACCCCTCGATCCGAAATAACCTCATCCGGTACTCCATGTAAGCGAAACACATCTTTAATCATCAAATCTGATGTCTGTTTTGCAGTGGGTAAGCCGACACAAGGGATAAAATGAGCTGCCTTTGTTAGACGGTCAACCACCACTAGAATGGTGTTCTTCCCCTGAGAGGTTGGTAACTCTACAATGAAGTCCATAGAAATGGATCCCCACGGGCGAGACGGGGTGGGAAGAGGCTGTAACAGACCAGTTGGTGAGGAGCGAGGTGTTTTGCATCTTGCACAGACCTCACATGAAGTGACATAATTCAAAACATCCTTCCTGCAAGTGGGCCACCAAAAGAAACGAGAAAGAAATTCCTGTGTCTTTAGAATTCCTCTATGCCCAGCTATCTTGGAATCGTGAATGAGTTGCAATACTCTTAATCTGACTGTTTCAGGAATATACAGACGTTGTCCCTGAATCCACACACCATTCTTAAAGACAAGACTTACGTCCCTTGGGGGTTGTGCCAAAAAGGAATCTGCATGGTATGCTTCCTTGATGTCCTTAAGTAGGTCTTGATTATGAATTACTCCTAGGAATCTAGAGTCAGGAAGAATAGTCTTAGGAGGAGTAATTGGACGTGTCTCTGCTGAGTAAATCCTAGAGAGTGCATCAGCCTTTCCATTGCGCGATCCTGGTCTATAAGAGATGATAAAATTAAATTGGTTTAAGAAAAGATTCCAGCGAGCCTGGCGAGGAGTCAGGCACTTAGCCGACCTGATAAACTCAAGGTTACGATGGTCTGTCAGGACGACTATTTGCTGTGCAGCTCCCTGAAGAAGGTGTCTCCATTCTTTGAAGGCGGCAATAATGGCCAACAACTCTCTATTGCCCACATCGTAGTTCCTCTCAGCCGAAGACAACTGCTGGGAAAAGAAGGCACAGGGATGCAAGACATTCTTCTCACCTGTTCTCTGAGAGAGTATAGCTCCAACGGCACAGTCTGAAGCATCCACCTCTATTATGAAGGCAAGCTCGGGGTTGGGATGTACTAGGATAGGTGCAGTGGTAAATTTATCTTTTAGACGGGAAAATGCTTCCTGGGCTTGGGGAGTCCAGGAAAACCTAGACTCTTTCCGGGTAAGTTGAGTGATAGGTGACACTACCTCAGAGAAATTTCTAATGAAACGTCTATAGAAGTTGGCAAACCTCCTTCACATTTCTAGGACTTGGCCAATCCTTGATGGCTTGGGTTTTGCTTCCATCCATACTAATTCCTTGTGTAGACAGTACATACCCAGAAATTGAATTTCGGTCCTATGGAATTCACACTTTTCAAGTTTGATGTAAAGATGATTTTGTCTTAGACGTTCCAAGACCATTCTCACATGTCCATGATGTTCCTCTGTGGAGTTAGAAAAAATTAGAATATCATCCAAATAAATTACCACAAATGTATCTAGGAGATCCCTGAAGATGTCATTCACCAAGTGTTGGAAAGTGGCTGGGGCGGTACTCAGACCAAAAGGCATAACTAGATATTCAAAGTGTCCATAGCGTGACCTGAATGCAGTCTTCCATTCATCCCCAGGTCTAATACGGACTAAGTTATAGGCCCCACGAAGATCTAGTTTAGAAAAAATTTTGGCATGTCGCACTCTCTCCAATAACTCAGGGATTAAAGGCAATGGATAACGGTTTCTAATAGTAACCTTATTGAGTTCCCTATAGTCTACGCATGGTCTCAGAGATCCATCTTTCTTCTTTACAAAGAAGATGGGTGCACCTGCAGGAGATGAAGAGGGGCGTATGAAGCCCTTGGCTAGATTTTCATCTATGTAATCCTTTAAAGCCTTTAGCTCGGGCCCCGCCAGGGGTAGATCTTACCAAAAGGTATCTCTGCTCCAGGCAATAATTCAATTGGACAATCATATGGACGGTGAGGAGGAAGCTGGTCAGCGTTCTTCTTGTCACATAAATCCACATAGTCCTGGTATACAGCTGGTAGTTCAGGGACTGACATGATTCCTTTAGGAACAGAGCAAGCTGAAACTTTTGGACTCATCTGTTTCTCTGGAAAGTGTAATTCCTTGGTCTCCCAGTTAATGGTAGGATTCTGAGCCTGCAGCCATGGTAGCCCTAGAATAATGGGAAAGTGGGAGAAGAGATAAGCATAAAGGACAGTTTCTCTTGATGATCTTTACCCATAAGAACCCTCAAAGGCTCTGTTTCCTGATCCACTGGTCCAGAGGTCAGCAGGGAGCCATCCACAGTTTCCATCTGTACTGGAGTAGCCTTCTTCACTGAACGTATTCCCTGTTTCAGAGCAAAGGAGACATCCATAAAATTTCCACTTGCCCCTGAGTCGATCATAGCAGAGCTAGACACCCAAGCTGAGTCAACCCAGAGTTTGATGGAAAGAAAGCAATGAGAATTGTTTTTCTTACAACTCAGCTGGGACACCGCTGAGGAAACTTGAAAAATGGCAGCGTTTACACAGTCAACGTCCTCAGAAGTAACGGAGTTTAAGTCCGAGAAATCAAGATCTGTTGCTGCAGATCTCTCTGGAGCCTGAGGCTCGGACCTGACAGATCCCCTCTCGCAACACTGACAATGAATGAGTGCTGCAGTAGTCTTACGAGAACGGCTGGGGCAGTTTATAATGAAGTGCCCTGACTTACCACAATAGAAACATAGATTCTCCTTAAAACGATGTTCCTTGCGTGCATCACTAACCCGTCGTTGTAAAGAGTCTACCTGCATGGGTTCAGGTTCAGGTTCCCGTGTAATCCTACTCAAAGGTTCCTTAGCTGGAGAGGAAGGTAGGAAAAGGTTAGTACGATTGCTTTCGAACCATCTCTCTTGCCTGCGTTCAGTCAGACGAGTATCAATACGGATGCAGTAGTTAATAAAGTCACCTAACGCAGTGGGAGGGTCGGCACGAGCAAGTTCATCCTTAATCAGTGGAGATAACCCCTTTCGAAAAATAGATTTTTTGGCGGAACTGTCCCAGGTGGTATCAAGGGCCCATCTCCTGAAATCCAAGGCATATTCAGCTACCGAGTGCTTACCTTGGCGCAAAGCTAACATGGCTGCTTCAGCTGTTGCACCTCGATTGGGGTCATCAAACACCTGCCCCATGGCTGAAATAAAATCATCAAGGTGATTCAAACAATCATCCTCAGTCTCAATCAGAGGGTTTGCCCACATTAAAGCCTTGTTGGTAAGCAACATAATTATAGTAAGCACCTTAGATCGTTCAGTGGGAAATTGTGAAGCATGTGCAAAAAAAAAAGATTGCATTGATTAATAAATCCCCTGAATTTCTCACGTTCACCGCCAAAACGAAAAGGGGGCAACTTGGGAATCCCAGCACTCGGGGCTACGGCAGGAGCCTGGACTCGCCCCTCTAGAACCTCAATCCTGGCTCGCAAATCCTGGGTAGTCTGTCCAACCACTTGCAAATTGTGATTATTGAGGTCCTGTAGATTTGTAAAACGGGTCTTTATATTCTGCAAATCTGCAAGGATATTATCAGTCACTCCGCAAAGTTCCTTTATGCGGGCCTCCATTTTCCAGATCTTTTAAGACAGGATTACTGGAAGAAGAGGAGAGAAAAAAAAACAATAGTGTTCACCTGTGGCAACACTGCAGAGAGAAAAAAAAATTAAGGGAACTGCTCACCTGGAATGGTTGTGAGAAGTCACAACCACTATCATCACAGAAAGTTTCAACCAGACATCTGATATCCAGAGTTACAGCAGACAAAAAAGAGAAAAGAAAGGAAAAAAAAAAAAAACAATAGTGTTTACCTGTGGTAACACTGCAAAAAGAAAAAACTTAAGGGAATTGCTCACCTGGAATGGTTGTGAGAAGTCACAACCACTGTCATCACAGAAAGTACAACCGGACGTCTGATATCCATAGTACAGCAGACACAGCCTTCCAGACCCAGCAGACACTAACGTTTTGGCTTCAGAATCTTGTAATGTATGTAGTACAGTTCATATAGCATCTTGTGCTTGGGTGCGATGAAAACACAGGAGTCACAGGTTTGATATAGAAAAGTCCTGTATTACTTCATACAAGTTGGCAGAAATAGTCACACAGTTTGCAGACACAGAAACAGGAGACACAGCTGTTAAAAATGCTTATTTTAAGTATATTTTTCAAGGACTTGTTACCAGATGCGATACTTTAAAGAAAACGTCACGTTTCTTATAAAAAAAAAAATGTAGTGGTTTATTGGACTGTTTACCAAAAAAACATCATTACAGGAAACATGAAATGAGTGAAATAGTTACGCAGATATTGTCCATTTGTCCATAGCAAAGCTTGTACACATCTTTCCTTGGTGTCCTGAATGGTAAGAATGACATCTGTTTCTCCGCAGCGTCTTAAGGAAGCAACACGTGGTTACATGGCAGCTGGCTGTTCATTCATCATAGTTCTTGTCAGAGTAAAGTGTCTGTAGAGAAAGCACCAGCCCCCCCTTCATGTAGCCATTATATATACGTCCCTTATATCACGTGGTCTCTGTATATGGAGATGACACTTTACCATACAGAAATAGCATCTGTGATGTCAGCGAACGTTAATGTGCTTGGTACAGAATTGAGTGTAAAGAATAAATCCTTAACCAATAATTAATATTTAACAATTCCCCCTTTTGAGGGTGATAGACATTAATTGGAACCCTCAAAGTAGAGAAGTTCATCTTTAGAATAATCAGATCTTCTTTCTTCTTTTTCTTCTTCTTTGGCAAAAATAATTTAATTTCCATAATAATAATAATAATAATAATAATATCAGATTATTGTTATATTCACTCAATAACATAATTATGTGAATTCATGTTATGGTAAGCCGTGACCAATATTCATATAAAATATGTGTGTTATACTTTCCTAAACCTAAATCGAAGCATCTCGGGTCCAGTCATCATCATCTGATGTCATCTGGTCTTCATGTTGACGTCTTGTTCTTGATTATTTTAAAACACAGTCTTTATACGATAATTCCTTTGAAATAATATGTAGATATTGTGGAGACCGTGTGTCATGTGTCAATCAAAGTCCATAAATTTAAATGTTGATAAGAAAACAAAGTCCATTGATGAAATGAAGCTTTAATATCTGAGCAGTGTCACCTTTAAAGACCTGGACTTACATTGGCTCGCCTTGGATATTTCTGGAATCCTCCATGCCATCCGCAATGGTCTTGGAACAGGTGTGACATCTTTGGTCAGCAAAGCAAGGGTTAAAATGACTCTTCCTTGCTAAAGATAGCACCATAACCAGTCCTTAGTTCTAATGCACAGGACTTATGTCAGGGTTGTAGTTTCCTGACAACTTATTGTTCACCAGCTTTCATTGAAGCTTCATAGGTGATAGGAAACCACTGGAACGTGATAAAAGCGTGATAACACAGTTCATATTAGCATCATAGGATCATCGTCCTCTGCCATTGTGTCTGTCAGTGGTGGATACCGCAGTTGTTGTCAGTGATGGATACAGCAGTTGTTGTCAGTGGTGGATACTGCAGTTGTTGTCAGTGATGGATACAGCAGTTGTTGTCAGTGGTGGATACTGCAGTTGTTGTCAGTGGTGAAATGAATTGTAATTGACACAGTCTATTATTACTCAGACATCATATAGCCTTTTTACCTTCTGGAACTTTGGCTTTTTCTTCTTGTAACTTTTTAAATTTACTTGAATTTAGAAATATGAAAAGTCTTTATTAACGTAATTCCAATATCTTGCTTGAAGTCTTCATTCCCTATTCTATACCAAATCTGGTAATTTCCCTAACCTATAATATCACAGCGTACCATAACAATCAATAATATCCATAGAATTATTATCAGAGTAGTAATATGGAATTCATGTTTGTGTAATAAAACAATAATAAATGATAATGCATTATTAACCATATTCTTCATGAGACAGAACATTTTTATGTCATTGGTGTAATTACCTTTCCAACCCATAGGTGTCAGTGTGTTTTTCATGTAACAAGTGTTTCCATCTTTATTACTAAAACTTTATTAATGGAATATATTTATTAGACCAATAATAGGTAAGAATGTATAGCCATGAACCAAAATGTGAATATGAGTGAATGAATGAATGAAAGAATTATTGTATTTACTCAGAATTAGAACATTTTCTTTTAATGAACCGATATCTTCACTATATTTAATGAAGCAATATTCTTGTACTAGACATTACTTTATTAAATATTGATGTTTCTTGATTGATTGAGATAAAAAATAAAAATTAAGAATCAAAAATAGAGATAAAGGAAGAATAAAAATTAAAAAATGAAAAATAAGAATAAAAACAAAAATAAGAATAAAAATAAAAATAAGGCCTTTATATGTTTATGACAAATGTTGAGTAGTTATGTTGTCTGTAACACATACCCTTAATATTTCCATTATCTGGATGATTTCATATTTGTCATGACCTTGTGTTACCAAAATATTCATATTATGCAACTTTGCATGTAATCCCCTTCTTAGTGTAAAGAAATGACTCTTTATAATAATGTTATTATCTCTAGTAGTTATACCATTGTACCTTTTTATATTCTTTAAAATGTGTGAAGAAGACATATTGATGAAATGTGATGATGTATTCAAAATCTAAAACACATTTCCCCCTTAATACCGGAAAAAAAATATTAGTTTATGAAATAATTGATTTATCAAAACCAAAATGAGAAAAAAAAAATAATTGTTTTATAAATTATTTATGTAACTTCTGTTTTAGCTTTATACCATATATTTGTCTGAAGATGTGTACCATCTATGTAACCATTAAAAATAAAAAATAACATTGAATATCATAAAATTATCGTTTGGGAAAAAGGAAAAAAAATAATCTAAATGTAAATTTTCTTGATAAACCATATTGATGTGTGATTCCACTTATCTACTATTAACAAAAAAATAATAATTACTAAAGAAATATATGTTGAGTAGATAATATTCATTATGTATCTTAATATTCTAATAATTGAACTGATTTGTATTATTTCTCATAAAAACAAGTTGTTGTTTTTCTCGCATACCATGAATTGTGAAACCTCTTTCATACATCACACGTACACTTAGGTTATATTCACACTTAGCAGCTGCTCATACACACATCTGTCATCTGTCACTCAGACTGTGACACGGATAAATTCACACCACAAGTTCCTCATACAAAAAGGTAGGAATATTAACCCAAATAATTGTATCCTAATTATCAATGCGCATTGTAAACTACTAAATTTAATATTTTAATATTTCTTTGAATATTCCCCAAATACACATAACATAAACTTTGTGAACCATTTATAGATAAAAGGACTCATAAGAAAATTTGGTTATGAGCTGTTTCTATATTTGGTGCAAGGTTTGCAACTGAAATTGAACCCTAAAACTTAAGAGGCCTAAAAAAAATTATTTGACTTGCAAAGGCCGAGCTCACAGAGGCTATAAGAGCTTTAAGTTGCAACCACTGAAATAGGGGTATATGGTAATTGCCTTATTATTAGAACAATTTGAATGTCACATGTGTGACTGTCATGCAGTAAGAACATATTGCCATGCAAATAAATAACTTCAGAATGTTAGCAACACACAAAAACTAAATTTAGATTCAGTTAGTTATATATTATTTCCTTTTAAGTGTTAAATATATAAAAACATGCAGTTATTACAAATTCCTGTGTAAATAAAGGAATAAATCCATGTAAGAGAGGTTTTCTCGATTAAATCCTACTTTGAAGTGAAAATTCTAAGGAATAATAAGAGATAAAGTTAATATCATATTCATCCAGAAAGAAAACAATTGCAATGTCTTATACATATATATGTATTGGCTTTAATGTAATTCTAAATATTACTGTAGTATATTTTAATTATATCACTATAGATATAGATATACAGTTATACAATTTCTACTTATGTATACTATATACTGTATACTGTATGAATATATATATATATATCTACAAAAGCTGTGAACTACAGAATTATATTTATAAAATAATTACAAATAACTGAATAATATATTGTATAATATTTTTACACAACATATAATTTAATTTTCAGTCAATTCCTAAACCAAATCTTATTTCTTTGTCAAAGATGTCCTGGAAAGCCTTTTTTATGATTCCTTTTTTTAATGATTGTTTGAGCAGCTCAGATAATGAGCTGTAAACTGAAGACTCAACTATGTCTCTTTGAAGAATCATCTGTTCCTGTCTTTCAGTGTCCGCCATTTGTCTCTTTACAGAGAGGTCTGAACTTTGAATTATTAACTCTTTCTGCAAAGCGGACTCTTGGATTTTTTTATAGGGCTTATAGCAAATATGTAATTTCCTCCGTATGTCATAGATTTGATTCCGGGGATGACTCACTTTAGGAGATTTTGACACTGGCTTTTGAAAAGATCTTACTCTGTCTGTTTGATTTATTTTCCTATCACGATTCTCATGTTTTCTAGCAAAATTAAGGAATTGCGCACATTCAAATAAAGTATCTTTTTGTGACGCAATAACACGAGATACAGAATTTAGGAATCCAAATTTGTCCACAAAATACTTTATCATTGATTGTGTTTTGACATTGGTAATGAGAGTTTTGTACAACCTTTCAAATATGAACATGAATGTAAAAGTACATTCTTTCCGACCAATCCTTAATTTCTGAAGAATCTCAATATCTGGACAATTTTCATTTAAGGCACAGAAAATCAGAATTTTCAGTCTGTCTTTATCATCTAGATCTCCATGTAATTCATTATCAAAACTCAACTTTAATGTCAGGCGTCTGGAAAAGGTTGCAGGAAGCCACAATTTAAATAATTGATTTTTCTCGTCATTACTTAAATCAAGCTTGTCAATAAAGCTTTCGAAGAATTCAGAATTTCTGCATACATGGATTTTGTTATCATATGCAGGAATGATTTTGCATAATTTTAACAAATTTTTCCTAACTTTAATTTGGAGTTGGGCCTGTGAATTGTCTTCTATTTTTGGTGGCCTTTGAACATCCGTCTCTCGTACGTCATCTGCATCAGTTCTCAAGTCTCCTCCTATGTTCCCTCCTACATCAGTTCTCAAGTCTCCTCCCATGTTCCCTCCTACATCAGTTCTCAAGTCTCCTCCCATGTTCCCTCCTACATCAGTTCTCAAGTCTCCTCCATGTTCCCTCCTACATCAGTTCTCAAGTCTCCTCCCATGTTCCCTCCTACATCAGTTCTGAAGTCTCCTCCTATGTTACCTCCTACATCAGTTCTGAAGTCTCCTCCTATGTTCCCTCCTACATCAGTTCTCAAGTCTCCTCCCATGTTCCCTCCATCTTTTTTTTTTCGTCATCAGAGACAAGGTCACCTTGAGTAGCCATTACAGACACATGTCCCACATGTTGCTCAATTTCCTCATTACAGTCAATTTCGGGAACATCACTGGTATCTTCTGACACTATTTCTACACAGTCATCTTTAGATTTCTCTAATACAAACTTCTGAAATACGTGAACTAACTGTAATATATTTTTCAATTTCTCTCTTTCCCTATTAAAGGACACCAGCTTAGATTCTAGCTTTAGATTTTCCATTTCACATTCTGCATATAAGCTGAGCCATAAAACTTCTAAATTTGACTGATCTACAGACATAAATTTCAGTCTACTTTGCTTAGAAAAAGAAGTAATGACATCCATTTTTCTTACCTTGAAATATCTCAGCTTGTAGCTCCTTTCTTGGACAATGCTCTTGTCATCAGCACGTCTGATTCCTGTAGACAACTCTTAGTCCTCATTCATAGGTTCTTTTCTGATCCTGAAATATCGTAGTGTGATTTCTTTGACGACTTGCACATCTGACGTAATTTGCTTCTATTCCTCCCTTTGCAAGTTTTCAAAAATTCACACTCTAAAAATCAAGTGTGACTTGCTGGCTCTCCAAAATGTTAAAAATGCTTATTTTAAGTATATTTTTCAAGGACTTGTTACCAGATGCGATACTTTAAAGAAAACGTCACGTTTCTTATAAAAAAAATGTAGTGGTTTATTGGACTGTTTACCAAAAAAACATCATTACAGGAAACATAAAATGAGTGAAATAGTTACGTAGATATTGTCCATTTGTCCATAGCAAAACTTGTACACATCTTTCCTTGGTGTCCTGAATGGTAAAATGACATCTGTTTCTCCGCAGCGTCTTAAGGAAGCAACACGTGGTTACATGGCAGCTGGCTGTTCATTCATCATAGTTCTTGTCAGAGTAAAGTGTCTGTAGAGAAAGCACCAGCCCCCCCTTCATGTAGCCATTATATATACGTCCCTTATATCACGTGGTCTCTGTATATGGAGATGACACTTTACCATACAGAAATAGCATCTGTGATGTCAGCGAACGTTAATGTGCTTGGTACAGAATTGAGTGTAAAGAATAAATCCTTAACCAATAATTAATATTTAACAACAGCAGGCCAGAGTAATCCAAGCTCAGCAATCACTCTCCAATAGAGATTCAGGATCTTCTTCTCTGTTACCGTAAGTCCATGCAAACGTGGGTCTTTCAAAGAGCAGGGTTCAGAGTCCACAAGTGCTTCAGAGCTCCTCAGTAGGAATAGCAGGAGTACAAGGTCCAAGGCTTACAGGAGTCAAGTCACAGGTTCACTGCAGGCTAGATTCTGAAGCACTGATTGCTCAGCTGTGGCTGCTTAAGAAGCAAAGGAGAGAATCAGGACGGGAACATGCAAGCTGGAAACTCCATTTTGACTGAGGGCAAGATAGCTGCAGCAAGACAGAAAGTAAAATGGCTGACGAACAAACTGATTTTCAGGAATATATACATAGAACCTTACAGATATAAATAAACTGGAGCAGTGGGCAGCAACTAACAGAATTGTTTTTTAACAGGGAAAAATGCCAAGTACTAAATCTGGGAAATAAAAATGAAAAAAGCATATACAGAATGGGAGGAATAGGGCTAAGCAACAGCACATGTGAAAAAGACTTGGGTATACTAATAGATCACAGACTGAACATGAGTCAACAGTGTGATGCAGCAGCAAAAAAGGCAAATACAATTCTGGGATGTATTAACAGAAGCATACAGTCTAGATCACGTGAAGTCATTATTGCCCTCTATTCCTCTTTGGTCAGACCTCATCTGGAATACTGTGTCCAGTTTTGGGCACCACATTTTAAAAAAGACATCAACAAACTGGAGCAAGTTCAGAGAAGAGCCACCAGAATGGTGTTCGGTCTGCAAACCATGTCCTATGAGGAACGGTTGCAGGGTTTGGGAATGATTAGCTTGCAAAAAAGAAGACTGAGAGGTGACTTAATAGCTGTATACAAATATCTCAAGGGCTGTCACATTGTAGAAGGATCATCTTTATTCTCATTTGCACACGGAAAGACTAGAAGCAATGGGATGAAACTGAATGGGAGGAGACACAGATTAGATATTAGAAAAAACTTTTTGACAGTTAGAGTGATCAATGAGTGGAACAGGCTGCCACGAGAGGTGGTGAGTTCTCCTTCAATGTAAGTCTTCAAACAGAGGCTGGACAGACATCTGTCTGGGATTATTTAGTGAATCCTGCTTTGAGCAGGGGGTTAGACCAGATGGCCCAGGAGGTCCCTTCCAACTCTAACATTCTATGATTCTATGATTCTATGCAGTGGTCATGCTGTCAGGAGACCCATGGCCAGTCAGTGCATTGCTTCATGTATTTCTATGCAGTTGTCATGCTGTCAGGAGACCCGCGGCCAGTCTGTGAATTGCTTCATGTACTTCTATGCAGTGGTCATGCTGTCAGGAGACCCGCGGCCAGTCTGTGCATTGCTTCATGTACTTCTATGCAGTTATCATGCTGTCAGGAGACCCGTGGCTAGTCTGTGCATTGCTTCATGTACTTCTATGCAGGGTCATGCTGTCAGGAGACCCACGGCCAGTCTGTGCATTGCTTCATTTACTTCTATGCAGTTGTCATGCTGTCAGGAGACTCGCAGTCTGTGCATTGCTTCATGTACTTCTATGCAGTGGTCATGCTGTCAGGAGACGTGTGGCCAGTCCCTGCATTGCTTCATATACTTCTATGCAGTGGTCATGCTGTCAGGAGACGTGTGGCCAGTCCCTGCATTGCTTCATGTATTGTGCATTGCTTCATGTATTTATGCAGTGGTCAGCTGTCAGGAGACCCGCCAGTCCGGCATGCTTCATGTATTCATGCAGTGGTCATGCTGCAGAACCCGGCAGCCTGCATTGCTTCATGTACTTCTATGCAGTGGTCATGCTGTCAGGAACCCGGCCAGTCGTGAATTGCTCATGTACTCTATCAGTGGTCATGCTGTCAGAGACCCGGCCAGTCCTTGCATTGCTTCATGTACTTCTATGCAGTTCAGCTGTCAGGAACCGGCAGTCTGTCATTGCTTCATGTACTTCTATGCATGGTCATGCTGTCAGGAGACCCGGCCAGTCGTGCATTGCTTCATTACTCTATGCAGTGTCATGCTGTCAGAGACCCCATCTGCATTGCTTCATGTACTTCTATCAGTGCATGCTGTCAGAGACTGTGGCCAGTCCGCATTGCTTCATGTACTTCTATGCAGTGGTCATGCTGTCAGGAACCCGCCATCTGCATGCTTCATGTACTTCTAGCAGGTCAGCTTCAGAACCCCGGCCAGTCTGCTTGCTTCATGTACTTCTATGCATGCATGCTTCAGAGACCGGGCCAGTCGTGCATGCTTCATGTATTCTATGCATGGTCATGCGTCAGAACCCGGCCAGTCCTGCATTGCTTCATGTACTTATCATGCAGTGGGTCATGCTTCATGCATTGTCAGCTTCAGAACCGCCAGTCGTGCATTGCTTCATATTCTATGCAGTGGTCATGCGTCAGAGACCCGGCCAGTCCGATTGCTTCATGTATTCTATCAGTGTCATCTGTCAGGAGACCGCGGCCAGTCCGTATTGCTTCATGTACTTCTATGCAGTGGTCATGCTGTCAGAACCCGCGCCATCCGTGCATTGCTTCATGACTTCTATGCGTGGCATGCTGTCAGAACCGGCCATCCGCTCTCATGTTTTTATGCAGTGTCCTGTCAGGAGACCCGCCAGTCTGCATGCTTCAGTACTTCATGCATGGTCATGCTGTCAGGAGACCCCGCCAGTCGTCATTGCTATGTACTTCTATGCAGTGGTCATGCTGTCAGGAGACGCCCCCCCCCCCGCCACTGCATTGCTTCATGTACTTCTATGCAGTGGTCATGCTGTCAGGAGACCCGTGCCAGTCTGTGCATTGCTTCATGTACTTCTAGCAGTGGTCATGCTGTCAGGAGACCACGGCCAGTCCCGTGCATTGCTTCATGTACTTCTATGCAGTGTCATGCTGTCAGGAGACCCGGCCCCCCCCCCCCCCCCCCCCCCCCCCCCCCCCCCCCCCCCCCCCCCCCCCCCCCCCCCCCCCCCCCCCCCCCCCCCCCCCCCCCCCCCCCCCCCCCCCCCCCCCCCCCCCCCCCCCCCCCCCCCCCCCCCCCCCCCCCCCCCCCCCCCCCCCCCCCCCCCCCCCCCCCCCCCCCCCCCCCCCCCCCCCCCCCCCCCCCCCCCCCCCCCCCCCCCCCCCCCCCCCCCCCCCCCCCCCCCCCCCCCCCCCCCCCCCCCCCCCCCCCCCCCCCCCCCCCCCCCCCCCCCCCCCCGGCCAGTCGTGCATGCTTCATGTACTTCTATGCAGTGTCATGCTGTCAGGAGACCCGGGCCATCGTGCATGCTTCATTACTTCTATGCAGTGTCATGCTGTCAGGAGACCCGGCCAGTCTGCATTGCTTCATGTACTTCTATGCAGTGTCATGCTGTCAGGAGACCCGCCATCGTGCATTGCTTCATTACTTCTATGCAGTGTCATGCTGTCAGGAGACCGGGCCAGTCGTGCATTGCTTCATGTACTTCTATGCAGTGGTCATGCTGTCAGAGACCGGCCAGTCTGTGCATTGCTTCATGTACTTCTATGCAGTGTCATGCTGTCAGGAGACCCGGCCAGTCGGCATTGCTTCATGTATTCTATGCAGTGTCATGCTGTCAGAGACCGCGGCCAGTCCGTGCATTGCTTCATGTACTTCTATGCATGGTCAGCTGTCAGGAGACCGCGCATCTGCATGCTTCATGTACTTCTATGCAGTGGTCATGCGTCAGAGACCCGGGCCAGTCGTGCATGCTTATGTATTCTATGCAGTGGTCATGCTGTCAGGAGACCCCGCCAGTCCTGCATTGCTTCATGTATTCTATGCAGTGGTCATGCTGTCAGAGACCCGCGCCAGTCCTGCATGCTTCATGTACTCTAGCAGTGGTCATGCTGTCAGGAGACCCGGCATGTGCATTGCTTCATGTACTTCTATGCATGTCATGCTGTCAGGAGACCGGCCAGTCCTGCATTGCTTCATGTATTCTATGCAGTGTCATGCTGTCAGAGACCCCGGCCAGTCCGGCATGCTTCATGTATTTCATGCAGTGTCATGCTGTCAGGAGACCCGCCAGTCCGTGCATTGCTTCATGTACTTCTATGCATGTCATGCTGTCAGGAACCCGGCCAGTCTGCATTGCTTCATGTACTTCTATGCAGTGTCATGCTGTCAGAGACCCGCCAGTCGTGCATTGCTCATGTATTCTATGCAGTGGTAGCGTCAGAGACCGCCATCTGCATTGCTCATGTACTTATGCAGTGGTCATGCTGTCAGGAGACCCACGGCCAGTCTGTGCATTGCTTCATGTACTTCTATGCAGTGGTCATGCTGTCAGAGACCCCGGCCAGTCCGTGCATTGCTTCATGTACTTCTATGCAGTGTCATGCTGTCAGGAGACCCGGCCAGTCCGTGCATTGCTTCATGTACTTCTATGCAGTGGTCATGCTGTCAGGAGACCGCGGCCAGTCCGTGCATGCTTCATGTACTTCTATGCAGTGGTCATGCTGTCAGGAGACCCGGCCAGTCCTGCATTGCTTCATGTACTTCTATGCAGTGGTCATGCTGTCAGGAGACCCGCGCCAGTCCCTGCATTGCTTCATGTACTTCTATGCAGTGGTCATGCTGTCAGGAGACCCGGCCAGTCCTGCATTGCTTCATGTACTTCTATGCAGTGGTCATGCTGTCAGGAGACCCGCGGCCAGTCCTGTGCAAATTGCTTCATGTACTTCTATGCAGTGTCATGCTGTCAGGAGACCCCGCCAGTCTGTGCATTGCTTCATGTACTTCTATGCAGTGGTCATGCTGTCAGGAACCGCCGCAGTCTGTGCATTGCTTCATGTACTTCTATCAGTGGTCATGCTGTCAGGAGACCCGCGGCCAGTCCTGTGCATTGCTTCATGTACTTCTATGCAGTGGTCATGCTGTCAGGAGACCGCGCCAGTCTGTGCATTGCTTCATGTACTTCTAATGCGTTGTCATGCTGTCAGGAGACCCGGCCAGTCCCGTGCATTGCTTCATGTACTTCTATGCAGTGGTCATGCTGTCAGGAGACCCGTGGCCAGTCCTGCATTGCTTCATGTATTTCTATGCAGTGGTCATGCTGTCAGGAGACCCGGGCCAGTCCCTGCATTGCTTCATGTACTTTCTATGCAGTGGTCATGCTGTCAGGAGACCCGTGCCAGTCTGTGCATTGCTTCATGTACTTCTATGCAGTGGTCATGCTGTCAGGAGACCCGGCCAGTCTGTGCATTGCTTCATGTACTTCTATGCAGTGTCATGCTGTCAGGAACCCGTGGCCCAGTCTGTGCATTGCTTCATGTACTTCTATGCAGTGGTCATGCTGTCAGGAGACCCACGGCCAGTCTGTGCATTGCTTCATGTAACTTCTATGCAGTTGTCATGCTGTCAGGAGACCGCGCCAGTCCTGTGCATTGCTTCATGTACTTCTATGCAGTGGTCATGCTGTCAGGAGACCGTTGGCCAGTCCTGCATTGCTTCATGTACTTCTATGCATGGTCATGCTGTCAGGAGACCCGCGGCCAGTCCGTGCATTGCTTCATGTACTTCTATGCAGTGGTCATGCTGTCAGGAGACCCGCGCCAGTCCGTGCATTGCTTCATGTACTTCTATGCAGTGGTCATGCTGTCAGGAGACCCGCAGGCCCTGTGCATTGCTTCATGTACTTTCTATGCAGTGGTCATGCTGTCAGGAGACCGGGCCAGTCGTGCATTGCTTCATGTACTTCTATGCAGTGGTCATGCTGTCAGGAGACCCGGGCCAGTCGTGCATTGCTTCATGTACTTCTATGCAGTGGTCATGCTGTCAGGAGACCGGGCCAGTCCGTGCATTGCTTCATGTACTTCTATGCAGTGGTCATGCTGTCAGGAGACCCGCGGCCAGTCCGTGCATTGCTTCATGTATTCTATGCAGTGGTCATGCTGTCAGGAGCCCGCGGCCAGTCCTGCATTGCTTCATGTACTTCTAT
>JARQOD010000008.1:123735309-123790589 GCA_033576555.1 Oophaga sylvatica
GTCCGTGCATTGCTTCATGTATTCTATGCAGTGGTCATGCTGTCAGGAGTCCGGGCCAGTCCTGCATTGCTTCATGTACTTCTATGCAGTGGTCATGCTGTCAGGAGACCGCGGCAGTCTGTGCATTGCTTCATGTATTTCTATGCAGTGGTCATGCTGTCAGGAGACCGCGGCCAGTCGTGCATTGCTTCATGTATTCTATGCAGTGGTCATGCTGTCAGGAGACCCGCGGCCAGTCTGCTGCATTGCTTCATGTACTTCTATGCAGTGGTCATGCTGTCAGGAGACCCGCGGCCAGTCCGTGCATTGCTTCATGTACTTTCTATGCAGTGGTCATGCTGTCAGGAGACCGCGGCCAGTCCGTGCATTGCTTCATGTACTTCTATGCAGTGGTCATGCTGTCAGGAGACCCGCGGCCAGTCCGTGCATTGCTTCATGTACTTCTATGCAGTGGTCATGCTGTCAGGAGACCCGCGGCCAGTCCTGTGCATTGGCTTCATGTACTTCTATGCAGTGGTCATGCTGTCAGGAGACCCGCGGCCAGTCGTGCATTGCTTCATGTACTTCTATGCAGTGGTCATGCTGTCAGGAGACCCGCGGCCAGTCTGTGCATTGCTTCATGTACTTCTATGCAGTGGTCATGCTGTCAGGAGACCCGGCCAGTCGTGCATTGCTTCATGTACTTCTATGCAGTGTCATGCTGTCAGGAGACCCGCGGCCAGTCTGTGCATTGCTTCATGTACTTCTATGCAGTGGTCATGCTGTCAGGAGACCCGGCCAGTCTGTGCATTGGCTTCATGTACTTCTATGCAGTGGTCATGCTGTCAGGAGACCCGCGGCCAGTCCCGTGCATTGCTTCATGTACTTCTATGCAGTGGTCATGCTGTCAGGAGACCCGCGGCCAGTCCGTGCATTGCTTCATGTACTTCTATGCAGTGGTCATGCTGTCAGGAGACCCGGGCCAGTCCTGCATTGCTTCATGTACTTCTATGCAGTGGTCATGCTGTCAGGAGACCGCGGCCAGTCGTGCATTGCTTCATGTACTTCTATGCAGTGGTCATGCTGTCAGGAGACCCGCGGCCAGTCCGTGCATTGCTTCATGTACTTCTATGCAGTGGTCATGCTGTCAGGAGACCCGCGGCCAGTCCGTGCATTGCTTCATGTACTTCTATGCAGTGGTCATGCTGTCAGGAGACCCGCGGCCAGTCTGTGCATTGCTTCATGTATTCTATGCAGTGGTCATGCTGTCAGGAGACCGCGGCCAGTCGTGCATTGCTTCATGTACTTCTATGCAGTGGTCATGCTGTCAGGAGACCGCGGCCAGTCTGTGCATTGCTTCATGTACTTTATGCAGTGGTCATGCTGTCAGGAGACCCGCGGCCAGTCCGTGCATTGCTTCATGTACTTCTATGCAGTGGTCATGCTGTCAGGAGACCCCGGCCAGTCCTGCATTGCTTCATGTACTTCTATGCAGTGGTCATGCTGTCAGAGACCCGGCCAGTCGTGCATTGCTTCATGTATTTTATGCAGTGGTCATGCTGTCAGGAGACCGCGGCCAGTCCGTGCATTGCTTCATGTATTTCTTATGCAGTGGTCATTTGCTGTCAGGAGACCCGCGGCAGTCTTGCATTGCTTCATGTACTTCTATGCAGTGGTCATGCTGTCAGGAGACCCGCGGCCAGTCCGTGCATTGTCTTTCATGTATCTTCTATGCGTGGTCTATGCTAGTCAGGCAGGCCTCAGCGTGCCAGTCGTGCATTGCTTCATGTACTTCTATGCAGTGTCATGCTGTCAGGAGACCCGCGTGCCAGTCGTGCATTGCTTCATGTACTTCTATGCAGTGGTCATGCTGTCAGGAGACCGCGGCCAGTCCGTGCATTGCTTCATGTACTTCTATGCAGTGGTCATGCTGTCAGGAGACCCGCGGCCAGTCGTGCATGCTTCATGTACTTCTATGCAGTGGTCATGCTGTCAGGAGACCGCGGCCAGTCCCTGCATTGCTTCATGTACTTCATGCAGTGGTCATGCTGTCAGGAGACCGCGGCCAGTCCTGGCATTGCTTCATGTACTTCATGCAGTGGTCATGCTGTCAGGAGACCGGCCAGTCTGCATTGCTTTCATGTACTTCTATGCAGTGGTCATGCTGTCAGGAGACCGCGGCCAGTCTGTGCATTGCTTCAGTACTTCTATGCAGTGGTCATGCTGTCAGGAGACCGCGGGCCAGTCCGTGCATTGCTTCATGTACTTCTATGCAGTGGTCATGCTGTCAGGAGACCGCGGCCAGTCTGTGCATTGCTTCATTACTTCTATGCAGTGGTCATGCTGTCAGGAGACCCGCGGCCAGTCGTGCATGCTTCATGTACTTCTATGCAGTGGTCATGCTGTCAGGAGACCCTGGCCAGTCTTGCATTGCTTCATGACTTCTGCAGTGGTCATGCTGTCAGGAAACCTGGCCATCCTGCATTGCTTTATGTATTTCTATGCAGTGGTCATGCTGTCAGGAGACCCGCGGCCAGTCCTGCATTGCTTCATGTACTTCTATGCAGTGGTCATGCTGTCAGGAGACCTGCGGCCAGTCTGTGCATGGCTTCATGTACTTCTATGCAGTGGTCATGCTGTCAGGAGACCCGCGGCCAGTCTGCACATTCCTTCATGTACTTCTATGCAGTGGTCATGCTGTCAGGAGACCGCGGCCAGTCTGTGCATTGCTTCATGTACTTCTATGCAGTGGTCACGCTGTCAGGAGACCCGCGGCCAGTCTGCAATTCCTTCATGTACTTCTATGCAATGGTCATGCTGTCAGGAGACCCGCGGCCAGTCGTGCATTGCTTCATGTACTTCTATGCAGTGGTCATGCTGTCAGGAGACCCGCGGCCAGTCTGTGCATTGCTTCATGTACTTCTATGCAGTGGTCAGCTAGGTCAGGAGACCCGCGGCCAGTCCGTGCATTGCTTCATGTACTTCTATGCAGTGGTCAGCTGGTCAGGAGACCCGCGGCCAGTCTGTGCATTGCTTCATGTACTTCTATGCAGTGGTCAGCTGTCAGGAGACCCGCGGCCAGTCGTGCATTGCTTCATGTACTTCTATGCAGTGGTCATGCTAGTCAGGAGACCGTGGCCAGTCTGTGCATGGCTTCATGTACTTCTATTGCAGTGGTCACGCTCAGGTCAGGAGACCCGCGGCCAGTCCTGCATTGCTTCATGTACTTCTATGCAGTGGTCATGCTGTCAGGAGACCCGCGGCCAGTCCCTGCATTGCTTCATGTACTTCTATGCAGTGGTCATGCTGTCAGGAGACCCGCGGCCAGTCTGTGCATGGCTTCATGTACTTCTATGCAGTGGTCATGCTGTCAGGAGACCCGCGGCCAGTCTGCATGCTTCATGTACTTCTATGCAGTGGTCATGCTGTCAGGAGACCCTGGCCAGTCTGTGCATTGCTTCATGTACTTCTATGCAGTGGTCATGCTGTCAGGAACCCGGGCCAGTCTCTGCATTGCTTCATGTACTTCTATGCAGTGGTCATGCTGTCAGGAGACCGCGGCCAGTCTGTGCATTGCTTCATGTACTTCTATGCAGTGGTCATGCTGTCAGGAGACCAGCGGCCAGTCGTGCATTGCTTCATGTACTTCTATGCAGTGGTCATGCTGTCAGGAGACCGCGGCCAGTCCTGTGCATTGCTTCATGTACTTCTATGCAGTGGTCATGCTGTCAGGAGACCCGCGGCCAGTCGTGCATTGCTTCATGTACTTCTATGCAGTGGTCAGCTGTCAGGAGACCGCGGCCAGTCTGTGCATTGCTTCATGTACTTCTATGCAGTGGTCACGCTGTCAGGAGACCTGCGGCCAGTCCGTGCATTGCTTCATGTACTTCTATGCAGTGGTCATGCTGTCAGGAGACCCGGGCCAGTCCGTGCATTGCTTCATGTACTTCTATGCAGTGGTCATGCTGTCAGGAGACCCGCGGCCAGTCCTGCATTGCTTCATGTATCTTCTATGCAGTGGTCATGCTGTCAGGAGACCCGGCCAGTCTGTGCATTGCTTCATGTACTTCTATGCAGTGGTCATGCTGTCAGGAGACCCGGGCCAGTCCGTGCATTGCTTCATGTACTTCTATGCAGTGGTCATGCTGTCAGGAGACCCGCGGCCAGTCCTGTATTGCTTCATGTACTTCTATGCAGTGGTCATGCTGTCAGGAGACCCGCGGCCAGTCCCTGTCATTGCTTCATGTACTTCTATGCAGTGGTCATGCTGTCAGGAGACCCGCGGCCAGTCCTGCATTGCTTCATGTACTTCTATGCAGTGGTCATGCTGTCAGGAGACCTGGGCCAGTCGTGCATGGCTTCATGTACTTCTATGCAGTGGTCATGCTGTCAGGAGACCGTGGCCAGTCCGTGCATTGCTTCATGTATTCTATGCAGTGGTCATGCTGTCAGGAGACCCGGGCCAGTCGTGCATTGCTTCATGTACTTCTATGCAGTGGTCATGCTGTCAGGAGACCCGGCCAGTCCCTGCATTGCTTCATGTACTTCTATGCAGTGGTCATGCTGTCAGGAGACCCGCGGCCAGTCCTGTGCATTGCTTTATGTACTTCTATGCAGTGGTCATGCTGTCAGGAGACCCGCGGCCAGTCTGTGCATTGCTTCATGTACTTCTATGCAGTGGTCATGCTGTCAGGAGACCTGCGGCCAGTCTGTGCATTGCTTCATGTACTTCTATGCAGTGGTCATGCTGTCAGGAGACCCGCGGCCAGTCTGCATTGCTTCATGTACTTCTATGCAGGTCATGCTGTCAGGAGACCCGCGGCCAGTCTGTGCATTGCTTCATGTACTTCTATGCAGTGGTCACGTCTGGTCAGGAGACCCGCGGCCAGTCTGTGCATGCTTCATGTACTTCTATGCAGTGGTCATGCTGTCAGGAGACCCGCGGCCAGTCGTGCATTGCTTCATGTACTTCTATGCAGTGGTCATGCTGTCAGGAGACCCGCGGCCAGTCTGTGCATTGCTTCATGTACTTCTATGCAGTGGTCACGCTCAGGTCAGGAGACCCGCGGCCAGTCCTGCATTGCTTCATGTACTTCTATGCAGTGGTCACGCTCAGGTCAGGAGACCCGCGGCCAGTCTGTGCATTGCTTCATGTACTTCTATGCAGTGGTCACGCTCAGGTCAGGAGACCGCGGCCAGTCCGTGCATTGCTTCATGTACTTCTATGCAGTGGTCACGCTCAGGTCAGGAGACCCGCTGGCCAGTCCATGCATTGCTTCATGTACTTCTTTGCAGTGGTCACCTCAGGTCAGGAGACCCGCGGCCAGTCCCTGCATTGCTTCATGTACTTCTATGCAGTGGTCATGCTGTCAGGAGACCCGCGGCCAGTCCCTGCATTGCTTCATGTACTTCTATGCAGTGGTCATGCTGTCAGGAGACCTGCGGCTTGTCTGTGCATGGCTTCATGTACTTCTATGCAGTGGTCATGCTGTCAGGAGACCCGCGGCCAGTCTGCACATTCCTTCATGTACTTCTATGCAGTGGTCATGCTGTCAGGAGACTCGTGGCCAGTCTGTGCATTGCTTCATGTACTTCTATGCAGTGGTCACGCTCAGTCAGGAGACCCGCGGCCAGTCTGACATTCCTTCATGTACTTCTATGCAATGGTCATGCTGTCAGGAGACCCGCGGCCAGTCTGTGCATTGCTTCATGTACTTCTATGCAGTGGTCATGCTGTCAGGAGACCCGCGGCCAGTCGTGCATTGCTTCATGTACTTCTATGCAGTGGTCACGCTCAGGTCAGGAGACCCGCGGCCAGTCGTGCATTGCTTCATGTACTTCTATGCAGTGGTCACGCTCAGGTCAGGAGACCCGCGGCCA
This sequence comes from Oophaga sylvatica, assembly GCA_033576555.1. Lineage (NCBI taxonomy): Eukaryota > Metazoa > Chordata > Amphibia > Anura > Dendrobatidae > Oophaga > Oophaga sylvatica. Next base: position 123,741,169 of record JARQOD010000008.1, read on the forward strand.
GTCCGTGCATTGCTTCATGTACTTCTATGCAGTGGTCACGCTCAGGTCAGGAGACACGCGGTCAGTCCGTGCATTGCTTCATGTACTTCTATGCAGTGGTCAGCTCAGGTCAGGAGACACCGGCCAGTCCGTGCATTGCTTCATGTACTCTATGCAGTGGTCACGCTCGGTCAGGAGACCCGGGCCAGTCCATGCATGGCTTCATGTACTTCTTTGCAGTGGTCACGCTCAGGTCAGGAGACCCGCGGCCAGTCCGTGCATTGCTTCATGTTCTTCTATGCAGTGGTCACGCTTAGGTCAGGAGACCCGTGGCCAGTCTGTGCATTGCTTCATGTACTTCTATGCAGTGGTCATGCTGTCAGGAGACCCGTGGCCAGTCCCTGTATTGCTTCATGTACTTCTATGCAGTGGTCATGCTGTCAGGAGACCCGCGGCCAGTCCGTGCATTGCTTTATGTATTCTATGCAGTGGTCATGCTGTCAGGAGACCCGCGGCCAGTCCCTGCATTGCTTCATGTACTTCTATGCAGTGGTCATGCTGTCAGGAGACCTGCGGCCAGTCTGTGCATGGCTTCATGTACTTCTATGCAGTGGTCATGCTGTCAGGAGACCCGCGGCCAGTCTGCACATTCCTTCATGTACTTCTATGCAGTGGTCATGCTGTCAGGAGACTCGCGGCCAGTCTGTGCATTGCTTCATGTACTTCTATGCAGTGGTCACGCTCAGGTCAGGAGACCCGCGGCCAGTCTGCACATTCCTTCATGTACTTCTATGCAATGGTCATGCTGTCAGGAGACCCGCGGCCAGTCTGTGCATTGCTTCATGTACTTCTATGCAGTGGTCATGCTGTCAGGAGACCCGCGGCCAGTCTGTGCATTGCTTCATGTACTTCTATGCAGTGGTCACGCTCAGGTCAGGAGACCCGCGGCCAGTCTGTGCATTGCTTCATGTACTTCTATGCAGTGGTCACGCTCAGGTCAGGAGACCCGCGGCCAGTCTGTGCATTGCTTCATGTACTTCTATGCAGTGGTCACGCTCAGGTCAGGAGACACGCGGCCAGTCCGTGCATTGCTTCATGTACTTCTATGCAGTGGTCACGCTCAGGTCAGGAGACCCGTGGCCAGTCCATGCATGGCTTCATGTACTTCTTTGCAGTGGTCACGCTCAGGTCAGGAGACCCGCGGCCAGTCCCTGCATTGCTTCATGTACTTCTATGCAGTGGTCATGCTGTCAGGAGACCCGCGGCCAGTCCCTGCATTGCTTCATGTACTTCTATGCAGTGGTCATGCTGTCAGGAGACCTGCGGCTTGTCTGTGCATGGCTTCATGTACTTCTATGCAGTGGTCATGCTGTCAGGAGACCCGCGGCCAGTCTGCACATTCCTTCATGTACTTCTATGCAGTGGTCATGCTGTCAGGAGACTCGTGGCCAGTCTGTGCATTGCTTCATGTACTTCTATGCAGTGGTCACGCTCAGGTCAGGAGACCCGCGGCCAGTCTGCACATTCCTTCATGTACTTCTATGCAATGGTCATGCTGTCAGGAGACCCGCGGCCAGTCTGTGCATTGCTTCATGTACTTCTATGCAGTGGTCATGCTGTCAGGAGACCCGCGGCCAGTCTGTGCATTGCTTCATGTACTTCTATGCAGTGGTCACGCTCAGGTCAGGAGACCCGCGGCCAGTCTGTGCATTGCTTCATGTACTTCTATGCAGTGGTCACGCTCAGGTCAGGAGACCCGCGGCCAGTCCGTGCATTGCTTCATGTACTTCTATGCAGTGGTCACGCTCAGGTCAGGAGACACGCGGTCAGTCCGTGCATTGCTTCATGTACTTCTATGCAGTGGTCACGCTCAGGTCAGGAGACACGCGGCCAGTCCGTGCATTGCTTCATGTACTTCTATGCAGTGGTCACGCTCAGGTCAGGAGACCCGTGGCCAGTCCATGCATGGCTTCATGTACTTCTTTGCAGTGGTCACGCTCAGGTCAGGAGACCCGCGGCCAGTCCGTGCATTGCTTCATGTTCTTCTATGCAGTGGTCACGCTTAGGTCAGGAGACCCGTGGCCAGTCTGTGCATTGCTTCATGTACTTCTATGCAGTGGTCATGCTGTCAGGAGACCCGTGGCCAGTCCCTGTATTGCTTCATGTACTTCTATGCAGTGGTCATGCTGTCAGGAGACCCGCGGCCAGTCCGTGCATTGCTTTATGTATTTCTATGCAGTGGTCATGCTGTCAGGAGACCCGCGGCCAGTCCCTGCATTGCTTCATGTACTTCTATGCAGTGGTCATGCTGTCAGCAGACCCGCGGCCAGTCCCTGCATTGCTTCATGTACTTCTATGCAGTGGTCATGCTGTCAGGAGACCTGCGGCCAGTCTGTGCATGGCTTCATGTACTTCTATGCAGTGGTCATGCTGTCAGGAGACCCGCGGCCAGTCTGCACATTCCTTCATGTACTTCTATGCAGTGGTCATGCTGTCAGGAGACTCGCGGCCAGTCTGTGCATTGCTTCATGTACTTCTATGCAGTGGTCACGCTCAGGTCAGGAGACCCACGGCCAGTCCGTGCATTGCTTCATGTACTTCTATGTAGTTGTCATGCTGTCAGGAGACCCGCGGCCAGTCTGCACATTCCTTTATGTACTTCTATGCAGTGATCATGCTGTCAGGAGACCCGCGGCCAGTCTGTGCATTGCTTCATGTACTTCTATGCAGTGGTCATGCTGTCAGGAGACCTGTGGCCAGTCTGTGCATTGCTTCATGTACTTCTATGCAGTGGTCATGCTGTCAGGAGACCCGCGGCCAGTCTGTGCATTGCTTCATGTACTTCTATGCAGTGGTCACGCTCAGGTCAGGAGACCCGCGGCCAGTCTGTGAATTGCTTCATGTACTTCTATGCAGTGGTTACGCTCAGGTCAGGAGACCCGCGGCCAGTCCGTGCATTGCTTCATGTACTTCTATGCAGTGGTCACGCTCAGGTCAGGAGACACGCGGCCAGTCCGTGCATTGCTTCATGTACTTCTATGCAGTGGTCACGCTCAGGTCAGGAGACACGCGGCCAGTCTGTGCATTGCTTCATGTACTTCTATGCAGTGGTCACGCTCAGGTCAGGAGTCCCGCGGCCAGTCCGTGCATTGCTTCATGTACTTCTATGCAGTGGTCACGCTCAGGTCAGGAGACCCGTGGCCAGTCCGTGCATGGCTTCATGTACTTCTTTGCAGTGGTCACGCTCAGGTCAGGAGACCCGCGGCCAGTCCGTGCATTGCTTCATGTACTTGTATGCAGTGGTCACGCTCAGGTCAGGAGACACGCGGCCAGTCCGTGCATTGCTTCATGTACTTCTATGCAGTGGTCACACTCAGGTCAGGAGTCCCGCGGCCAGTCCGTGCATGGCTTCATGTTCTTCTATGCAGTGGTCACGCTCAGGTCAGGAGACACGCGGCCAGTCTGTGCATTGCTTCATGTACTTCTATGCAGTGGTCATGCTGTCAGGAGACCCGTGGCCAGTCTGTGCATTGCTTCATGTACTTCTATGCAGTGGTCACGCTCAGGTCAGGAGACACGCGGCCAGTCCGTGCATTGCTTCATGTACTTCTATGCAGTGGTCACGCTCAGGTCAGGAGTCCCGCGGCCAGTCCGTGCATGGCTTCATGTTCTTCTATGCAGTGGTCACGCTCAGGTCAGGAGACACGCGGCCAGTCCGTGCATTGCTTCATGTACTTCTATGCAGTGGTCACACTCAGGTCAGGAGACACGCGGCCAGTCCGTGCATTGCTTCATGTACTTCTATGCAGTGGTCACGCTCAGGTCAGGAGACACGCGGCCAGTCCGTGCATTGCTTCATGTACTTCTATGCAGTGGTCACACTCAGGTCAGGAGTCCCGCGGCCAGTCCGTGCATGGCTTCATGTTCTTCTATGCAGTGGTCACGCTCAGGTCAGGAGACACGCGGCCAGTCCGTGCATTGCTTCATGTACTTCTATGCAGTGGTCACGCTCAGGTCAGGAGTCCCGCGGCCAGTCCGTGCATGGCTTCATGTTCTTCTATGCAGTGGTCACGCTCAGGTCAGGAGACACGCGGCCAGTCCGTGCATTGCTTCATGTACTTCTATGCAGTGGTCACACTCAGGTCAGGAGACACGCGGCCAGTCCGTGCATTGCTTCATGTACTTCTATGCAGTGGTCACGCTCAGGTAAGGAGACCTGCGGCCAGTCTGTGCATTGCTTCATGTACTTCTATGCAGTGGTCACGCTCAGGTCAGGAGTCCCGCGGCCAGTCCGTGCATTGCTTCATGTACTTCTATGCAGTGGTCACGCTCAGGTAAGGAGACACGCGGCCAGTCCGTGCATTGCTTCATGTACTTCTATGCAGTGGTCACGCTCAGGTCAGGAGTCCCGCGGCCAGTCCGTGCATGGCTTCATGTTCTTCTATGCAGTGGTCATGCTGTCAGGAGACCCGCGGCCAGTCTGTGCATTGCTTCATGTACTTCTATGCAGTGGTCATGCTGTCAGGAGACACGCGGCCAGTCCGTGCATTGCTTCATGTACTTCTATGCAGTGGTCACACTCAGGTCAGGAGACACGCGGCCAGTCCGTGCATTGCTTCATGTACTTCTATGCAGTGGTCATGCTGTCAGGAGACCCGTGGCCAGTCCATGCATGGCTTCATGTACTTCTATGCAGTGGTGACGCTCAGGTCAGGAGTCCCGCGGCCAGTCTGTGCATTGCTTCATGTACTTCTATGCAGTGGTCATGCTGTCAGGAGACACGCGGCCAGTCCGTGCATTGCTTCATGTACTTCTATGCAGTGGTCACGCTCAGGTCAGGAGACCCGCGGCCAGTCCGTGCATGGCTTCATGTTCTTCTATGCAGTGGTCACGCTCAGGTCAGGAGACCCGCGGCCAGTCCGTGCATGGCTTCATGTTCTTCTATGCAGTGGTCACACTCAGGTCAGGAGACACGCGGCCAGTCCGTGCATTGCTTCATGTACTTCTATGCAGTGGTCACGCTCAGGTCAGGAGTCCCACGGCCAGTCCGTGCATGGCTTCATGTTCTTCTATGCAGTGGTCACGCTCAGGTCAGGAGTCCCACGGCCAGTCCGTGCATGGCTTCATGTACTTCTATGCAGTGGTCACGCTCAGGTCAGGAGTCCCACGGCCAGTCCGTGCATGGCTTCATGTTCTTCTATGCAGTGGTCACGCTCAGGTCAGGAGTCCCACGGCCAGTCCGTGCATGGCTTCATGTTCTTCTATGCAGTGGTCACGCTCAGGTCAGGAGACCCGCGGCCAGTCCATGCACTACGGTCGATCTTGGACCTACTGATCTGGACGTCTGAATGCGCCCATGGCAGGGTCTCTCTGGAGGGCGGCACAGGGACTAGTTTTGGGGTTCTATGATGGTGGTGATGAAGGTGGCGGACTGGGGGTCGGGTTATAGACGACCGATGATTGAGGAGCGGTCCGGACCATAATCAGGAGAGGTAGTGGGAGCTATGCCGGACCTGTGACACCATGCAGATTTACCCCAGGCAGCCATCGCTCCCTTCTTCCTTATTACTCTACCCTTTCGCCTAAACCTTGAAAGTGGGATAAGCGCTGCGTCTCAACCTTCATTTCGCTTTATGCCAAAACATTGTCACCACCTACACCCCATAAGCGCCCGCCACAGTCACTTGTATAGTGACATAAAACACGTCACTGCACAATAAACACGACATTTATGCCGGCATGTTACTCAGGTAGGAGTTGAACTTCTTTCTTTTTTATACAGTTAATTGTGCCATTTTCTACACTCCCCCCACCATCATGTCACATGGTTCATCCCATCCGCGTACACCCCTCTTCCTACACTACAAGCGGTCTCTGCCAGTCGCGCCTGCGGTGACGTCATTCCAGCAGCCTCCTGAGCTTCACCGACGTCATTATCATGCGCCGTTCCCGTGACGTTGAATTGTGCGACGCGGGAGACATGGAGGAGCGGCCGGCGAGGGACAGTGACAATTCATTGTGTGATAACCGGTCCCAGGTAAGAGGCTCGGGGGCGGGAGGTGCCGGCCGAGGCCTTAGCGGCCTCCGGGGCTCTGCTTTTGGGGGTTGATTGATGATTTGAAGCCCGTGTGTGTGGGGTAAGCGCACATAATAGACTGGGTGGGGGAGCTCTGTGCCAAAGCACGTGGGATAAGTGATCTGTATACGGCATCACTGAGGCTCGGCAGCTGCGGGGGACTACACTTCCCAGCATGCCCTGACAGCGCAGGGGTCAGTAGTGGAGCCTGAGGCGGTCAGGGCATGCTGGGATCTGTAGTTTCTCTACAGCTCCGGAGCCTCAGGTTGCAGTGCTCCTCTATATCTATAGTATTGTGCTCTGGATATGGCTCACTGACACTCTCCCCCGGTTCATTGCCTCTGATCCCTTTCATCTGTGGTAAGAAATTAACTATACATGTAATTATATGGGGAACAAGAAGAGAAAAATACACTATTATTATTATTAATTAGTACAATGATTATAAAACAATAATTCCCTCTTCCTCACTGGTTTCTACTTTCTCTGACATCCCAGGAGCTGTGCGCTCAGCCAGTCGCTATCAGCAGAGGTTACATGTCTCAGCCACTGATTGGCTGCCGCTGGTCACATGGCCTTTTGTTGGGCTGTCATTACGACAGTGGAAAGTAGAGATTAATGGCCGGCATTGACATATTTCTTTTAAAGGGGCTGTCCACCACCGCTTGCTTGCGACACATAGTTGAGCGTTATCAGATAGCCCTATAATAAGGACCTGCCACCAGGTCAGAAATATGCACTTTTAGCCCTTATTCCCCCACCCTGAGTGTAAAAGACACGCCCCTGAGGATCCTGTGAGCCACCCCCCCTTGTACAGACCAGAAAAGTTGGCATTGAATAAAAAGGACAATACTCGGGAGCAGCAGGGAAAAAAATAAGTGCAAAAACTGGACAGGACTTTCTTAAGGCCGTTCTACCTGTTAGAAAACTAAAGTTGGCGGTCTATGATGGCAAAGTTGTGTGCGACTTGGGACCAAGAGTCCGGCAGTGTGGATTTCTGTCGACAGTCGTGTGAGTTGCGGCCAATATTGATGTGACGCCCTCCGATAAGCGGAGAACGTCCCGAGTGTCATGTAGATTCTGTAACTAGGCAACGCAGATCTCACAAGTGACACATAAGGAATATTAGCAACAGCGGTGACTGTTGCCCTTAGCAACCATTTAGAGGCTGCACTACTGAGAGTCTGACATCAGTCTCTGCGCCTCCTTGTTGTCATGGAGACCTGTTCCAATCCCCGTCAGTATCTTTGGTGCTGTCCCGGTGTACACACGTCAGGGCCTCTGTATATATTTGTATATCTTGTGCGCTTTCCATGGTCTCAGTGGTGCAGCCTCAGGCTTCGGGCCTGTAACTTTAGATTCGATAGCATCTTAGCTTGGAAATAGAATGTTAGAAAGCGTTTTTCACATTTGTCATGTGCAGTAGAGGGTCTACCCGCTGCCGTCTATGTGATTGGGCGGCTGCTCCGGCACATTTCAAACCCCATTATTCTAAAGTTGTACTAGAACTGTGGTTTCCAGGGCGACACTCCGCATGTCTTCACGGTTTTTATTGGGGATGGTCGTGTCATTTACATTGTGATGTGTGCACCCCTGTGTGACTAACAGTAAAGAGGTGTGGGAGATGCTGGGAGGTATAGTCGCTCATGAGTTATTGACTCACAGATCACGGTATAATTGTATCATATTGTGTTAGGGAACCTTTGTATTTCCAGCACTAGAAGAACCACATGTCCCAGCAAGCCATATGTGGAGCCACTTGTTGCTTTCCTCTGCACTATATGTACATATACATATCACCTAGTAACTATTTTGGCTCACATGTATGTTACATGTGCCCCAGAAAAAAACGTCCATATTTGATATATAGAATTAAAAAAAAAAAAAAACAAGACTGCGTTCCACCATGAAACGCAACGCCATTTTATCCTTCTTTCCCAAAGGCTATTGGTCTACGCCGCTCACGTGATAAGGTGAGGCGCTCTCCACCTGCCAGGCCCTGACACGCAGACACGTGATTTAAACTCTATAACCTCCTGACGCAGGGCTTGTGGGCGTGGTCTCGCTCAGTCGCCAGCGGCTATTGGAGAAGGCGAGCCACGCCCTTTGCTGTATATCAATGAGGCCGGGCGCGCTGCGCTCTTTTCTGTCGTGTTCCGGGCAGCCGCCATCTTGTTTTTGTGTTAGGCCGGAGCCGGTTGTGCGCGGAATATTGGAAGAAGAGCGGGGCGCGCCCCGGTGGGATTGGTGAGTGTCCCGCCCGGGGTGTAACGTGCACTCCCGGCGGGAGCCTAGTGGGGTCCTGTAGTTTCCTCCGGTGCCAGTTGTATCCGTGTGTGACCGGCGTGTCCTGTCACTGAGTCATCCTGGCTCCGTGTACCCGGGTCTGTAGGCCTGTCTGCCCGCCGGCTGTGCTCCCGCAGCCCCCACATGTGCACTGACCGCATTATGTGCACTGACCGTGTGGAGATACCGGAGCCGCCATTTTTACCACTTTGGATCTCCGCCGCGTTAAATTGCACCTTAGCTATAAAATGTCACGAGAGGCCATATTATCCCTCCCAGCGTGAGTTCTGTCAGGACTCCAGGGGTGCACTTACTGTGGTTTCAGATCTGACCGGTTGCTATGGGCGACCGCGGTGATGGAGGGGACTCGGTGATGGATCCCAGGCCGGGGTGTGTACCAGTGCTCTGGAGCTTCCTCTTCTCGGAGATGATTAACCCTGTGTGCCTGGACTGGACACCTGTCATCTCGGGAGGGTGTCGCACCCAGGTCACCACATCCCCGCTGCTGCTCTCTGGTATCACGCTCTGCCCCTGGTGGATCCGCTCATGCTTCAGTTTCGACTGTCAACTGATATCTATAGCTGCAGAAAATTTGCCGCTAAAATGCACTAAAAAAGAAGCTCTGACCCCCTGTCTGTGTTGTAATCCCCCTTTTCCCCTTTCACTAACCCTTTCTGATGTAGATGGAGCGCGCTCTGGTGTCGGCTGTGTTACGCAGGTTTCTGCCTCTAGCATCAGTGATCAGGGCTTACTCCAATCACGGGCTTCACCCACTCGGATGCAGCTGTCCGTAAATGGTCCCGTCGGGTTCGGGTGCACATGAGACGGAGATGGAATGGCCGCTTGGGGGAGGGGTCTACTGAGGGTCCCCGTTTTCACATTTGGTGGGGTGTCTGCATATACTCCATCCTGTGGTGTACTAATGACATGGGCTTCAGTTTCATCATTTAGACTTCAGCTTGCTGTGAATGAATGGACAAAAGCTGTCACACAGCGGCATTAAATGAGGCACATTGTGACACGCATCACCTCTATGTAAGGTCTGTCCTGCCCAGTCATAAGAGCAGAACAACAAGACGCAGACCGCCTCCTGACCCCTCCCACGGCGGACACACTCTGGACCGTATTGGGGTCTGTCTGGTCTCTGCCGTGGTGCTGCCTTTTCACCGGATTATGTAGCACTGCGATGTCTTGTCAGACGTCTCCGCAGCGTCTAAAGGGGTGAACTGGTGCTGCCTCTTATTGAGGCCGGTGCCTTCTCTATAATTCAGTCGCCACCCACTATCTTTGGTGCAGGTTTGGCTCCTGAGCCTGATACGTTAGGAATGGGTTAAACCTGAGTGCCTCATACTTTGCTGTTAGGATCCTGTCCTCGCTTACTAGAGAGGGCCTCATCTGTGGTGTGGAGGAGGATGGGGTTATTGTTTTGGCATGGGATGTCTTAATCTGACCTGTCGCTCTCATTACACAGATGTCCAGCTCGCCGGTGTCTAAGAAGCGTCGCGTGGCCGGAGCTGATACAAAGACGGGTTCAAACTGCGCATCCTCCAATTCTGTGAGCACCGAGCAGACAGCGCCAGCCAACGTAAGCGCCTGCGGCGGTGGTGGGTCACGTGCCGACCGTCACTTGTGCTGATTGCTCTGTTGTATTTCAGGGCATGGCTAGGAACGGGAATGACGCTGAGATCGATGAGGGCCTCTACTCTCGTCAGCTGTAAGTATGAGCAGCGCAGGAGCAGATGGAAGTTATGGGGTCAGAAACAAAGTTCCGGCTCTTGACAATAAATATCCCAAATAAAGTGTCTGCATCTCCAAGGTGTTAAAGTGTTTTTTTTTTTTCAGGACTTAAATATTTAGGAGAAGTCATCTGTATCAGATTGGTGGGTGTCCAGCACCACAGCTGCGCTTTTATCGCCCTCTCCAGGTCCAGCGCTGAATCTCCACCACTGCTACTGGTTTGTGTTATTGTCTGCAGCTCTGACCTAATCTAAAGCGCTGTAGCCAATCTGTGAACTTAGCTTGGCTGCTGACATAACATCAGCGCCGTAGACAATAACAAATCCGGAGAGCAGTAGTGGGGACCTGGGGAAGGTGAGCATAGCAAGTTTTTTTTTTTTAGTTTTTTTTTCTATTAATGCAGCTTATATGTCAAACATTTTGTAAAGTGCATTGCCAGGGCTAAGTTTAGGATTATAATTCTTTTCCCCCTTTTAGTAATATTTGCTTTTTATCTTGTAGGTATGTTTTGGGCCACGAGGCGATGAAGCGGATGCAGAACTCCAATGTTCTCATCTCAGGGATGGGTGGTCTCGGTGTTGAGATCGCCAAAAACATTATCCTGGGAGGCGTCAAGTCAGTGACAGTCCATGACCAAGCAAACACCGAGTGGGGAGACCTGTCCTCCCAGGTGAGCAGCAAGGCTGTATTATCTGCTTTACCAGCATTTTGTTTTCTTGGATGAATTGCTGATCGTCTTCTCATGTGACAGTTCTACCTCCGTGAGGAAGACATTGGCAAAAACCGAGCAGACGTCTCCCTCCCCAGACTGGCTGAGCTGAACACCTATGTGCCTGTATGCGCCTCCAGCAGCCCCTGACTGAAGAATTTCTCTCCAACTTCCAGGTAAGAAGCACAAGGACCACATATGGCCGTCATTGGCTGGCATCTGTTTTTTCCCTATTTTGCACATTCCCTCAAGGTGTGTGTATCTTTCCCCCGCTTGTGATTCTCGCTGGTTCAGCATTAGATGAACAGCTACGAGTGGGCGATTTCTGCCACAGTCACAATGTGAAGTTCATTGTTGCCGACGCCCGGGGTCTGTTCGGGTAGGTGATGACTGACGGTTCATTGCTTTTATTGTGAATGTATTCTGTCTTAAAGGGGTATTTTAGCAAACTACAGCTGGACCATGGCACTTGCACAGCCGGCATCCTGGGCACCTGCCAATTATTAGGCTCTGTGATAATACAACTTTGCAGGGATTTGTAAACCCCTGATGGCGGCCTCAGAAGTGAAGACTCTACTGGTCTGACTAATGCAGACGATTGGACCCCACAATAGGGCAGCATACATCTTTTTTGCTGGTCTCCATGTTCTAAGGATGTCAGATTAATGACCTTGACTGGAAAGCAGTGACTGTCACGAGTGGCAGCACAGTATAGATCTTCATAATAAACTTGTATTATCTCATTTATGGGGGGTCCAATCACTGAAAGGGACTCCTAAAAGCCCTGCTGTATCTACACAGTGTTAGAAGATATGTGCGACCACTGCATCATACACTAGAGAGTGGTGGCCACATTTGCTCACGTGAGACTTAGGCCCTCGTTCTCTATTAGTGGGGATTCCGCATCCAGCCCCCCCCCCCCAGCAATCAGATACGTATCTATAATATTCTGGTTCCGTCTTTATAGTCTGAAACTTTCCGTTTTCAGGCAGCTGTTCTGCGACTTTGGTGATGAAATGGTTGTACTGGACCCCAACGGAGAGCAGCCCCTAAGTGCCATGATTTCAATGATTACCAAGGTATGAAGCCTTCTGGGAAACTCCTGGTTGTCAAGAATAACTAGTTCTGACAGAAGGGTTCCTGTGCCGCTCCTGGTCTCCGCGCCATTAGAGATGTTTTGTGTTCTCGTAGGATACCCCAGGAGTGGTCACCTGCTTGGATGAGGCTCGTCACGGCTTTGAAAGCGGCGATCATGTAACCTTCACTGAGCTACAAGGCATTACGGAGCTGAACAATGCCGATCCCGTGGAAATTAAAGTGCTAGGTATGACTGTCCTTTACTCCCTCATCCCTATTTTATCACCGTAACCGGCCCCTTGATGTTGGTGCCTGTGAGGATTGCATCATATTTGTTCTTTCTCTGCAGGACCCTACACTTTCAGCATCTGTGACACAACAAATTTCTCTGACTACGTCCGTGGGGGCATCGTCAGCCAAGTAAAAATGCCGAAAAAAATCAGCTTTGTAAGTGGCCGATATGCTGGGACTTCTGCTGACAAATGAACCTTTATTTTGGAGAAATTCCCCCAAATGTTTTTTTTTCCCTTTCAGAAATCCATAAAAGATTCTCTCCAGGAGCCGGAGATACTGATTACAGATTTTGCCAAGTTTGACCATCCTTGCCAGCTGCACTTAGGTTTCCAAGGCCTCCATTCTTTCCAGAAGAAGAACGGACGTCTTCCCAAGCCCCGCAATGAGGTCGGGGGGGGGGTTTGCGCCTCTTGCATACTTTGCCTGCAGAGCTATTAAGATCTGTGATTACTGTTTGTTTTTTTTTCTTTTGCGGACAGGCTGATGCTAGTGAGTTGCTGGCACTTACCAAAGAGATCAATGAGAAGTTATCAGGATCTGCAAAGCAGGAGGAACTGAAAGAAAGTCTCCTGAAGAAGCTGTCCTTCCAGGCAACTGGAAACCTTGCCCCTGTTAATGCTTTCATTGGGGGCTAGCAGCCCAGGAAGCCATGAAGGTATGGTACCCATCCATCTGTATACTGTCCTGGTGCGTTGGTCACACTGAACTTGGTTTTATGTTTGCAGGCCTTGTCAGGAAAGTTCATGCCAGTTATGCAGTGGTTGTACTTTGACGCCATTGAATGCATGCCAGAAGAAAATGAGGATTCCTTACTGAACGAGGAGACTTGTGGTCCTGTAAGTGTACTCCTCCTGGACTGTTTTTTTTTTTTTTTTACCGGATGGCTTATAATATGAAATCTGTTTATTCTTAATATGTTTTCTGCTTTTCCCCCTAACAGAAGAAATCTCGTTATGATGGGCAAGTAGCGGTGTTTGGATCTGAATTTCAGGAGAAAATTGGCAAACAGAAGTACTTTCTGGTAAGTACTTCTGTCCCCCATATATTAGCCCACCTCTTTCTTTAGAGGACGCACAGATATCTTGTATGTCCCCTTTGTAGGTTGGTGCTGGCGCCATTGGCTGTGAGCTGTTGAAAAACTTTGCCATGATCGGCTTGGGGGCAGGAGAAGGTGGTGAGGTCGTCGTGACCGACATGGACACCATAGAGAAGTCCAATCTGAACAGACAGTTCCTCTTCAGACCTTGGGATGTAACGGTGAGTGCTGTGTTAGTTCTGTCGAGCAGCGGCCGATCCATTCTGATTTCCTGATTTATTTATTCTTTTATTCCTGCAAACAGAAAATGAAATCTGAAACAGCTGCTGCGGCAGTGAAACAGATGAACCCGAGCTTGAATGTCACTGGGCACCAGAACCGTGTGGGCACCGACACCGAGAAGGTTTACGACGACGATTTCTTTGAAGCACTTGATGGTGTGGCCAATGCACTTGATAACGTGGATGCTAGTAAGTGGCCTGCAGGGACGCAGCTGATATATCGAGGTTCTAGTCAAGGGAGTCTCCTCACTTTAGACAGCAGAGGGCGCACATGTCCACTGTCACTTCTCCATCATAAGTCTTTAGTCTACGATTCAAATCTGAAAGAAGAGCTGGTGTGATGCAAAGTAAATATGTCAGCACAGAATTAAAGGGAGTGTCAGCCCAATTAGACATAATGTAGCCTCATAGATCGCTTTCATCAGATATGCTAATTAGGCTGCTCTGTACACCCTGTGTGTGGCAAGGGCTCAGTACACTGTTCCACCCATGTGGTTTTCATGTCCCTGCTTCCATCACTGGTGACTGACAGTGTTGGCTTGCTCAACCTTTTTCTGCAGACAGTACTTGCTCCAGGCAAGCCAGTTCTGTCCGTCACCAATGATTGAGGCAGAAGCATGCAAAACCCATGGGCAGCACAGTACACAGAGCCTCTTGGCCAGATCCAGGATGCTTGGAGCAACCTGATTAGCATAATTCATGAAATATAATAATAATAATCTTTATATAGCGCCATCATATTCCGCAGCGCTTTACAGTTTAACAGTTTCAAAACACAAGTCATAAGTAACAACGTTAACAATACAATAATTAAAGCAAAATAAGACGACCCTGCTCGTGAGAGCTTACAATCTACAATGAGGTGGGGGAGATACAAAGTACAGGTGTGTATATACAATGGTGCATTTACAATGATGGTCCAGCCATCTTGAGGGAGTGAGGGATGGATGAAGATAGTGAATGGGCTACACACACACACACACACACACACACACACACACACACACACACACACACACACACACACACACACACACACACACACACACACACACACACACTGACTTTGATTAGTGAATGTGATAGGCCGCTCTGAACAGATGTGTTTTGAGGGAGCGCCTGAAACCATGCAAATTGTGGATAGTCCTAATTTCTTGGGGTAGAGCATTCCAGAGGATTGGCGCAGCGCGGGAGAAGTCTTGGAGTCGGGAGTGGGAGGTACGGATTAGTGCAGAGGTTAGTCGACAGTCGTTTGCAGAGCGCAGCAGTCGGTTAGGCAGATAGATAGAAATGAGGGAGGAGATGTAGGGGGGTGCTGCACTGTGGAGAGCTTTGTGGGTGAGAACTAGTACTTTGAATTGGATCCTATAATGAATGGGCAGCCAGTGTAAGGACTGGCGAAGAGCGGACGCGTCCGAGTACCGATTAGCCAGATGGATGACCCTGGCTGCTGCATTAAGGATGGACTGGAGAGGAGATAGTCGAGTAATGGGGAGGCCAAGTAATAGAGCGTTACAGTAGTCCAGGCGGGAGTGGATCAATGCTACAGTGAGGGTTTTTGTTGTTTCCATGGTGAGAAAAGGGCGGATTCTAGAGATGTTCTTTAGGTGTAGGCGGCAAGAGATTGTATATGGGAGGCGAAGGAGAGATTGGTGTCAAACATAACACCCAGACAGCGAGCCTGCTGCCGGGGTGTTGTTATGGTGCCGCCCACTGAGAGGGAAATGTCAGATTTAGGGAGGTTAGTAGACGGCGGGAGCAGAAGAAGTTCAGTTTTGGAGAGGTTAAGTTTCAGATAGAGAGCAGACATGATGTTGGAGACTGCGGACAGACAGTCGGTGGTGTTCTGTAGTACAGCGGGGGTAAGGTCGGGGGATGATGTGTATAGTTGTGTGTCATCAGCATAAAGATGGTACTGAAAGCCAAATCTGCTGATGGTCTGTCCAATTGGGGCTGTGTAGAGAGAGAAGAGGAGGGGGCCAAGGACTGAGCCCTGGGGTACACCGACAGTGAGAGGAAGAGGAGATGACGTGGAGCCAGAGAAGGAAACACTGAAGGAGCGGTCAGAAAGATAGGAAGAGAACCAGGAGAGAACAGTGTCCTTAATACCTAGTGACTGGAGCCTAGACAGTAGGAGACGGTGGTCAACCGTGTCGAAAGCTGCAGAAAGGTCGAGAAGAATGAGCAGAGAGTGGTCACCGTTACGTTTTGCTGTCAGTAGGTCATTGGTCACTTTAATGAGTGCAGTTTCAGTCGAATGTAGGGGTCGGAAGCCGGACTGTGAAGGGTCTAGGAGGGAGTGACTGGAGAGGTAATGGGTGAGGCGGGAGTAGACTAGGCGCTCCAAAAGTTTAGAGATGAAGGGGAGATTGGAGACCGGTCTGTAGTTGTTTGTGCAGGAAGGGTCGAGAGCGGGTTTCTTTAGTAGTGGAGTAATGATGGAGTGTTTGAAGGAGGATGGGAAAATGCCAGAGAGTGAGAGATTAAAGATTGTAGTTAGGTGAGTTGTGACAACTGGAGAGAGAGACTGGAGGAGATGTGCGGGAATGGGGTCGGTAGTGCATGTAGTCGGAAGAGAGGAGTCTGGAGACTTCTTCTGTGATGGGATCAAATGTGGAAAGTGAGCCAGGGGAAATGCAGGGTGGGATGGGAGTCACAGCACTTGGTGGTTGAGAGCAGATTTCCTGACGGATAGTATCTATTTTTTTCTATAAAGTGGGAGGCCAGGTCGTCAGCAAAAAATGTCTGTGATAGGGGCTTGTGCTTTTGGCCTGAGGAGGGAGTGAAAAGTGTCAAAAGTTTCTTGGGGTTGTTGGCTAGTGAGGAGATCAGGGTGGTGAAGTAGGTCTATTTGGCGAGGTGAAGGGCAGCATTATAAGTTCTTATCATGAATTTAAAGTGGATGAAGTCTTCTGGTGTGCGGGTTTTTCTCCAGAGGCGTTCAGCACTCCTAGAGCATCGCTGAAGAAGTTGAGTTTGCAATGTGAGCCAGGGCTGTTTTACTGTGTGTTTGGAAGTTCTGAGGGTGAGTGGTGCTACTTGGTCAAGGGTGCTTCTAAGAGTGTCACTGTAGTGATGAACAGCCAGATTAGGACAAGAAAAAGAGGAGATTGGGGACAGCGATGAGTGTAGGGAGTCTGAAAGTGTCTGAGGGTTAATGGCTTGTAGATTTCTGAATGTATGGTAGGTAGGAGTGCGCTGGGGTGGTCGAGGATTTGTGAGCGTGAAGGAGAGAATGTTGTGGTCAGAGAGTGGAAGCGGTGCGTTATTTAGGTGGGAGATTGAACAGAGGCGGACAAAGACCAGGTCAAGGGTGTTACCATCCTTGTGTGTCTCAGAAGTTGAAAGCTGTGAGAGGCCTAGAGAAGTGGTTAGTGATAGAAGCTGAGATGCAGATGTGGAAGTAGGACTGTTAATGGGGATGTTGAAGTCTCCAAGGATAAGGGTTGGAAATATTAGAACCGCTTCAGCAAAAAGAGTACTAATTGTGCATTTAGTTGGTGCCGTATCCGCAACAATACTGTGTGTGTGTAGTTTACACTCGCTGTTTGGGCTGACAGACCCCCTTTAATCCAACATGTAGGCTATAACCCTCTGCTAGAATAGAACGGCAATATCGATACGAAGGCGATCACTTGTGAAGTCTCTAAAGCCCCACACATCGTAGAGATTGTCTGGCTGTCTGCGATCTGTCCTTAGTCCTCCATACACAGGAGCAGGCAGCTCGGCCATTCGCTTTCCTCACCGGAGAAGCAAAAATGCGGCCCTTGGAAATCTGCCGTGCCGGGTCCTTCTAACCCCGGACATCTGTCAGGCACACTGGATATCTGCGAGTTCAGCTAACATTAGTCTCATTTTGTAAGGTGAACGAAAGGCTCTGGGTGCCGTTTACTTCCGTTTTGTAACCTTTTCACTTAACGTTTATTTTTTGCTTCTTTCTATCATGTCTGTAGGGATGTACATGGACCGTCGCTGCGTGTACTACCGTAAACCGCTCCTGGAATCTGGAACATTAGGAACCAAAGGGAATGTACAAGTGGTGATACCTTTCCTCACAGAGTCTTACAGCTCAAGCCAAGACCCTCCAGAAAAGTCCATACCAATATGTACCCTGAAAAACTTCCCGAACGCCATCGAGCACACCTTACAGGTGACTATAAATAGGGCACAGCGACTTGGGGACAGGAAATTATATCTAACCTTTGCTGTATGACTGCCGCTGTACTGGAGATGTCAGTGGTTGCAAATTGCTTGGATATCTAAGACCTTTTTCTGTAAAAAATTGATAAGATGGCTGATGTCAGAACCTTCCAAGTAGGAGACCATGACCCCTGTACTCTGATCACAACACGCAGCCCACCCAGCGAGTCTCCACCTGAGCGAAGCACCGTGATTCTTTATAATTTCACGACTTCTTTCCAGTCCTACAAGTATCAGAAAGGATGAATGACTCTGCCACGTCACCTGGAGCAGCAGAATATACTGCGGTTATTAATAGAGCTGGGAAGCACCCAGGCCTGACCACGTATTTATGCTTTTCAGTGGGCTCGGATGAATTTGAGGGGCTCTTCAAACAGCCAGCAGAAAACGTCAACCAGTATTTAACGTGAGTGTCGCAATTGCTCTTTGTTGTTTTTTTTACTCTCTCTAATAAAGGTGCCGAGAGTAGTTGGTGTCCTGTTTTGGATGGTGAAGAGCTGGTATCATACATCATTTCTCACTTGATATTTTTTTTTCTTTTTCTTAAAAGGGAATCTACAGATATGACCATAGTATTTTGTAATGCACTGTGCCCGACTCTGATTCTTGTTGTGCTCCCACCCCTTCAGACACACCACTAAGGGTGTGGGCGCACACGGCATCTAGCCTCTCTGCTGAACGTTCAGCCACTCCCGCATGACTGTATAACAAGATGGAGTGAACATTGACTCACCCTCACCTTGAACATTAATACTTTTTTAGTTTTGTCTGGAGTGTTCCTATAATGAGAAAGGAGAAGGACAAAGCTTATATTTAACAAGTGTACCATTTATCATCAACCCACCCCCAGCCATAGTTGTGCTTTCCTATGGCTGCCTCATGTCTGCATTGCCTTGCTGCTTCTGTATGAATCGGCGGTTGCTTTCTCAATGCTTCGCTTGAGCCTCTCATTCAGAGATCACAGGATTACACTGAGAAAGCGACTTCTGGTCCAGAAAGAAAACCCGACTAGTCCTGTGGAACGGAAGTTGGGCAGCGATTGGAAATCGATTTAATACTAGCTTGGTGCATAAATTTGAATGGTAGAGCAAAACGTTGTCAGTGCAAGTTTAATATTGAAATTGATGGATGACCAGATCAGTCTATGAAGTGGCTTTATCACTTTGAATTTTTAATCCTCAGGGATCCAAAATTCATGGAGAGGACACTGAAGCTGCCCGGTTCTCAGCCTCTGGAAGTGATCGAAGCCGTGTACAAAAGCCTAATCAATGAGAGGCCCAAGAGCTGGACTGACTGTGTGTCGTGGGCTTGTAACCACTGGCATACCCAATACTCCAACAACATCCGGCAGCTCCTGCACAACTTCCCACCGAATCAGGTTTGCTACCATTGACCTTGCGTCCTTTTTTTTTTTTTATCTAAATGCTAAATACTAAAGATTTTGGCATTTACCGTTGTGCTTTGTTCTGTTACAGGAGACCTCTTCTGGTGCCCTTCTGGTCTGGCCCCAAAAGATGTCCTCACCCGCTCTCCTTTGATAGCAACACGGTAAGTTCTTACATGTTGCTGTTGGTCATGGCTGTGGATGGATATTTGGGGGCTACTTATCCTATGTGTTGTATTTGCAGCCCTTGCACTTGGATTATATCATAGCCGCTGCTAACCTCTTTGCACAATCCTACGGTATCGCTGGATCCACAGACAGAGCTGCTGTCATCGAAATCCTCAAATCTGTCAGAGTAGCAGAATTCACACCAAAGTCTGGAGTGAAAATCCATGTATCGGACCAAGAGATGCAGAATGCACATGCTTCCTTGGGTAGGATTATTATTAATGGTGTCTGGAGAAAACTAGAGATGAACACTTGTCATTAACAGAAGTTACAATTCTTCTATTCTCTAGATGACAGTCGTCTGGAGGAGCTGAAGCACAGTCTGCCCACGCCAGAAAGCTTATCAAGCTTCAAAATGTTTGCTATTGATTTTGAAAAGGTAAAGTCCTAGATTTTCACTTTAACCCCTTCCCAACATGCGGATTTGTCACATGTCAGGTGTGGATTATTCAGAGCGGGTTCAGGTACAGTGATCACTCTGTACACGACGGGTGCTGGATGTATTGTATCAATAACGAATTGCAGTGTTTAAGTGGTTCCATCCTGGGGATTACAACTCCAGAAATGTTTTTGATCACGGCATTTCCCTCAAAAGATGCAATAAAAAGTGCTTAAAGTGAGGTGCTTACACAGAATATTACTCCCAAATACCTACAGGTCCATCGATGATAGAATAAATTTCTAGGTAACAGAAAATGGCTTTTTTTTCTCTGTACATTGTCCAGTTAGAGCGTTATTCCAAATGACAACTTGTCCTTCATTATGTCGCTTGTACATAGGATGATGACACAAATTTTCACATGGACTTTATTGTGGCTGCTTCTAACCTGCGAGCTGAAAATTATGACATCCCACCAGCGGACCGTCATAAGGTACGTGGTGTAGGAAGGAGCATCTAGTGTTATGGGGGTGGGGGTCTCTGGCTGCTATGTACGGTACAGGTGTCATGGCACTATACCTTAGTGATTGGACGGATTGCATTCTGCTCCTGATTTTCTCTCTTCTGCTTTTCGCAGAGCAAGCTGATAGCAGGGAAGATCATTCCAGCGATTGCTACGACCACGGCGGCTGTGGTCGGCCTAGTGTGCTTAGAGCTCTACAAGATCGTTCAGGGACACAAGAAGATTGAGTCCTTCAAGAACGGCTTCATGAACCTGGCGCTGCCCTTCTTTGGTTTCTCCGAGCCCATTGCAGCACCGAAGCACAAGGTGAGTGGTATCCTCACGTCGCGGACTTGCTGCTTCCTCTTCTGCGACTTCTGAGCACATTTTATAAACTCTTCACAGTACTATGAACATGAGTGGACTCTGTGGGACCGGTTTGAAGTGAAGGGTGTGCAGGACACCGGAGAGGAGATGACACTGCAACAGTTTTTGGGTTACTTCAAGGTTCGTTGTCCATTTATCCTACTTTCCTTTTTGACCAACACTGCTCACTTACGTGGGTGAGCAGTGCTGATTGCCACACGTTCCCTGGATGCCAGGCGCATGTTCTATTCATACGTGAAGCTCATGCACCCAGCAGGTATAAAGGGGGGCAGCTCACCTCCCGGTAAAGAAGGGAGCAGCACAGACAGTTCTTTTTAATACTTTGCATCTTTAACACTTTCACGCCGCAGCCCTTCTTTCGTTTTTACATTTGTTTTTTGCTCCCCTTCTTCCCAGAGCCATAATTTTTTTTACTTTCCTTTCAATATGGCCGTGTGAGGACTTGTTTTTTGTGGGACGAGTTGTACTTGTGAACGACAGCATTGGTTTTATCATATCGTGTAAACGGGAAAAAAAAATCCAAGTCTGGTGAACTTGCAAAAAAAAGTCTAATTCCACAACTGTTTCTTTGATTTTTTTTTTTTTTTTTGTTTACCATGTTCACCAAATGCTAAACTGACCTGCCATCATGATCATAGACCTCAAACATGTCTAAGTTCTTTTTTTATTTAAGTAATGAAAAAAAAATCCAAACTTTCTTTTACAAAAAAAAAACAAAACCTAATTTTTCCAAGACCAGTTGCGTCTCCATTTTTCATGATCTGGGGTTTATTTTTTGCGTGCCGATCTGTCTTTTTTAATGATACTATTTTGGTGCACATATGATCTTTTGATCGCCGGTTATTGAATTTTAATGGAATGTTGTGGCGACCAAAAAAAAAAAAAAACATAATTCTCGCATTTTGACTTTCTTATTTTGCTTGTTTTATTATAAATGGGTGGTAGTTTAAACTTTTTTTTTTAATTTTGTAATATATATATTTTTTTTTTTACTTTTCACTTGCTTCAATAGTTTCCATGGGAGACTAGACTAGAAGCTGTGATAATCCGATCGCCTGTGTGTAGCAGAAATGCTCACTTGCTATAGGCACTGACCGCTGGGCGGCGTTCATAGCAATCCAGCAGTGACAACCACAGGGGTCTGCTGCAGAGCCTGGTTTGTCATGCCAACCTATCGGCGACCTGTGGTCACGTGACATGGGCAGGATTAGTGACGCGCTTCAGGTGTGATCACATTAAATGCTGTCAAGAGATAGCGGCATTTAACAGGTTAACAGCCACGGGTGAATCACAATTCCACCCGTGGCTGTTGGAGGCACGTTAGCTGTTCAAAACAGCTGACATGTGTCGGGAAAGATGTGGGCTTAACGCTGGAGCCCACATCAAAAAGAGACTTAACATTCGCAGTATATGTACAGCGCATGTTGTGAAGGGGTTAAGAAGTCCTGACCTCAGACTTCCATGTTTTTTTTAAGCAAAGGCCTGCGCTTAGGAGCGCTCCCATCAAAAATCACATCCTTTAGGGAATGGTGGTGATGGCACTTACAAATGCCACAGTATGTCACCTAGGCTTTGTTCACGTCTGGTTAACACCTCATAGTATTTCGGCAGCAGAAATCAGAGGCTGTCCTATATGGATATATATTTATAACCCCTTCACCCCCAAGGGTGGTTTGCACGTTAATGACCGGGCCAATTTTTACAATTCTGACCACTGTCTCTTTATGAGGTTATAACTCTGGAACGCTTCAACGGATCTTCGCGATTCTGAGATTGTTTTCTCGTGACATATTGTACTTCACGTTAGTGGTAAAATTTCTACCACATAACTTGCGTTTATTTATGAAAAAAACGCAAATATGGCAAAAATTTTGAAAATTTAGCAATTTTCAAACTTTGAATTTTTATTCCCTTAAAACAGAGAAATATGTCACACAAAATAGTTAAGAAATAACATTTCCCACATGTCTACTTTACATCAGCACAATTTTGGAAACAAAATTTTTTTTTGTTAGGAAATTATAAGGGTTAAAAGTTGACCAGCGATTTCTCATTTTTACAACAAAATTTACAAAGCCATTTTTTTAGGGACCACCTCATATTTGAAGTCACTTTGAGGGGTCTATATAGCAGAAAATACCCAAAAGTGACACCATTCTAAAAACTACACCCCTCAAGGTACTCAAAACCACATTCAAGAAGTTTATTAACCCTTCAGGTGCTTCACAGGAGCTGAAGCAACGTGGAAGGAAAAAATGAACATTTTACTTTTTAGTCACAAAAATGATCTTTTACAAACATTTTTTTTATTTTTACAAGGGAAAAAGGAGAAAAAGGACCGATAAAGTTGTTGTGCAATTTCTCCTGAGTACGCCGATACCCCATATGCGAGGGAAAACCACTGTTTGGGCACACGGCAGGGCTCGGAATGGAAGGAGCGCAGTTTGACTTTTCCAAACCAAAATTGGCTGGAATTGAGAACGGACGCCATGTCGCGTTTGGAGAGGCCCTGATGTGCCTAAACAGTGGAAACCCCCCACATGTGACCCCATTTTGGAAACTAGACCCCCTAAGGAACTTATCTAGAGGTGTGGTGAGTAGAGTTGAGCGATACTTTCCGATATCCTAAAGTATCGGAATCGGAATGGTATCGCCAATATCACTAAAATATCGGCGATACCCGATACCGATACCGGAAGTCCCATGTAAGTCTATGGGAACAAAATATCGCAACTAAAAAAAACCCATTCTTTCCTTGTAAACACTAAATATACACACATAGAATACATATATATATATATACATGTCATTGTGACATATATATATACATATATGTATAGTTTATACACTTCTACATAGTAAAATATCCTCTCATTCAATTGCCGGGTAAAGCCGGCTTCAGTGAAAAGACAGAAGCACCCGACATGAAATGACACTTGGTGTACATAGGGTTAACCATGTCTTTTCATGTCGTTTGCTATCTGATTTGCACAAACAATTAAATCAGACTATGTGTGCAAAATTTCACACCTGTAGGGGTTAATTAAAGGTGTAAATTCGTTGTAAAAAAAACGGACTTTTTTTGCTACGAATTTACACCTTTAATTAACCCCTACAGGTGTGAAATTTTTGCACACATAGTCTGATTTAATTGTTTGTGCAAATTAGGCTGGAGTCACACACAACCACAAAAAATCGGTCCGTTTTAGACGGTCGACAATCGGATCAAAATAAAAACATCACACATCCTTCTGGCATCCGATTTTCCTTCAAAGATGCGATTTAATCGCATGTGTGTGTACCTTGTAACATCCGATTTTCATCCGACTTGCGAGATTTTCTCGCAGGCTTGCAAAACTGACATATAATGGATCCAAAAGAATAGTATTTAAATGCCAAAAGAAAGAATAGATATATACACATAGAGCACATATATATATATATAATATATATATATATATATATATATATATATATATATATATATATAATATATATATATGTCATTGTGACATATATATATATACATATATTTATAGTTCTTACACTTCTACATACTGTTATAGCCGCTAATTCAATTGCCGGCTTCAGTGAAATCACAGAAGCCGACATGAAATGATACATTGTTTCCACACATTTAACCATGTAATTTCATGTATTTTTATATATGTTTGAAACATACAATTACATGAGTATATGTGTGCTAAATTTCAGACATGTAGGGGTTAATTAAAGGTGTAAATTCGTTAAAAAAAAATGCGTGGGCTCCCGCTGTATTTTCTCCACCAGACAGACAAAGCAAGCGAGTGGGGGCAGATAATAATAGCCTAGGGAGGGTACATTTTTTTTGTGCCCCCCTGGCTACTAACATCTGCCCCCAGACACCCCAGAAAGGGCAAATCTATAATTAGATTCGCCCTTTCTGGCACTTTGCCCGTCTATTCCCATTGCCCTGTAGCGGTGGCGAATGGGTTAATAAGGGGTTAAAATGACCTTGCAATTGAAAGGTCACTTTAAGCCAGGTTAATAAATTGATAGCTGTCAATTAGGCAACTATCAATTATAATCCTATTGTATGAAAGAAAAATCAAACACACACACTTTAATAAAAAATAAGTTTAATTAAATAATCACACAGTTTTTGACCATATTTTATTTTCCTGCTAAAACCATTTCCTGTAATAAAAATAAAATAAAAAAGCAAAATTATACTTACCAATCCGATGTACAGTCAGGTCCCACGGTGTAATCCATCAGAAAGGGTTAACAGGTTAAAGGTCGCAGAGAGCTAATAATGCTGTCTCAGACCTGTATTCCCCTGAATGAATAAGTTCCTCTCCCAGCGAAAGTAGAGGAATAGATTCATGAATGGAGCTTAATTGATTTCTTGCCAATTTAACTGTAGTGGACCTGACCTAAAGGGAAAGTGGACACAATCAATTAAGCTTCATTCATGAAACACATCCTCCCTGTCGCCAGGAGAGGAACTTATTCATTCATGAGCTTTGAGCTGAGCATGCAGGATTACTTGCACTGCTTGGCTCAAAGCTAGTTAACCCTTTGTGAAGGATTACAGCGTGGGACGTGACAGATCGGCGGAATAGGTAAGAATAATGTTGTTTTATTTCTTTTTCTTTATTTTAGGAGATCAATGGCTTCGCACGGATTTAGTGTAAAATAAAATATGGTCAAAAAAATGTGTTTTTATTTCATTAAAATTATTTATTAAAGTTGTGTGTTTTTTTATTTACTTCAATAGGATTAATAATTGATAGTTGTCTAATTGACAGCTATCAATCATTAACCTGCCTTAAGGTCACCTTTCAATTGCAAGGTGACAGTAAGGTGAGATTAACCCATTCGCCACCGCTACAGGGCAATGGGAATAGACGGGCAAAGTGCCAGAAAGGGCGAATCTAATTATAGATTTGCCCTTTCTGGGGTGTCTGGGGCAGATGTTAGTAGCCAGGGGGGGCACAAAAAAATGCACCTTCCCTGGGCTATTATATCTGCCCCCACTCGCTTTGCTTTGTCTGTCTGGTGGAGAAAATACAGCGGGAGCCCACGCATTTTTTTTCAACGAAATTACACCTTTAATTAACCCCTACATGTCTGAAATTTTGCACAATACACTCATGTAATTGTATGTTTCAAACATATATAAAAATACATGAAATTACAGGGTTAAATGTGTGGAAACAATGTATCATTTCATGTCGGCTTCTGTGATTTCACAAAACCCGGCAATTGAATTAGCGGCTATTACAGTATGTAGAAGTCTAGGAACTATAAATATATGTATATATACATGTCACAATGACATGTATATATATATATGTATGTGTTCTATGTGTATATATCTATTCTTTCTAGTCTTTATTAAAGCTGTCAGTGTGATTTTACAGTATAGGCGGGGATGAATTGCCGGCTTTTCTAAAGGACACCGATGCGATTTCATCGCAAGTCACACAGTGTGGTCCGTTTGTAATCAGATTTTTCATCGCTCCCATAGACTTGCATTGGCGATTGTCGACCGACAATCGGTGACAATCGCAGCATGCTGCGATTGTACACGGACGTTTAAAAACGGACCACAAAAAATCTGATACTGGGAGCTGCTCCATAGATTAACATAGGTCCGACTGCAATGCGATATTTCATCGCATTGCAGTCGTCCGATTTTGTCGCCAGTGTGACTCCGGCCTTAGATAGCAAAGGACATGAAAAGACATGGTTAACCCTATGTACACCCAAGTGTCATTTCATGTCGGGTCACCCGACATGAAATGACACTTGGTGTACATAGGGTTAACCATGTCTTTTCATGTCCTTTGCTATCTAATTTGCACAAACAATTAAATCAGACTATGTGTGCAAAATTTCACACCTGTAGGGGTTAATTAAAGGTGTAAATTCGTTGTAAAAAAAACGGACTTTTTTGCTACGAATTTACACCTTTAATTAACCCCTACAAGTGTGAAATTTTGCACACATAGTCTGATTTAATTGTTTGTGCAAATTAGATAGCAAAGGACATGAAAAGACATGGTTAACCCTATGTACACCAAGTGTCATTTCATGTCGGGTTCTGCATTTTCACAAAAGCCGGCAATTGAATTAGCGGCTATTATACTATGTAGAAGTGTATGAACTACAAATATAAATATATATATATATGTGTCACAAATTCAATGACATGTATATATATATATATGAGGTGTAAAATTGCTGAAAAAAAATGCGTGGGCTCCCGCCCTATTTTCGCAACCAGACAGACAAAGCCAGTGAGTGGGGGCAGATAATAATAGCCCAGAGAGGGACCATTATTTTTGCCCCCCCCCCGGGTACTAACATCTGCCCCCAGACACCCCAGGAAAGACAAATCTATAATTAGATTCGCCCTTTCTGGCACTTTGCCCTCTATTCCCATTGCCCTGTAGCGGTGGCGAATGGGTTAATATGGGGTTAAAGCCACCTTGCTATTGAAAGGTGACCTTAAGCCAGGTTAATAATTGAGAGCTGTCAATTAGACAACTATCAATTATTAATCCTATTGCATGAAATAAAAATAAAACACACACACTTTAATTAAAAATCATTTTAATGAAATAAAGACACATGTTTTTGACCATCTTTTATTTTACTGCAAAAACCATTTCCTGTAATAAAAATAAAATAAAAAAGCAAAATTATTCTTACCTATCCCATGCACAGTCAGGTCCCACGGTGTAACCTTCAGAAAGGGTTAATGTTTACTGCAGGGACCGCAGCTAATGCTGCAGCCTCACAGTAAACCCCAATGATGAGTTCCTCTCCTGCCTGACAGGAGAGTAAAGGCTGGGTGTCACATAACGATACACCAGCGATCCCGACAACGATATGCACTTGTCAGGATCGCTGGTGTATCGCTACATGATCGCTGCTGAGCTGCCAAACAGGCAGCTCAGGCAGCGATCTGGGACAGCGACACTGCGGGTAACATCGCTTAAGGGCCCGTCTCACATAGCGAATATCGCTACCGAGATCGCTGCTGAGTCACTAGTTTTGTGACGCAGCAGCGAGCTCACCAGCGATATCGCTGTGTGTGACATTCAGCGACGATCAGCCCCCTGCCGGGTATCGCTGATCGTCGCAGAAATGTCAGACCTTTTTTTGATCGCTGGTTTCCCTCTGACAGGCACGCATCGCTGCGTGTGACAGGCGGGAGACCAGCGATCCGCTGGTAACCAAGGTACACAGCGGGTTTCCAGGCACCGCGCAGCGCTTGGAAACCCGCTATGTACCTTGGATACCAGCTCCCTGCATCAGGGCGCTGGTATCCAAGGTACACAGCGGGTTTCTAGGCACAGCCCCGCCCTGGAAACCCGCTGTGTACCTTGGTTACCAGCGGATCGCTGGTCTCCCGCCTGTCACACGCAGCGATGTGTGCCTGTCAGCGGAAACCAGCGATCAAAGGTCCTGACATTTCAGCGACGATCAGCGATACCCGCAGGGGGCTGATCGTCGCTGAATGTCACACACAGCGATATCGCTGGTGAGCTCGCTGCTGCGTCACAAAACTAGTGACTCAGCAGCGATCTCGTAGCGATATCGCTATGTGAGACGGGCCCTTAAGTGGAAAGCTTAATTGATTGCTTTCCACTTTCACTTCAGGTCAGCCAGGGACACAATCAGTGACGTCAGAGGGAACTGATTAACAAAAATAGGGTTCCCTTCGAAAAAAAAATGGCGTGGGGTCCCCCCTATTTTTGTTAACCAGCCAGATGAAGCAGACCGCTGAGGCCTGGATTTTCAGGCTGTTAAGGAGCCAAGATCCATGGACCTTGCCAGCCTGATAATACCAGGCCACAGCAGTCTGCATATCTTGGCTGATTAACAAAAATAGGGGATCCCCTCGAAAAAAAAATTGGCGTGGGGTCCCCCCTATTTTTGTTAACCAGCCAGATGAAGCAGACGCTGAGGCCTGGATTTTCAGGCTGTTAAGGAGCCAAGATCCATGACCTTGCCAGCCTGATAATACCAGGCCACAGCAGTCCCGCATATCTTGGCTGATTAACAAAAATAGGGGATCCCCTCGAAAAAAATTGGCGTGGGGTCCCCCCTATTTTTGTTAACCAGCCAGATGAAGCAGACCGCTGAGGCCTGGTTTTTTCAGGCTGGTAAGGATCCAATATCCATGGACCTTGCAAGCCTGAAAATACCAGGCCACAGCAGTCTGCTTAGCTTGGCTGGTTAACAAAAATAGGGGATCCCCTCGAAAAAAAAACGGCGTGGGGATCCCCCCTATTTTTGTTAACACAGCCAAGTAAAATGCAGACTGCTGCGGCCTGGTATTAAAAGACTGTCAAGGCCCATGGATTTTGGCCCTCAACAGCCTGATAATACCAGGCTACAGCAGCCCCACATTTGGCGCATCAAAAGATGTGCCAATTGTGGCACTTTACCCGGCTCTTCCCCACTTGCCCTGTAGCGGTGGCAAGCGGGGTAATAAGGGGTTAATGCACCGTTGATTGCACGGTGACAATAAGCCCGGTTAATAATGGAGAGGCGTCAATAAGACACCGATCCATTATTAATCCCAAAGTTATTAAATGTATAAAAAAAAGACAGCAAGAAAAAAGTCTTTTAATGAATAAAAGAGACAACACAGTTTTCATTTTTTTTTATTGTACTCTCATTCCTGCGACGCCATCGATCTCCTGTAAAAAAAGAAAAAAAAACAAACCAACAGTATACCACCTGTCCGACGCAGTCCATAGTAACGATTGTCCCACGACGATCCAGCTCTGCTACATCGCGACGCAGCACAGCTGATTACCTGCTTCCCCGCGGTGACGTCATCGGACTGACTGCTTTACGGCCGCGATTACCAGCAGTCACTGCAGTTATCGCGAGAAACTGCATGTGACCGCCGGGGAAAGAAGATGGCGGCCATGAAGCAGTGCAGGACGTGACCGCCGGAGATCTTCTGCCAGGTAAGTGCCGCTGACTCCTGACAGACCCGACCGACGGACACTGACAGTGACAGTGACAATCCCGAATTCCGGTATCCGATAAGACGAAAATATCGGAACTCGGAATCGGAATTCCGATACAGCTAATATCGGCCGATACCCGATATTTGCAGTATCGGAATGCTCAAACACTAGTGGTGAGTAGTTTGAACCCCCAAGTGCTTCACGCAAGTTTGTAATGTAGAGCCGTGAAGAAAAAATCATATTTTTTCCACAAAGCATGATGTTTAGTCCCCAATTTTTATTTTCCCAGGGTAAGAGGAGAAAAATTTGGACCAAAAAGTTGTTGTCCAACATGTCCTGAGTACGCTGATACCCCCCTATGTGGGGGGGAAACCACTGTTTGGGGCGCACGGCAGGCTTGAAAGGGAAGGAGGCCGTTTGACTTTTCCAAACCAAAATTGGCTGGAATTGTGAACGGCACGCCATGTCGCGTTTGGAGGGCCCCTGATGTGCCTAAACAGTGGAAACCCCCCACATGTGACCACCATTTTGGAAACTAGACCCCTAAGGAACTTATCTAGGTGTGTGATGAGCACTTTGAACCCCCAATGTGTTTCACTAACGTTTATAATGCCCTGGCGTGAAAAAAAATATTTTTTTTTCCACAAAAGTGATGTTTTAGTCCCAATTTTTTTATTTTCCAAGGGTAAGAGAGAAATTGGACACCAAAATTGGATGTCCAATTTGTCCTGAGTATGCTGATACCCCATATGTTGGGGGGATTCCACTGTTTGGGGCGCACGGCAGGGCTCGGAAGGGAAGCATTGACTTTTGGAATGCAGACTTTGATGGAATGGTCTGCGGCGCATGTTCCGTTAGCAGAGCCCCTGATGTGCCTAAACAGTGGAAACCCCCCACATGTGACCCCATTTTGGAAACTAGACCCCCTAAGGAACTTATCTAGGTATGTGGGAGCATTTGAACCCCAAGTGGTTTTCACTAACGTTTATAATGCCCTGGCGTGAAAAAAAAAAATCCTACTTTTCAGCTGCAGATGGAAGGAAGAGAGCCACAGTATTCATTACTGGATGGGTAGGCGGAGCCCCAGATCAGGATGTCACCTCCAGATCAAAAGAGTGCTGACTGGCTGGCCCCTCCACTCGGGCTCCTCCTACTCAGCTCCAGTCTAAGATTGAGGTCTCAGAGGATGGTCGCTGCTAATGCAGCTCCTCAGAAGATTTTATTATTTTATATTCGACAGGAGACTTGGATCACCAGTTTGGTCTAGAGGTCTCAGGGGTACCAGCGCTGCTGTACCCCAACCTCTCCCTTGGCGGATCTGTATTTACTCAAAGTCCCTGCAGAATCCTTGCCGGCCCTGGGGGATGAGGAGAGCTTCCCTGGCGGGACGCAAACCACACGTGCGGTCACTGCGTTCCTCGCCCTGGGGGGAAGCATGGGCACAGCGCCAAAAAACCCCTGAGGGTCCCCCTGTGGCGCTTTGGGCGGTGAGTACTCCCACACAAAAATTTTTATTATTAATGTTGAGTGCTTTAGCGTCTGATGGCAGCGCTATTACATGTATATCAGTATGCTTCAGCGCTGCGGTGACAGCGCTATTACAATGTTTATCAGTGTATTTCACCAGCCTCCCCTTGGCGGATCTGTAACTACATATGGTCCCTGCAGAATCCCTTGCCGGCCCTGGGGGATGAGGAGAGTTTTCCCTGGCGGGGGCGCAAACCACACACTGGGGTCACTGCGCTTCCCGCCTGGGGGAAGCATGGGCATAGCGCCAGAAACCCCTAGGGTCCCTGTGGCGCTAAGCTGGTGAGTACTCCACAAATTTTTTTTTTATAATAATGTGTGAGTGCTCAGCGCTGCGGTGACAGCGCTGTTACAAGTAATGTGGTGATCTTTTGTCCGCAGGCAGATAGCTGCAGGACAGAGAGGGAAGCAGGAGCGAGGAGTTCGCGCTCATATTTGACTGGCGGGGGGCGTGGCCCTAACTTTTTCCGGTCTTCTGAGCAGGAAGACGCGCGCTCTGGCGTTTCTCCTGCACTCCCTCACTGTGGCGGCCATTACACAGCTCCTGGCTCCTCAGACCGCTCCTCTCCTCATAAGACACCACGGCACTGGGTGAGTGCTGATTCCTCACCCCCGCAGCGCAGCGATCGCTATCCTGCAGCTGCAGTCTCATTAGAGACATAAAATGGCTGGGGCTCACAAACATATATATTGTGGTGATTTTGCAATATTAACCCCTCTGAGGGTTATTTCTACCACAAAATTTTTTGACTGAATACCGCTGGGGTAACCCTTGCCTGGGGAGCGTTAACCCTTCGCGTAATAAAAAAAAAAACAAAAAAAAAAAAAACCGCATAGTTTTTGCGGTATTACCGCTTTGACCTGCTCATACAGGTGAGACATGTCTGAACAGAGTTCAGATGCCGCGGACAACTCCCAGTGCCATTGCGGCAATCAGATACGCAGACCTCCACAGCGTCTAGCGCTGCGGTCGACAGCGGTGAAAAAATGGATGATATCGCTCGTCGATCAACAACTTGTCTGACCTTTTAGGTCAATATTGTTCTGCTAATTCCTCTCAGAGGAAGCGACGCAGGCCGTTACCGCCTCTACACGGAGCGAGTCAGACGTATCTGATATTGGAGAGTTCCCCTTTAAAATCGGATGGAGAAATATCCGATTCAGATGCGGACGAGCCGCAGGGGCGTTCCTCTATGGCGAAGCGTACGGAGGCATTAATTGAAGCCATGAGAGATTATATTACAGTTACCGGAGGAGGTAACTAGTCGTCCTGGTAAATCACCACGCATGTTCCAGGAGTCCCGTGCTTCGCGTACAACATTGCCAGCTCTGGATGAGCTTAATAGTGTAAAAGAGGAAGGAACGTCTATGTCCAATAAGCGTTTTCATGGAACGCATTTCTTGGATACACTTTATCCTTGCTCTGCGGAGTTAAAGGCTAAAGGGTATGCCACACTAAACAATATCGCTAACGGGATCGCTAAAAAACTCACTATTTAGCGATCCCGTTAGCGATATTTTCATGCGGCAGCTTCCAAGCGACGAGCTTCCTGCTGTGATCTCGCTCGTCGCTGGAATCGTTCCGGACACCTATTTCATCGCTGGCGCTCCCGCTGGGTAAGTATCTTATCGCTGTGTGGCCCTTTTCTTAGCGATTTAGCGGTACTTTTGTACCGCTAAAGTCGTTAAGAAGATCGCTAACGGCGATAGCGTCGTTAACTATATCGCTAAATGTGGCCGCAATTTAGCGTATAAGAAACAATCCCGCTAGCGATCTCATTAGTATGCAACGCTAACGAGATCGCTAGCGGGATAGCTTAGTGTGGCAGTACCTTAATTGGACTTCTGCCCTGAGGTGGATGTGTCTTTATCTCAGCTTAGAAATCTCAAACCCCATTAAGGGGAAAGCGAGCTTACAGGGCCTTTGGAAAAGGAAAAACAGAATTGGGGCAAAAGAAAGCTATAGGCTGCGGGTCATGGATTCCAAGCATGCAAGGAATCCATGTTGCGGCTAGAGCTTCTCAAAGGTGGTTTGGCACGTTGAAACGGAGTTGCAAAATGAATCCCCGGGTTATTGAGATACGGGAAACTTTGTGAATGTTTAGAAAAACGGCAGCCTGTTATATCTTGATGCCGGTTTTGGGATACGGAACTCTCTGGCCAAAGCGAAGCTTCGCGGTCACAGCCCGAAGAGCTTTTAGGGCTCAGAACAGTGGGCCGGGGACGCATTTTTCCAAAAAAAGGGTTGTTGGCCTTCCTTACAAGGGTGGCCATTTTTTGGGGGGATCCGACCTCACAGAGCTGATTTCCAAGGTAACGAAGGAATCAGCTTACCACAGCGAGGGCCATGGCCTCGGGTCCGTAAGCCGGTGTCTATAGGGCGGGGGTCCTTTCGGGGCCGAGACGATCTAGTCATCCCGTGGGGATCGGGCCCCCTTCCTTCTCAGGAAAAAAAATCCTTCAGAAAACTCGACTCCCTGGAAGCAGAGTTTTCCGCCAGGACAAGGGGGAACTTGACAAGAAGCCCGCAAAGTCGAATTGACGCCAGGGGTCCACTCGAGGATTCTGAGTTGGGGGGTCCCTGTTTTCTTTTCAAGGCGACTTGGATGGCTCGCGTTCCGTTTCCTGGGCAAGCGGAAGTGTCGGCCGGCTATTTAAAAGGTTTGCTTCTCGACCCCCAATGTTTTTTTGTAAATCCGCGTTCCGTCGAACCCGTGCTTGTTGTCGCTCTCAGCGGGGGGCGAATCTTGCTCCAAAGGGGAATAATGATACCGTTCCGTCAGGGGACCGAGGAAAGGTTTTTTTTATTCCCAACCTTTTTTAGTTTCCAAAAAGGAGAACAAATTTTCGCCCGATTTGGATCTCAAGCGATTAAACCGGCATGTCCTGCCCGGAAATTTCGCATGGAGTCCTTTGCTCCGTTGGGGGAGCTCTGTCACAGAACGATTTTCTGGTGTCAATCGACATTTCGCGACGCCTATTTGATATTTCCCATCGGAAAGGCTCACGCGCTTTCTTCGATTTGCCATAGGTCAGAATCTTACCGTTCGTGGCTCTGCCCTTCGGCTTAGCCCTCGCCCAAGGGTCTTTTAAAAATTCTGGCGCCCCTCTGGCAATCCTTCGAAACAGGGATTACGATTCTCCCTTATCTGACATCTTTTGATCGGGCTTTCCCGGAGGAGAGCGTTGACGGCTCGGGATTTGTCTCTTTTAGTTTCAAGGGCTTCGGTGGCTGGTCAATTGGGAGAAGTCGTCCCTGGAACCATCGAGGACAATCCTCTTTTTGGGGAAAGCATCTCGACACGTTTCGGTCGGTATTTTTCCCACCACCAACAAACAGTCATGTCTTCTTCGACATGTAAAGATTATGAAATCTCAAGGCAAGTCCCTTCGGAGTGTATGCGTCTTCTGGGACTGATGGTGGCGCCATGGAGCAATTCCTTTTGCCCAGTTTCCATTCGGACTCTCCAAGGGTTTATTTTTTAGTCGATGGAACCCGTCGCAATCGCTGGGTTGCAGTGTCACCCATTTCTCGCGCGGTGCGGGATTTCTAAATGGTGGTTACGTCCAGGGGCATTCTCCCGGGAAGTCTTTCCTCCCTCCGAATGGTCAGTCAAACCACCATCCCAGCCTGACGGGTGGGGGGGTTTGGAACAATCTCTGGATTCAGGGGTATGGCATCGGAAGAGTCTGTTCTTCCGATCAACTCCTGGAATTGAGGGCGATTTTCCTTTGCCTCCAACATTGGACGGTCCTTTGAGCGGTCTGCCATCCAGTGCAGACAGACAATGCGACGGCTGCGGTATATCAATCACCAAGGTGGGGCAAGGAGTTCCAGACTCATGGTAGAGGTGTCCCCAATTTTTATTTGGGCAGAGGCCAGTGTACCACCATTTCGGGATTCACATTCCAGGGTTCAGAATATTTCAGCGGCTTTTTCTCGCAGAAGGTGGGGCCCGGGGGAAGGGTCCCCCCGGAATTTTTCCCCTGTCCTCGGGGGAACCCCCAAGTGGATTTTAGGGGCCAGGGGCCCAAAGCCAAGTAAAACCACGTTTTGAGGGGCAGACCCAAGGTTTGGGGGTGGGGGCCAGTGGCTCATGGGGCATTTAGCTGATCTATTTTTCCGCCTATCTTTTTTCCCTGTACTGCGTCGAACAGACTAGGAGAATTCCCGCTATTTTTTAGCTCCAACTGGCCCCAAAAGGGTGTGGTTTCCGACAAAGTCGCTTTGGGGCACCTCCTTTTTTCCCCCCCTTTAACCGGCTTTTACTCAGGGGGGCCTTTTCATCCGGCTTATGTCCCTGCGTTTTACGGCGTGGGTTTTGACCAAAAAACCCAAAAATTTGGGAAACCCCTTCTTTTGTGGTGTTTGGGTCTTCTCGGAACCCGAAAAAATTTTCCTTCCAACCTTTGGGGTTTTTTGGCAGGGGCTGACAAGGGTTTGGCAGTCACCCCCTGAAAGGTCAGTTTTTCTCTTCCCCTTTTGTTCCGGAGAAATTCTTCAAAAAGTGCTCTCCTTTTTCCCCGGGTTCCGTAAGTTCCCCCCAGGGAAGGTCCCGGTTCCTTGGGCTAAACCTTTTTTTGGGGGGTCTTCAGCATAAACCTTTTG
This sequence comes from Oophaga sylvatica, assembly GCA_033576555.1. Lineage (NCBI taxonomy): Eukaryota > Metazoa > Chordata > Amphibia > Anura > Dendrobatidae > Oophaga > Oophaga sylvatica. Next base: position 123,776,838 of record JARQOD010000008.1, read on the forward strand.
AGCCTAGGTTTCTGAGCCTTTTTTACTTTCTTGGAAGGGGCTTTTCTTGTTGCAGTCACTTCCTGAGGAGGTTTTTGTTTTTTTTTGGCGTTTTTTTGTTCGCCTCCTTTTCGGGGTTTTTTTTTGGTCGGAGTGTTTCGCCCCGGGGGGATTTTTGCCAAAGTGGTGCAAAATTTATGTCAACCAGGATATTGTTTTTCCTTTTTTTGCCCGGATCCAAAGAATGTAAAGAGCAGCTTTAACCATTAAAATTTGTGGGCCTTAATTTTTTCTTTTCCAATTTTTTGTAAGACGGCTCCATTTGTGGTTCCGGGGGCGTCGGCGTGGCAACGAGCTTCCGGTTCTAAACTGTTGGATTCGGTCAGCATTTTGGGAACTTACCGTCTTCAGGGGAATCTTGCCCGTTTTAAATTAAAACCCTTCAGAGGGCTGTGGCTTCATCGTGGGCTTTTCCCCGGGGGGTGTTTGGGGATGCAGTTTCCCCGGGGCCAACTTGCGCCTGTCCACACTTTACAAATTTTTTAAATGGCGTCAGTCTTCCGAGGGGCCCCCGGACTGGGTCCTCAGGCGGCTGTGTTTAAAATTTTAGATGAACTTGGTTTAGCGTGGTGCGCTTTTTTTAAGGTTGTTGGGTTTCGCCTTTTGTTGGTTTTTTCCCCCCCTTATTTTGAAAGTTTGGGGCTCCACGTAATGAATCGTGGCCTCTTCCCCTTTCCTCTGCAGCTGAAACACGGATTTTGGTAAAACTTTTTCCCTTTTTAAAACCTTTTAGCGAAAGGGAAAGGGAAAGGGACAAGCACCCTCCCAAAAGGAGAAGTGTTGATGTTTCAATGCAGCCGACCCCCTTTCTGAAGCGTTATCGGGTGAGGCAGCGCGCTAAAGGGTCTGTTCCGCATCGCCGCTCACGCAGTGTCAGGTTTTCCCTATATACCGGAAAACTGTTTGGTTTTTTTGGTTTCTTTGCAGCATAACCCCTTCCTTGTTTTTTTTCTGAAGTTCCCCCTTAAAGGGGTTTGTTTGCTCCCTGGTATCTTGGTCTTTTCCCAAACTTTTGGACGACTGGAGCTGAGTAGGGGGCCCCAGGGGGGGCCAGCCAGTCAGCACCTTTTGATCTGAGGGACTCCTGATTGGGCTCCGCCTACCCATTGTAATAATACTGTGTCTCTCTTCCCCTTCCCTGAAAAGGATTTTTTTAAGGGGAATTTTTTTCAAAAACCCCCGTTTTACCTGACAAAAGATGTTTTAGTCCCCCCAATTTTTTTTTTCCCCCAAAAAGGGAGAAATGGCACCAAAATTATGTCCCTTTGTCCCCAGTAGGGGGATACCCCATAGTTGGGGGGTCCCGTTTGGGCGCCGGGGGGGTCGGGGAAAGGGGGAACGTACGTTTTGGAATCAACTTTATGGTGGTCTGCGGGGGCATTTCCTTTGCAGACCCCGAGCGCCCCAAAAAAATGGAAACCCCCCAGTACCCCTTTTGGAAAAAAATCCCCCAAGAATTATTAGGGTTTTGATGAGCACTTTGAACCCCCCGTGTTTCACTAAAGTTATAAGCCCGGGGGGGAAAAAAATTGGGGGGTAAAAATCTTTTTGTGAGGTAAAAAAAAGGATTTTTTTTTTTATTTTCCCCAAGGTTTTAAAGGGAAAATTGGGGGACCAAAATTTTGCCAATTTTCCTAGTACACTGGTAAACCCCCATGTGGGAAAAAACTGTTTGGGGGCAATTCGGGGGTCAGAAGGGAAATTTGCGTTTTGGAAGCAAATTTGATGGGGAAGGTCTGCGGGCTGTTCCCCCTTTCGAGCCCCTGATGTCCAAACAGTAAAAAAAAAAACCAATGACATAATTTTGGAAATGACCCCAAGGAAATTTTTTAAAAGTGCCCCCTTTGGAAAAATCTTTCCTGAAAGTAATTAGTAGGCAGGAGGGGGTACAATTTGAAAAAATCCTTCAACACAGGCCAGGTTTTTGGGGGGGTGTCGCTTTGGAAATGGTGTCCTTGCGTTTTCCCTTTTTTGTAACCAGCCCCTTTTTTTTGGCTTACCTTTTTTCCATTGGCGGGCCCCCCCCCGGGGGAAATGCGACCTGGTATATCGAGCCCTTCATTCCGGAAGTACTGGGGCCCCTTTTTCCTACGCCAAACTCGGGCCTTTAACCACACCCCGAAACTGAAGGTACGTCGTACGCTGTTGCGTGCACACTGACAGCGGGAAAAGGGTTTTAATTTGCCTTTGGACGATTGCACGGACAGCTTTTGTAACACCTTGGCCTTTCTCAAAAACACTGTATGGTTGGGGGTTTGATCAAGAGATCAACCCCCATGATTTTTGTACCCGAACAGCCCCCTTTTTTGGGACCTTGTAGAGGTCCCTACAGTGCGAGGGCGTGCCATCCCATGAGGTGGTAAAGAGAAGGACTCCCTTTGCCTTTCTTGCCCACAACGGGGGTCGCTACTTGGGCTCTGCTTACCCTTTCTGAGCTCAGCCCAAGTAGCGTTTTGGGGGGCCTCTTTTTTTTTGCGGACGGTCCGCGGTGCGGCCCCTCGCGCGAGAGGGTTTGTAGGGGGGGATGCTGAATAAAAGTTATCAGTGAAAGGTGATAACCTTTACCCAGCGTGGGTCCCCCAAATCCCACAAATTTTCCCACCATCCCAGGACGGGGGGGACATCGGGGGTACAATCCTGGTGTCCTTTCCTTGAAACTCAAGGTGGTGTCCCTGAGGTCTTCCAGCTTGTAGATTTGTTCCGTCCTTTTGGCCCTTTTTACGGGCAGGTACGGGGGGAAAGCGACCCCCCCTTAAAATGAACCAAGGCTCATCCACGCGATACCCTTTGGGGACGACATTCAAAAACCTTTTTTTGAAGTTTCGTGACCGGCCAATTTTTTTAAACGCGGTCAAATTGGGGCCGGGGGGGGGACACGTGCATTATCTTATAATGCAGGAATTTTTGGGTGCCTCAAAAGGGTCCACCTGACCATTCAAAGTGGAGTGTTGTAAAAAATATAAATACCCAATATTAAAAAATTTTGGCTTCTTCAGACCTATAGGGGGACCGGGCCCCCAAAAACTGCATCATTTAACTGCGCTCAGGACCCCGGGGAAAAATGATGAACGGGGGTTTTTTGCCCAAAAATTCCCCACTAAAATTTTTTGCTCCACATGAGGTTAATTAAAACCCAGGAAAAAAAATTTAAAAAAAGTTTTTTCGTGAACCCGGGTGGAGTCAAAACCATTCGCCAAAAACAGAATCAGTGGCTCAAAATTTTCGGGGGCCGGGGCAAGGGGGTTTCGCTGGTTTTTTTTCAGGGGGGGCGCCCTCTTTTCTGTCCTGGGGGGTTCGTGGGGTTCCGCAGGCCCGGGGGAGGAAATGAGGGGGAAGAAGAATCATCATCTAAAAATAAAGAAATGTGGGTCCCTCCTCGATCAGGCGGCAAGGGAAACATGCCTCCCCCACTGAATGCGGTTGGGAGGGCGTGAGAGGGACATTTTTTTTTTGAATGTGTGCTTTGTGTGAAATTTTTTTAACGTGTGTGTGTGTGGGGGGGGGGGGGGGGGATGATTGGGGTAAAAAAAGTGAAAGAAAAAAATAAAAAAAAAAGAAAGCAATAGGGAAAAAAAGGCCTTTTTAAAAAAAAAACTAAACCGCAGGGGCGGCTTGTAATGACCGTTTTTACTTCCCCCCTTCCCTTTGGGCGGAGTGCGCACGGGGTGACGAAAGGGGGGGGAAAAAAAAAAAATGGAGGCAGACCTGATAATTTTAAAGGGCACTTATAAGTTTTGCGGGGGCTGGAGTGCGCACGGGAGTGGGGGGAAAGGGGGGGGAAAAAAAAAAAAAGGCGCACGACTCGATAATGACCGCTCATTATCAAAATTCCGCGGCTGCTGGTGTGCGCACGGGGGGTGGGGAAAGGGGGGAAAAAAAAAAATGGGGCACGACCTGATAAACGGGGCACTTATCAAAGTTCCGCGGGTGGAGTGCGCACGGGGGCGGAAAGGGGGGTGAAAAAAAAAAAAACGGCAGGCACGAGCTCTGAAATACCGCTGTCACTTACAAAGTTCCGGGGGATGGTTGCGCCGGGAAAAGGGGAAAGGGGGGGGAAAAAAAAAAAAAAAAAAAAAAGGGAAAAGCTCTGAAAAAGGGTGGTGTCACTTTTCAAAGTTCCGTGGTGCTGGTTGCGCACGGGGTGGGCGGAAAAATTGGTGAAAAAAAAAACCCGCAGGAAAAAAGGGTCTGATAAGTGATGGGTCACTTTCAAAGTTTGTGGCTGCGGTTGCGCACGGGGGTGGCGGAAAAGTTGAAAAAAAAAAAAACGGCGGGAACGGCTCGATAAGTGACTGGTGTCCTTTCAAAGTTCCGTGCTGCTGGATGTGCGCAGGGAGTGGCGGAAAGGGGGGGGGGGGGGGGGGGGGGAAAAAAAAAAAACCGGCAGGCACGGCTCTGATAAGTGACCGCTGCCCCCCCACTTATCAAAGTTTGCGGTTTGCTGAATGTGCGCACGGAGGGGGGTGGCGAAAGTGTTGATCGGGGGAATTGCGTCACCAATCACCCCGGGTGGCGCAAAGGGGGGGTAAAAAGAGGGGGGGGGGGGGATTTGGGTGGATGGGGCAGGGACGGGGCTAAAAAAACTCACGTTTGTAGTCTTTTCTTTTTTTTTCTCTTCTTTCTTCTCTCTTCTTTCTTCTTTTTCAGCAGGAGTGTGGTGTCACAGGCTACTGTGGCACCACAAGGCCCAGCACAGGAGGAGATCTGGCAGTGTGACGCACAGCAGGAATCCTCAGCAAGTGTGAGGACCCCTGCAGTGCGGCCAGACAGGTCAGATCTAGTTTGCAGACAGGCCCACAGAGCGGTCACATCGCTGCTGTGACCTTCATTTGGGGTCGAATATCAAAATCAATCCACCAATCAAAGGGACCCCCTGCATTGCGGGTGCTAGGCACCGGCCTAGTAATCGGAGCTCACAGCTCCGATTCCTGGGGGCAGGTCCCTAGCAGGGCACAGACGGTCCAAAACCGCTGCTGTGCCCTGTGATTGGGCGATGTCGATGACATCGACGCGCCAATCAGCTCCTTCATGCCCTACAGGCCCGGCCTAGGATCTGCTATTACTGCACCGATCCAGGCAGGTACAGGCAGGGCACAGCGCGGATATACCGCGGCTATCCCGCGATTGGCGCGATCGATGTAATCGGCGATCGCGCCAATCCGGGGGGGGTCTGGACCTTCCTAGCCCCAGGCCTAGGATCGAGTACATCGGACCGACCTAGCCTGCATCTCACTGTTTTTTAAGCCGCCTGCTTGGCTGAAAACAGTGAGAAAGGCTGTGATTGGCTGTTCAGAATTGAACAGCCATCACAGCGATCGGAGGCCTGAGGGGGGAGGACCACCCGGGATGCCGACGCCAACTTCCAAAGGTAAGTGGCGTCGGAATTTTAATGCATCACCGCTATTTAAGTCCGAGGGTCGCATTAAAGGGCATGACGTACTATCCCGTCCATGGTCAGAATGGCACGGGTTTCATGGAGGGGATAGTACGTTAGTCACAGAGGGGATAATAATGCTGCGGAAATAGATCCCCGGCTTCACATGCCAACCCATCATTGACAGCAATAACTGAGTGAGGGCCTTTGGTCTGTGTTTTTTAAAGCCCACCTTCAATTTGACGCAACATTTTAATGGTTAAAAACTTTGGCTTTAAGGCACACCTGTCATGTGCGGGGAAAGATGTGTTTGACCCCATCAGTCAGGGACATGACATTTGACGTAACTGTATATATCGGAAGGGTTAAAGCGGGTTTAAAAACAAAAGGGGAGACGTACTTTCATGCCAAATGACCTGACGACTCACTGATTGACCACTGGCTGTTGTAGAAACCTTTTGTATAATTGTTTGCAGAGAGAACCAAGCTGGACATCACCATGTTGTCACAAGGAGTCTCCATGCTCTACTCCTTCTTCATGCAAAAGGGCCCCAAGCTGGAGGAACGGCTTGAAATCCCGGAGTATCCTTCCCCTTACAGACGGGGGGGCTGTTGCATCCAGCACACAGGGCAGCCTGTGATGCTTCGTTTATCCTGAGGTGGGGCTATAGAGTAAACTATTATTGCTCTGATTTATCAAGACATTCTAGTATTTGCTTATAGAGGTCCTCTAAAAAAAAAGGTCAGATTGTGTTGGCACCGGTGCTATTAACTACTTTTTTTTTTTTGGCAGGATGACCGAAATAGTCAAAAAGTGTCCAAGAAGAAGATTGGGAAAAAAACTGAAAGCTCTGGTGTTCGGCTCTGCTGCAATGACGATGACAATGAGGATGTGGAGGTTCCCCATGTCGCTACACCATCCGCTGGCCTCAAAGATCTCCAGCTTCAATGCACATTGGGGGAAAGGGGTTTCTGGAGCAGATTTTGGAAAGGGCACAGGAGTCTGGGGGGAGGAGGGGCATTATAAAGAATTACAAAAAAAGTTTGGAGTTAAAAGTTTGACTCTTCTATGCTTTTTCCCTTTTTAGTGCGGTGAAGCGATCGTGACTTAGGGGGGGTGCACGAATATCACGAATATCATTGTAACGTAATCCTATCACCCGTCTGTACCGGTAAGGTTTGTGAGCATTTTCCAAACCAACTAACAGCACCCTGTCCTCTCCTTGCACTCCAGCACCCCTCCATTTAGAGGGGCTTAAACCCAAGCCTGAATCCTTTTCTTTCCCCTCCCCCCCCACTGAACGTTTCCTCTCTTGGTTGGGAACTTCCTTCCCAGAGATTCTGCCCCTGATGACATTTCCGCTCCAGTATTTGTACTGTTGGTCATTTATGCACAAGTTTTCTTGACCCTTCTGCCCCATAATACAGAACGTAGGAGGAAGGGTTTTTGGCTGTGGAGAATTGAGCTGGAAAGCCTGTCTATGACTTGTAATTGCATGGGGAGCAAATCATCATGATTAAAATTTTTTTTTTTTTTCCTTGCCCACACTTACAACATCCAGACCGTGCCATGACCTGAGGGGTAAAGACAGTAAAGATAGCTTTAGTGTAATGAGAAATACAGTACTGCTGTTCTTGTAGAAATGTCTCTTTATACTGTGTTTGAAAATCTGAAAAAAAATAAAAAAGAAATGATGTCCTGAAGTTTTAGCAGTTAAATATCTATATCCAGAGCTGCACTCACTATTCTGCTGGTTCATCACGTGTACAACATTACATTACTGACCTGGGGTTACATCCTGTATTATACTCCAGAGCTGCACTCACTATTCTGCTGGAGTCACTGTGTACTCATTACTGATCCGAGTTCCATCCTGTATTAATACCCCCGAGCTGCTCTCACATTCTGCTGGTGCAGTCACTGTGTACATACATTACATTCTGATCCCGAGTTACATCCTGTATTATACCTAAGCTGCACTCACTATTTCTGGTGCAGTCACTGTGTACATACATTACTGATCCTGAGTTACAGCCTGTATTATCCCCCGAGCTGCTCTCACTATTTGCTGGTGCAGTCACTGTGTACATACATTACATTACTGATCCTGAGTTACATCCGTATTATCTCTAGAGCTGCACTCACTATTCTGCTGGTGCAGTCACTGTGTACATACTTACTGTCCGATTACAGCCTGTAATTTTAACCCAGAGCTGCTCTCACTATTTGCTGGTGCAGTCACTGTTTTCATACATTACATATGATCCTGAGTTACTCCGTATTATACAAGCTGCACCACTATTTTGGGTTCACTGTGTACATACATTACTGATCCTGAGTTACAGCCTTATTAACCCCAAGCTGCTCTCCTATTCTGCTGGTGCAGTCACTGTGTACATACATTACATTCTGATCCGAGTTTTTCCTTATTTTATCAGAGCTGCACTCACATTGCTGGGCAGTCACTGTGTAAAACATTCGATCCGAGTTACAGCCTTATTTACCCCGAGCTGCCCACTTTCTGGGGCATACTGTGTAATACATACTTAGCCGGTTAAAACCTGTATTATACCCCCACTGCCCCCCTATTTGTGGAGTCACTGTGTCATACATTCTGTCCTGAGTTCCATCCTTATTATACCCGAGCTGCACCACTTTCTGGAGCACTGTGTCATACTTTATGATCCTGATTCCACCTGTATTAACCCCGAGCCTTCCTATTTGCTGGCAGTACGTGTCTACATTACATTACTGACCGGTTCACCTGTTTTAATTAGAGCTGCACTACTTTTTTCTGTGCGTCACTGTGTACATACATTACATTACTGACCTGATTTACATCCAAAATTTTTACCCGAGCTGACTCACTATTCTCGGTGGCCTGTGTACTACATTATTTTACGATCCGAGTTACATCCTGTTTTATACTCTAATGCCCACTATTCTCTGGGCAGTCACTGTGTACATACATTATGATCCGATTTACACCTGTTTAACTCTGAGCGCACTCACTATTCTGCTGGTATCACTTGTGCATACATTACGACCCGGTCCCTTTTTATACCCCAAAGCGCATCACTATTCTGCGGTGCAGTCTTGTGTACTAATTCTGATCCTGAGTTACATCCTGATTATACCCAACGCACTCACATTCTGTGGTGCAGTCCGTGTACAACTTACTGACCTGATTAACCTCTTTTAAACCCCCAAGCTGCCCCCTTTTTTGGGGTGCAGTCACTGTGTCATACATTATGATCCTGAGTTCCCTCCTTATTATCCCCCAGACGCCCCTCACATTCTGCTGGTGAGGCATGAATACATACTACTGACCTGATTACCTCCCTTTTCCCCCGGTCACTCCCTTTCTGCTGGTGCAGTCACTGTGTACAACTTACATTACTGACCTAGTTACCCCTCTATTATACCCAGGCGCATCACTTTTGCGGTGCAGTCACTGTGTAATATTTTACATTCTGACCTGATTTTTCCCTCTATTAAACCCCAGACTCATCACTATTTGGGGTAGCACTTGCAAATTCCCCCTGACAAAGCAACATGTGAGGGGGGGCGTACCAGCAATAAATTTGGGGGGAGCGCTTTTCCCCTTTCCCTTTTTGCCTCGTACAGTACCCCCTATATGCCCACACTCTTCCTTTTTGCGTAACGTTTTTAAAGGGGTTCGGATACACCCCTAAATACTTGTGAGATAATTTTCGTGATTACCATCGATAATCTATTTCACAAAAAGTGGAAGGAAGGGGGCCAGTCATTTTGGGTAGGCGGAGCCCAATAGGATAGAAAACCCAATTAAAAAGGCGTTGACCGGCCCCCCCAGCTTGGGCTCCTCCTACTCCACTCTCCAGTCTAAAATTGAGAAAAGGGAACCCACAGCCGTGCCCAAACCCTTTTCCCCCCCACGACTCAGACTCTGGTTGGGGGTTCCCCTTTAACTCTGGGGGATGTCCGATTCGGAAAAGGGGGGTCGGGGGAACTCTGCCCTTTTTGGGCCGTACAGAGGCTTTTTTGGGCCATGAGGGGGGCGTTAGTTCCGAGGAGGGGAAATAAAGTCCGGAATCGGGGCCCGGGTGTTTTTTGGAGTCGCATAGGGGCATCCATTACCTCTCTGGAGAGCTAAGGGGGAGGGAGAAGGAAGCCTGGTCCAGATAAACTTTTCAGGGGACACGGTTTTTTGAGACATATCCTGAAAAAGGGGGTTGATAATTGGTTTTCCTTCCCCGAAGGGATGTCCCTTTTCCCAGCTTAGCAAATCCTCGTTATTCCCCTTTTTTAAAGGAAGGCGGCTCGGATCCGCGGACAGAAAAAGAGAGGGGGCGAAATCCATTTTGAGGGGGCGGGTAGGTTTTAGAGCATCTAGGTTCCATGTGTGCTTGAAAGCTTCCCGAGCGGGTTTGGGGCCCTTTCTAGGGCGGCGGGCAAGATGGATCCCCCTACCCCGAGGTGATGGCTGTTCAATTTTTGGGGGGAAATGCACCCCCTTGGGTGATCGGGGTTTGGATACTGGTCCTCCCTGCCCCGGGGCCCCCCCCCGGGGGGCACAGTCAGAAGAGCACGGTGGCTTAGACAGGGCCGGGACGGGGGTTTCCAACAAGGTTTTTTTTTTAGTTTCCCAAGGGGGTCACTATTTGGATTGACCTCCGGAGCTAAATTTTCAAGGCAAAGGCAAAAGAAACGTTTTTTACGCAGGGGAAGAGCTGTGACTTTTGCGTCTGGGGGGGCCCCAGCCCCCGGGGAGAGCGGGGGGCCTTTCGGGGGGGGGGGTTTTTTGGTTCAGCCCCCTTGGGGATGGGGCCATTTTTTTCGGGAAAAAAAAAACCTCTCAAAAACCCCCCACTCCCTAAAAAACGGGGTTTCCGTCAAGACAAGCGGGAAGCTGACAAAAAGCCCGCTAAGACGGACTGACGCCGGGGTCTCCCCAAAAAGGGCTCTCGATGGGGTCGCCTGCTCCAATTCGAATATTTGGTTTCCCCCCTTTTCCCGGACCCGGGGCCCGGGGTTTTGTGTGGCAGGAAACTTAATTTTTTTTCCCCCCCCCCCGGGGGACGTTTTTGTAAAATTCTTTTTTTCCGCCCCCCCCCGGGCTATTTGCCCTCTACGCGAGGGGTTCCGGCCCCCTTCTGCAGAAGGGTTGGTGTAGGGGGTTCCGCCGGGGGGGGGGGGAAAAGGGGGTTTTTTTTCCCAACCCCTTTTTTTCCCCCCCAAAAAAAGGGGGAAAAATTTTCCCCCCCATTTTTGGATCTCAAAAGATTGATCCATGCCCGCACCCGAATTCCCCGGGGGGAAGTTCGCTTCCCATTGGGGGGCCCCGTCGCAGAACGATTTTTTGGGTCAATGACATTCGCGTGCTTATTTGCTTTTTCCTGGGAAAGGGGGCCCACCAACCTTCCTTTTTTTTGCCATAGGGGGGGAAAATCCCAGTTTGGGCCCGCTTTTTGGGTTTGGGGCCTCAGCCCCCCAAAATTTTTTAAAAAATTTTGGGGCACCTTCATGGCGTCCTTCGAAAAAGGGGGGTTTTACGATTTTTTCCCTACTGGACGCCCTTTTGATTTGCGTCCTCAAAGGGGGGGGTTTGGGGACGGCTCAAAATCTACCCCTTACCCCTGGAGGATTTGGGGGGGCTGGTCAATTGGGAGAATTTCGCCCCGGAACGTCGCAGTCAACCGTTTTTGGGATAAATTTTTGAACGGTACGAGCAGGGTGCCCTCTGCCCCCAGACAAGAAAAAAAACTCTTCTGCCCTTTACAAAATGGAGTCTTCGACAAAAAACCCCCCTTAAAAAGGGGTTGTATGCCCCTTTGGGGGGTTTGTGGTGGCGTCGGGGGGCCCCCTTCCTTTCCCCAATTTCATTCCAGGTCTAAAAAGCTCATTTTAACCGTTGGGTGACGCAGGTTTTCGCTGGGGCAGTGTCATATCCCCAAGGGGTTTGCGAGGTCCCCGGGATGGTGTTTCGTCCGGAAGCTTTAAACCGGGGGGAAACCCCCTTTCCCCCCTCCGGGGGGGTTTGGGGTAAAAACCCCAACCATCCCACCTGCGGGGGGGGGGGGCTAAAACATTCTGGTTTGGGGAAAGGGGGTCGGGGAAGAATCTGCCCTGCCAAAAAAACCCCCGGGGGAATTTTGGGGAAATTTTTTTCCTTTCCCTCCAACACTGGAGGGTTCCCTTTAACGGTCAAACCCCCCCAAAAGTGCGGGACAAAAAACGCCGGGGGTCGCGATATCCCCCAAAAAAAGGTGGGCCCGGAGTTTCAGACTCATGATGGAGGTCCCTCGGATCCGGGGGGGGCCGGAGGGCCAGGGGGCCACCCATCTTTTGGATTCATTTCCCGGGGGAGTTCAGTTTCACGGCGGTTTTCTCAGTCGCAAAAAGGGACCCCGGAGAATGGGCCCTTCATCCGGAAATTTTTGCACTGCGTGCCCCGGGGGGAACTCCCCCAAGTGGTTTTAGGGGAACCCCGGTTTAATGCCAATTTCCGACATTATGGCAGGAAAAGGGGCTCGAAGGCTGTGGCGGTGGATGCTCTGGTGGCTTCGGGGACCCCAAATTCCCAGCTAAACTATGTTTCCCGCTGTACCTATTTCCTCTGGTGTTGCGTCGGATCAAATGGGGAGATCCCCGGCTAGTTGGGGGGGCCCCCCCTTGGCCAAGGGGACTGGGCCGAGGGTGTGCTTCTGGGACGCCCCCACTTCCCTCCCCCTTTGCCCGGATGTTTTTAAACCCCAAAGGGGCCCTTGCATCCGGGGCCTTTAAATCTCTGCTTTGACGGCGTGGCCTTGAGACCGAAATACTTTCCCGTAGGTTTTTCAGCCAAAGTCATTCCACTCTGCACTGCCAGAGGCCCGGGGTACCGGATTCATACAAGATTGGGGGGGCCTTCTTTTGGGGTTCCGGGGGTTTTTAAAAGGAAAACCCCAAAGGTTTTTTTCCCCTCCCAAAAAAGTTGGCTTTTTTGCAGTACGGGGGGACGGGGTTTGGGGATTTTTCATTTGAGGGTCAGGTTTCCCCCTGTTTGCTGTTTGGGGAAGGGGTATTGCCTCACGAGGGACGTATTTTTCCTTTTTTTTGGGAGAACCCGTCAGTTTTTCCCCGGGGGAAAGGGGCTTGTGCCCCCTTTGGGGGTCCCAAATTTTTTTGGAGGCTCCCAAAAAGGGGGCCTTTTTAGCCTATGGACTCTGTTAGCCTTTTTTCCCTTTGGGAAAGGGTTTTCCTTCCTAGGGCAGTATTTTTTGGGGAAAAAGGGTTTTTTGAGTTGGGGCTCTTTCCCTTTCTTGCCTCCTTTTCTGAAAAATTTTCCCCCCGGGGGGTGGCTTCGCACACGGGGGACTTTCTACCTAAGGTGGTGTCACCTTTTTTTGTTTTAAACCGGGGTTTTGGTTCCCTCGCTCTGCCCGGGGGCCCCGGGGGAAAGCAAAAGGGAAACCCCTTTCCCCCATTGGATTTGTGGGGGGCTTTGAATTCTATTTGTCTATTACTCAAAAATTTTGGAAGTCGGGTTCTCTGTTTTGATTCCAGCAGGTCGTCCCGGGGTGGTCAACGACTCCAAGGACTCTATTTTTCGTTTTGGGCGGTCGGGGCCTTTTTTTTAAACTTACCGACTTAAGGGGAACCTTGCCTGAATTTAAAAATTTGAGTCACCCACCCGGGGGGGGGGGGTTCAAACGTGAGCCTTTTTCAAGGGCCTCGGCAGCTAAGGGTTTTGGGGCGGGGGCCTGGGGCCTGCCACAGGTTTACAAAAAATTTTATAAGGTGGAAATTTTTTGCTTTTGATGCGGCCTTGGGACGTTTTTTCCTGCAGGCGCTGTAGTTTAAAGTTCTTGTGAACTTGTATTTAGCGCTAGTTTCGATTTTTTTTAATTGTTGTGAATTGCCTCTGTTGGTTTTTTGCCCCCCCTTAATTTTTTGGCTGGGTTTTTGGGGGGGGCCCCAAATGAAGAAAGGGCTCCCTTCCCCTTTCCCTTTTGCTGCGAAAGGGATTTTGGGGGGACTTTCCTGTAAAACCTTTTCAGCGAAGGGGAAAAAGGGGACACAGCTCCCCCCTGGCAGAAGGGGGTGGTTTTTTTTCAGATCGGGTACCCCCCTTTTTTGTAGCTTTTTTGGGGGAGGGGGGGGGCACTAAGGCTCTGTTTCCAGCATTGCCATCATCGCAGTGGGCGGGGTTTTTTTGGGAGTACCTGGGGTGGTGGTTTTTTTTTGGGTTTTAGTAACCGTCTTTTGGTTTTTTTCTCTGAAGCTTTTCAGAAGGGGTTATGTTTTCCCCCCGCGGTGATATTTCTCTTTTCCTTTTTTTTTTTCGGCTGGAAAAACTTGGGTGGGAAAAAAAAAA
>JARQOD010000008.1:123790689-123919773 GCA_033576555.1 Oophaga sylvatica
AAAATTGGATGAGTGCTGTGTGATCTTTCTCTTGCACCCACTAACTTGCATTGGCGAGTCTTGTCTGAGACACAAGGACAATCGCAGCATGCTGCAAGTTTTTCTCAGTTCTATTTCAGCAGAGGAAAAAAAATAAAAAATCGCAGATGAGCTGTGTCTCATAGATTAACATTGGTCAGAGTACAATCAGATTGCACTCGTCCGTTTTCCTCGTAGATGAGTGACTTAACTCGGTAGCCCACCTGATGCACAGGGGCCTTGTGGCTCTCCCCCGTGGCAGATGTTGGGGACGATGACCAATCCTTTAGGTCTTTGGGGAAATAAACCACCACCAGAGATGTCTCTGCTCTCCCTACAGAGGACACAAGTAAGCGGCAATAGCTGTTGGCCAATGTGTATCACCAGCCTGGGTACCGTAGGAGCTCTTGCTGATAAACTGACTTTTTCTTGTAGGGGATGGAATTGGGTGAGTGAATTCTTCTAGTAACCCCACAGTCTGCTACATAACTCTTCGCTAGTACCAGTACGAATACGACATTGTGAAGTATGTAGCACTCCATACCTTTCAGTGTTAATCCCAGCTCTGCTTAAAACGAATATTCGAGGAAGAAAGCAGCCCCCCACTGCCAGCACTAGGGGGCACTTGCTGCATGTGTGTTGGAGAGGTATAACCATGTATGCAGTGTGCTTCCCCCTAGTGGTGGCTAGAAAGAGCAAGCATCATAATACTCAGCCCAAAGCCCTTTGACACTGCGGAGTGTAAGCATCAGGTACTCTGCACACAACCTATAGGCAGCATTGTATATATTGGTATTTGGATGTATATTATGAGGAGTTTTCTTTGTTCTCCACAGACAGGAACAAGCAATGTAAGTGTCAGGGTACCCAGAGAGAGACACAGTGTTCCTTCAATCCAGAAACCCCCGTATGCGCTCATACCTGTGAGACTGAGGAGGACGGGGTAAGTGTCACACTCCTATATGGAAAGGGCACCAGCAGGATGAATGAACGTCTGCCCTGTCCATTATCAGCCTGTAACCCTAATCCCGTAACATACACATCCTAAAATACGCTGTTCCAGTTCAGTCTAGCACCGTCCTTGTCACATGCACAGCCGATGAGGAGACCGGATAATGCCTCCTTCAAGATCAAGCTCAGCCCTGTAAGGAAAGGATTATGGGGAACAGCCATTCTGTGCAAAGTCCCAGCGCTCGGGGCATCATGGCGGGGCCAATCATTTATACACACCACCTCACCTGCTTGTTTTCATGGGTCTCCACCCTCCTCCTCTTCTTGATTGACAGCTCTGGTGTGATAGAGCTAGAGAAGGGTGGAGATAGGTGAGAAGGTGTCTGTAAATGATTGGCCCCGCCATGAAACACCGAGCACCTGTACTTGGTCTGACCAGTCATTCTGCGCTGACATAGCGCCTTAATACTCTGTGCAGCTTTGTTACTATAAAGATGGCCATATTCTTTTAAAAGCTGTCGGCAGGTATCCATGGTTACCACCACTAGCAACTAGCTCCCTAACCGTCACTATATCAGTGGTCGTACCTATGGATACATAAGGTCCTGCAATGCCTGCACATGAGCAGAGACAGCGAATCAGAACCTATTATTATTATATCCATGACATATTGGGGTAGGACCTTGGAGATGGGAATACCCCTTTAAGGTGTTGATCTTTAATACAACCATCTCTTCATTATTCGTTTTTTTAAAGTTGAGGGCCAAAAAAAAAAAGGGGTAGGATTAAGCCAAAGATGAGCAACGACTCACCAGATTAGAGCAGATTTACCTTTACGAGTTTGTAAAAGTCGGGACTGTAATGATGACTCTAGTGGTGGTCACCCAGCTTTCCCAGGAACGGATAACGCAAGAGAATCTGTAGAGCAAAGAAGCCTCGTTATTACTGAATATAAGCTGGCAGACCCCAGGAAGCCCACTCCCCCTAAGGGTGCGTGCCCACCATCAGTAATTGCTGCGGCTTTGATGCTGAGTATTTATGCAGCGTCAAACCCGCATCATCCAGATGTTACGGGATAGCGGCTGGGATTTCTAGAAATCCCATGTTCACTATGCGTCTATGTGCACCTGTGGACACTGAGATGTGGCGTGCTTTTCCAGATCACAGCATAGCAATTTCTCTTGCAACAGAAATGACATCAATACAATGTATTGGATGCGGCTAATCCCCACGGTTCAGTGGACACATGCGGCGGATTTACGTGGGTGCATTAGAAGGCAGCGCTCTGGACGCAGCGAGCATACACTGGGTCCAAAGCGCTGCTACTGCCGAATTGTGGGCACCTGGCTTAATTGTCATAGCCCCTCACTCCGGCCATTCACAGATGTAGCAGAGCAGAATTTTTTTTGAGTAACTTAACCCGATTTTCAAAATGACAACTCGCTGAGCATAGGCACTGCGGGGTGCGCGCCGTCCGATAGAAAGCTTCACGTGGTACATTCAGATATCACCAGGTGTTGTGCCAGTGACAAACTCCTCTCCATTTATACACTGGGAAAATGCAATCACCTGCTCTTCCATCCCTTCAGTTTTTTCTGAAGTGAAAGGCCTCATGCACATGTTGTGGATTCAGCTAAATCCGCAGGTAAAATGATCTGTGGATTTTCTGCAGATTTTGTGCGGATTTCCCCTGCGGATTTCTATAATGGAGCAGGTGTAAAACCGCTGCAGATTCCACACAAAAAATTGACATGCTGCGGATTCAAATCCGCGCTGAAAAATCTGCAGCATGTGCACAGCGTTTTGTTTTTTTTTTTACATAGATTATAATGGTTACAGAAACACATGAGCCATGCACACAGTGAACAAGCCTGTAGGGACATTGTTCACACCACCAGAAGACTTAAAACACAAAAAAAAGGGGCACAGTAAAACCAAAAAATACTCTGTTGCAAAAAAATAACAGCAAGTGCTAATAAAAGGATGGAAAAACACAGGGTATTTGGTTAATACGTTTTTTGCAAAAAATGTATATTAAGCCGCTCTACCAAATGTCAAGGTATACCCGTATCAGAGCAGTCCCTGACTAATGTATGTAATCTCTATCTGATGTATTTAAAAACCTGGTTATATGTATAATATCTGTATGAGCAGGAATCAGAAAGGTAGTGTCCAATGTGGACACGCAACATAGAACGGCTTTTAAAACATGTCTGTTTTAATCCATTGTTTTCTTGTTTCTACAAGACCAGGGAGTTTTCCACCCCTCCTTTGTGAGCCGTGCACATAAAAGCCGTTCTATGCTGCGTGTCCACATTGGACATTACCTTTCTGAATCCTGCTCATACAGATATTAAACATATGACCAGGTTTTTAAATACATCAGATAGAGATTACATACACTAGTCAGGGACTGCTCTGATACGGGTATACCTTGACATTTGGTAGAGCGGCTTAATATACATTTTTTGTCTTCCTCTCAGCCCTCTTGGTAGGAGAGGGGCGAGGGGGGAGTTCGGCTAGGACTGCCACCGTTCATCACCCAGGGGCACCGTGCGTGGTGGTAGGGGATGAGTCCTGCCTGCAGGCCTGAGAGTTGCTGTGGGACGACCCCACACAGCTCGCTCAGCCGCAATAATGTGGGAAGGCAGGGCGAGACTTTACACCCTGTTTCCCTGAAGCTGTATCTGAAAAATAAAGGAAAAACGTTAATAAAACACAACAAGACCTGAAAGAAAGAATAAAGTTAGCTGCGGATCTGGGGGATCCAGGTCCGCCTCCTACAGACACTAAGCACAAACTGAGTTGCTTTGTGCCTGTCGAGGGTGTATACTGCCGGGGAGGAGCTATTCCTTTTTAATTTTGCATAGTGTCAGCCTCCTAGCAACAGCAGCACACACCCATGGTAACCTGTGTCCCCCAATGAGGCGATAAAGAAAAACGTATTATCCAAATACCCTGTTTTTCCATCATTTTATTAGCACTTGCTGTTTGCTATTATTTTTTTGCAACAGAGTATTTTTTGGGTTTACTGTGCCCTTTTTTTTGTGTTTTCATAGATTATAATAGTACTGTACAACGCAGCACAATCTGCTGCGGATCCGCAGCAGAATCCGCAACGTGTGCACATACCCTTTGAGAATCCTCCTTTTTCTGTGCGTTCTCCTGTGTAGCAGAGTCTGAGAAGTAGCGCTGCCAGTAACCACACTCTTAGTGCCCCCGGATTCATATAAATGCATAGCCCCTGCTCTCTCTTTCTCCTGCTTTCCGTTTATTAACTTCCCATACAGTATTAATGTATCTTTTTTCTTGCAAGGTTGAAACTTTTGGATCCTGAAAAAGTCAAGAGCTTGACCTCAGCATCTCGTCTCCATATGTCAGGTGCAGTTGAGGGGGAGGGGAAGGGTCTGTATTCAGAGCAGGATTGTGCGGCGTTATCTGACCAGCAGGATATGTGGGTAGTAGAGTTAAGGTACTGCCACACTTAGTGATCTCGTTAGCGATCTCAATAACGACACAAGCTAATGAGATCGTTTTTGTGATCGTTTTAATGTCTCTAGTAGCTGCCACACTTAGTGATCTCGTTAACGACTCAAAAGCGGTTAGCGATCTCATTAACGACTTTAACGGTCATTGCGATGTAAAAAACAGCGCACATCGCTCACAAAAGGTGCCAGACACAGCGATATAGGCTCACCAGCGGGACGCCAACGATCTAAATATGGTCCAGAACTCTAGTGAACGATCAGCGAGATCACAGCAGGGGCCACGTCGTTGCTACATGCCACACACGTTAGCGTCACGAACGAGATCGCTAAATAGTGACGTATTTTAGCGATCTCGTTAGCGACGCTGTTTAGTGTGGCATACCCTTTAGTGCAAATTGACTCCCAGGACCCAGGCCATCACCCACGTGAGTAATCTGTGGCTGCGGGACAAGAAGCCAGAGAGCTGCATCCTACCCGACGGCTTTACCTGGGCTGACACACGTGCCGTCACACTGCTGACATCTGGTATTCCAGAATTCACATTCATGAAGAGCTGCAGTACCAGGAAAAGTAAATGGAGAAAAAAATATTCTGATCAAGACTATTACAAGGGTTTGTCACCCAGTCATTGAATGGTGCCTTATATCTGTATTCTTGTTTTGGTTGGTCAGGAGGCACGAAACAGAACCAAATTCTTCATCAGACCACAAGTAACAAGCAGCCGCCTCAGAGCTGTAAGAGTACATTACCAAGATCATCAGGAAAACTGACCGCGACTTCAAGGAAGAGGACTGGAATTGGCAGCAGACGGTGAGGATGGAGGGCGCCATTCTGTATGTAGGTATATAGACTGCTGAGCATATGTCACATTTATTTTCTTGTATATTCCCCCTCTAGAGAGATTATTAACCCATCAGGAAGGGTGAAGATTAGGCAGGCGGATAGTAATGATACCAGAAGCCGGCAATTGTGGCACCAAATGAAGCATCTAATCCTGGATGACAAATCCAGAGACAGAGACAAAAGTCAACTGCAAAACGTCCAACCTGGAGCCTGCAAGACCTCTGGTCAGACAGTCCTGGACCATGCTGGCAGCTTAGAATCCAACATACAGGACCATGAGAAGTCCTCACACATGACTGACCTTCAAGCAACGTCCGGGAAGATGGATGAGGCAGAAGACAGGAGAACTTTAGTATCGGACACACAGACTGGTGATGTCCAACAGGGAGACTACAAAGAGCAACCTTCATGTCATTGGGAAGAGAACCATGCAACGAAAGGAAGCCACAATGAGGGTCCACCTACCCACCTGAGCCGTCCTGACAACATGGTTGCTGGTTTATTCAAACCGTGTCCAGAAGCAGAACCAACCTCCAGCGCTAGCAGTCAAAAAAATGATCAGTCAATTGGTATACAGCTGACAGACACTGGTACCAGTGGTCACAAGTCACAACCTGTGTCGCCAGAAGGTGAAAATGATTCCATACCAGAGTCCAATGTAGCCAATAGTCATAGATGCAAAACCATCTTGGGACCAAATCTACCCCAAGATGAACAGAATGCCTCAGAACTGGGGAGCCAAGAACTGAAAGGACATCTCTGGTCAAGAACCTATGATGTTATAAGACAAAGCCAAGGAGTCTTGGTGCTGACGAGAAGCACAGATGAGAATGCAGTCTTCATTCCCAAACTAAAGCTCGAGTTCACCCCTGACAACAGCATAGACTGGACTAGGCCTGGTGCACCACCACCGCTGGGCACCAATACAGGAGGTGCACCCAGAAAGAACGATCTTGGGGTCCTAAATGCATGTACACCTCAAGGACCTACCTTTAGTAAGAGCATGCTGAAGAAGTCCTCCACGTTGTATGGTCAAAATATTGTTCCAGGCGTTTCCTCAGAATCTGATATCCCAATGATTGGTGTGTGTCCTCTGGATAGAATTGTGGATCTCTCCATTTCCTTCCAGGGTAAATATGAGGAGCAGGAAATCCCAGCAGATATTCCTAAAATATTACTAACTGAGGAAGACTATGATGAGGACTAGGGTGGAGTGTATGGTCCACAAGTAGTCCAATATCCATCTGCTCTCACAATACAGTTCTGTCTGTACTCCATGCTTTATGCTGCAGCTCTCCTCACTGGCTGTTTTTAGGAATGCCAGGTGGTCAGTGCATGGAGCCCATTTACCTACATTCCTCTTCTGTTCTTACATAGGCGCAGTATTTTCTTGGTCTGTACAGTGGCGCTGCTGGCATTTCCAAATCTACAGGCTCATCTCTGATACGTGTGCCTGGATATAGCCTGTATACAGTATTATCCTTCTACCTCTTCGCTCCCTCTATTGAGGCTCTACATTCCCACTGACTGTACCATTATATGTCTGGATCTGTTCTCATTTTTTTGGGCAAAAAAAAATAAAATAAATTCTGTGCACCATTTGTTCTTTTACTAGGACTCTGTTTTAAGCCCAAAACTGTACAGCCCACCTCCTCCTGGTGACAGCACAGAATAAAAGAGGGGAAAAACTCCTGAAAAGTCGGTTTCCTTTCCAATGTGAACTGTACAGTGATAAAACAGGTCTATCCCCAAAACTTTTTTTTTCAGGTACCAAGGTTATTTTTTTTTTTTAATGTATTTTGGGCATTTTGAGGGCGCAGAGTTCAAAAATCTCATTACTTTTGCTTAATTAGTTTTTGAGATGATTCATCCATACAAATAATGCATTCCCCCAATGCGACTTGTGTGTGATAACAAATACAGTAGCTTTTGGCCTTTTGACTCTAACAGTGTCTTAGGTAACGAAATATCCCACATAATTATTTGTATTTAATTTATAAGCTTACAATGCTATAAAAGCCACTTTTTGAAAGCAGACTTCTACTATAATTAATTAACCATTAAATACCTCAGAAACTAGAGCCAATCTGGCAAAACCGAGGTAATATGCTTAATCAGCACCATAAATGTAATGTAAAACTGTTCAGACATCGATGGCACCAAAATCACAGTATAGCGGTGTAATTGATCTGTGCTGCGAGCAGCGCTGCCCTACAGACAGGACAACACTTATGTATCTCAACTAAAAGACCTTCCCACAATATGTATATGCTGGCATTTTTCATGAAGAAAATGTACTGGGTTTAGCTGTCGAAGCAAAGTGAATGTAATTTCCTGGTGTAAAGACCCAGTAGAACGGTGACATTTTTTTCGTCTCTAAGTTTCTATTGGAGGCTGAAAAACACGAAAAAAGTTGTTTTCAGGCGCAGCAGGGACACACATAAGCATGGCCGCCTCTCCACTGACATGAATGGACTTGAGAATTGAAGTCAGCCGACCCCAGGTCACCCAATAAGTGAAGGCCCCAGAGGGAGACCCTCGCCGACTGACCATTCATATGGCTATAATGCAGTCATAAAGGAGCTGGAGTCTCCCAGGTAGAATACAGATCTGTGACATTACTGCTATACCCGCACTATAACATCCTTTTATTAGGGTCCTTAGTGTGCGCAGAACTGCGATTACAATATTATTATATCCTACATCTTTACTGTATTCTTACCTGCTGTAAGAAACGTGGCTGGTGTTTCCTTGTTCTGTTGATACATATCCCCCTCCTTGATGCATCGAAGAAAATGTTTATTTCCATTTGGTAAAAATAAAAAACTATATTTTGACTTAAAGCAAAAGTTTGTTCTGTTCCGACTCAGCTACCGCCATACTGGTCATACCCAGGCAGCAGCTAATGCTATCCTATTACACTGCTCATGGGCTGAGAGCAGGTAGGGAGTATTAAGATGGCAGTCACCAGCCCCGTGCAGGGTACGGCCCTCAGCTGTTTCCCCTTAACCCTCATAATCTGGGCGTCTAGCTCACACAATGTCTGGGCCCCCGAGCATTGTCCATCACTATACACTAATCGTGGTACCACGGCCGATATTATACCACCGGAGGCGTGGGCATGCTGTGTAGCGGCAGATCCATGGCTGCGGGCTCCGGTTCTGCGGCTGGGGGACTGGCTTTCTTCTGCTGGAGCTTTTCACACAGCTGGGTATAAAGCTCCTTCACAGCTTCTCCACTCTGTAAGGGAAGGGGCAGGCATGAATGGGCCGGTTTCTACACTATTTGGAGACGTTTAACATTAATGGACCCTATGACATCCTGCTTACTGTTTTGATAGGTTCCAGGGCTTTCTGTAAACTTTCCAACTTGGAAGGTGCCACTTTGTGGTGAAGGTGAAGCAGCAGGCGCAGGACGTGTCTGTGAATGTTTTCCTTTCTGAAAATACAATTTTGATATTAATTATAGTATTCAGATAAGGACAAAAAAAAAAAAATTACCACTAACCTTTCAAATTTTTTTTAGACTCGTTTCCCTTTAGTTGTACATAGCAATTGTGACAGGTACGTGGCATTATTTATGTGTGCTGCCACCATGAGGCTGTGCAGAGTATTTATCAAACTACAGAAGCTCAACATGTTACTTTCAGAAAAGTCTGATAAATGCTGAGATCTGACATGGCCTGACTGCAGCCGATCTACTCGCCTCTGCTGTGCCATCATAATGGGAAGAGTCTGGTGGCTACAGATGCACTGGCTAAGGCTTTGAGCAGATTTTTGAAGCAGAACATCTTCAAAAATCCTCCTCCAAAAATCGTACAAAACTCTTAATTTATATGGGAAATCAACTTTTTGTAAATGAATCTAAACCCTCAGCATTTCCCAGGAACCTCCCAGAAGGTCATGACTGGAGGCATCCTAAAGAGGGACTGTCTGCAGCAATGCACAGCCGCCGATCATAACGGCATCATCTGTGGATTAATTAGGAAACCTTTTTTTGGGTGGACTGATCTGGCCAATATGGTTGTCAGTATTTCACATGGAGCACACAGCACATCAGTTGTCTTTGTCGGAGAGGACACAAAGCGGAGTGACCTCTCCAGAAACGCAGCACCATAAGATTTCCTGTGCAGTCTGATGGAAAACAGCCCGACCCAAAGTTATCAGGACGCAGGGCAAACATTGACTCTGTTTGGGCCACACGGGAGTAATTTTCCATCCAGGAGGAAAGTAACGTCATGAGGTGTTTGCAGTGTTGGCTTCACAGGAGGAGGATTATTGACATTTTCAGATCTTAGAAGATTATGACTATAACACAATCACAATGTACAACTAGCAGGGGAACGAGGGGTCATGGCTGACGGTTCTCTCCAAACAATGGCATCTCCATAAATACAGCATTGATGGAACAACCTGTTGTACAACGTCTCATTAAGCCATTCCTCGGTTATTTCTCCTGGAAATGTACAAATGCACTGAAAACTGGGCCTGACCAAGCCTATGATCAATCCAATCCCTGCAGACTTTGTAGGGACATTTCCTACTTAAATAAAAAGGAGATTGGTAATGCCCAGATGTCAATTTATACAATTCCAGGCAAAACAAAAGAGGAACAGTACAAGATTCCTAAGGAAATCTGCTCCAGAATTATAAGTTCACAGATTTCTTCATTTACTCTCATTGATGTTCTCATCTTCCAGAAGCAGAGTAGTAAAAAGACCTCCAGTCATAAAAGTAAGCAAAGAAGATCTGCTGGACCCACAAACGGCCATCACCTGCCCCGAGCGCCACGCTGTATCGGTGACGGCAGCGGCCGGGCTCAGGACTGGGTTCTCATTGATAACAAGGGGCGCTGCTTACTTGGTGAGAGCCATAAGGAAGAAACCATCAAATATGTGGCTGCAAAAGTCTTCTGAGCCAAACTCCTCAGCCAGCAGCGTCAGGTTACTGGTAAAGAGGTGCAGGAAAATGTCTGTGAACGCTATGTCATTGTAGGTCTCCTCTGGAAACAAGAAAAGATTGTCAGTGTAATGAATTGGGAGCATGGACGGCCCTTTCATAGTTTCCATCACAAGAAACTTAAAGGGGTTGTCTGATGCTGCTCACTTTGCATTGGGAGGTGAGATGCACAGATGATGCAGAGGTGAGTGGCAACTGTGAGCAAACGGGGCTGTCCACTGCCACTCACCTCTGCAATGGGAGGCGAGCAACACTAATGACTTGTTGGGAGACAGAGACATACATATACACACTACAGGAACTGCTAAGGGAACAGAGCACGTTCCAGTGTGTGCATATCTCAGTATATGTGCCACCATTCAGAGACGTGCATAAAGACCACTATCATCTTCAGATCGCTGTGGAGCCAGGTTATTAGATTGAGTCCCGTTAATCCGTTGGTACTATCAGGAGATCACTATACAGAACCCATCACCATGTTGCTGCAATCTGTTGGATATGGTTTCTCAGAAATCTATATTTGTAAAATTGTGACTTTGCAAAACACGAGGCCATAAATGTAAAGAGCGGCACTTACTGATGGCGGGCAGCAGGCGGAGTAGCGGGTTCTTATTCCTCTGCTTTGTGATGTGCAGCAGGTAATAGAGTCCTACCTCACAGGCAATTCTGTTCTCCTGCAGAAACCTGACAGACATCACACAGGTCAGCAAAAACACATCTAATCAGGATAGATCCATATTAGATATAAGGACACTCAGGACAACATACTTATACCTAGTGCAGGGTCTGGGGGCAGCCCCTCTCTCCCAGCACTAAGAATAACACATCAGTGACATAACCTGAAGGGGCTGTCTCATGTCACCTTCAGGTGTTCACCATTTTTCTACCTCCCGTCTTCCTTCTTGATTAACAGTTCTGACCAGCGGCATGGTCGCACTGCTGGCCCAAGTTGTGCGTCCTCCGATGCTGCTAGTAGAGGCAGCTTTGCTTCTGGTGGGCCGGAGGAGCACAGGGGGGACTGAAGGTGGTTGGATACAATAATCCGGACAGATTCAGAGAAGGTGCGAGTACAAGCTCTCTAGAAAAGAGCCTGTAAGAGCTGTGCTCCGCGCCTAATACACGGCCCCTCTCAGACTGCAGACACGGAACAAGCAGTAAACAGTGACAGTAAACATCCCTGCACTCCTGAGAGCAAAGAGGAGTTTTAATAGCAAGTTACAAAGGTTAAAAAAAGACCTTGGTCCATCAATTATCTCTGTCACTAAATTATCTATAACCCCCGTACTAGTACTGCTCTGAGGGCGGTGCGTTTGTGCCCAGAGCAGTACTAGTACGGTGGCACGATCGCGCAGCCTTACAGCGCTCGCATGTCGGTGTCATCTGTATGTGACAGCCGACTCCCCGACTAGCACCGATCGTGGGCATTTAACCACTCTGATGCCACTGTCAGTAGTGACAGCGGCATAGACAAGCATCGTGATGTTCTGATGCTCTCCATGGGGACCACCGGCACCAAGATGGCCGAGTGGTCCTTCGGGTTCCTGCAGGCAAAGTGGCCGGCATGCCTACTTCCAGGCCGGTCAGATCCTGATCTGATATTCTGCAGTGCAGAGTATCTGATCAGCGATCTGATGTGTTATAGTAATGTCCCATACTGTGATAATGTAAAAAAAAATATTTATAATATATATTATATAAAGTATAAAAATATATTTTTTTTAAATCCCTAAAAAAAAATTTTTTTTCCAATAAATACATTTATTTATGTGAATAAAAAATAAACAATAGACGTGCACATATTTGGTATCACCGCGTCCGTAACAAATCGCTATATAAAACTGTCCCACTAGTTAACCCCTTCAGTGAACACCGTAAAAAAATTAAAAACCAGGCAAAAAACCGATGCTTTATCATCATACCACAGAACAAAAAGTGGAATAAAACGCGATAAAAAGACAGATATAAATAAACATGGTACCACTGAAAACGTCATCTTGTTCCGCAAAAACACGAGCTGCCATAAAGCCCCGTCAGCAGAAAAATAAAAAAAGTTATAGCTCGCAGAATAAAGCGATGCAAAAATAATTATTTTTTTCTATAAAATAGTTTTTATTGTGTAAAAGCGCCAAAACATAAAAAAATGATATAAATGAGGTATCGCTGTAATCGTACCGACCCGAAGAATAAAACTGCTTTATCAATTTTACCACACGCGGAACGGTATAAAAAAAAAAAAAGCAATTCCTGAATTGCTGGTTTTTGTTCATTCTGTCTCCCAAAAATTGGAATAGAAAGCGATCAAAAAATGTCATGTGCCTGAAAATGGTACCAATGGAAACGTCAACTCGTCCCGCAAAAAACAAGAGCTCACATGACTCTGTGGGCCAAAATACGGAAAAATTATAGCTCTCAAAATGTGGTGACACAAAACCTAGTTTTCGCAATAAAAAGCGTCTTTTAGTGTGTGACAGCTGCCAGTCATAAAAACCCGCTATAAATCTGGCATCGCTGTAATCGCACCGACCCGAAGAATAAATAGATCACTTATACCGCAAGAGAAACGGCATAAAAAATAAAACCAATTCTTCGCCTGCCGTTGATTTTTTCATTCTGCCTCCCAAAGATCGCAATAAGGCTTGGCTCACATTTACCCTGCGCTTTGCGCTGAGCGCTTACATGGGGGTTTCTGTGTAAATCTCTGAAATACGTGATTCAGACAGAACCCCCAGCGGAAGATTCCCTGTAATGAGGCAGATGTAGGCACTGTGGATGCAATTGGACCTGCGATCTGGCGATGTCGGTCTTTTTAAGATTTCAAAAAAGTGCCGTCGGCCACAGTTTTGTGCACTTCTGAAAAGGACGCCGCTGAACAGAGGCCAGACGGAGTCCAGAGTAACTCTGCTGCCTCACTATAGTGAATGGAGCCATCGGAGGTTTCATCTGAATCACATCACTTAGGAATTTAGATGGAAACCCCAAAGTAAGTGGTCAGCGTAGAGCGCCGGATAACTGTGATCCCAAACATTATGGAAAATGTTCCCAATAAAAGCTTCCACTCAGTCCACAAAAAAAGCAAGTCCTCACTCAGATCTGTCATTTGTTAATGGAAATATAGGGGCTTCCAAGTTACAGGTAGCACAAAGGCTCTGGAAAAGCGAAATGGCTCCTCACCCGCCAAAAAAAATTCAGCAAATTTTCCGCTTCCAAATCCAAATGCCCCCTCCCTTCTGAGCCCCACAGTGTACCTAACCACATATAGCGTCCACATGTTTGGCATTTCTGTAGTGATGAGAGCCCCCCTAACTTACAGGTGTGTGTCTCCAGAAGCATGAGCTGGGCATAATATACTGGTCACTACAGCGGCAGTTTGCAATTTTCACTCAGCAACATCCACTACTGCTTGTTTCTGAATAACACTCATGGAGTCAAAATCGTCACTACACCTGTAAATAAATTCCCAGAGGGGTATAATTTCCAAAATGGGGTCACTTGAGGGGGGATTCTGCTTTTTCTAGCACTTAGGGGCTCTGTATATGGAGTCCGCAAACTATTCTAGGAAAATCTGCGCTCCAGGAGGCAAATAGCGCTCCGTCCATCCCGAGTCTCTACCTATGGCTAAGCAGTGCTGTACAGCCACATATGGGGTATTTCTACATTCAGCAGAAATTGTGGGATAAATTTTGGTGCCATTTTTACTAATTTCCCAATATGAAAATAAAAAACTTGGGGCTAACACACAATCTTGGTGGTAAAAATGTAAATTATTTACTGCCCAATGGTATAAACGTTTGTGACACACCTGTGGTGTCAATATAATCACTGCACCCTAGATAAATTCATTGAGAGGTTTAAAGGGAATCTGTCACCCCATTTTTCGCATATAAGGTGCGGCCACCGCCATTAGGGGCTTATCTACAGTATTTGGTAATGCTGTAGATAAGCCCCCCCCACCCCGATGTCACCTGAAAGATAAGAAAAACAAGTTAGATTATACTCACCTGGGGGGCGGTCCGGTGCGATGGGCATCGCAGGTCCAGGTCCGTCACCTCCCATCTTCTAGCGACGATGTCCTCTTCCTTGCTTCTGGCGCGCTCCTGCGCAGGCGTACTGATTTGCCCTGTTGAGGGCAGAGCAGAGTACTGCAGTGCGCAGGACCCGGGAAAGGTCAGAGAGACCCAGCGCCTGCGCACTGCAGTACTCTGCTCTGCCCTCAACAGGGCAAATCAGTACGCCTGCGCAGGAGCGCGCCAGAAGCAAGGAAGAGGACATCGTCGCTAGAAGATGGGAGGCGCCGGACCCGGACCTGCGACACCCATCGGACCCGGACCGGACTGCCCCCCCCCCCCCGGGTGAGTATAATATAACTCGTTTTTCTTCTCTTTCAGGTGAGATCGGGGGCTTATCTACAGCATTACAGAATTCTGTAGATAAGCCACTGATGACGGTGGCTGCAGCTGATATACGAAAAATGGGGTGACAGATTCCCTTTAATTGGTAAAATGGCATCCCTTATGGGGGTTCTGCTGTTCTGTCACCTCAGGGGCTCTGCCAATCTAACATGGCATCCTCAAAGAAGTGCAGCAAAATCTGCACTGTAATAAGGCGTTACTTCCCTTCTGAGCCTTAAAAGTAGTTTTCGACCACATATGGGGTATCGATGAACTCAGGACAAATTGCACAACAAACTTTGGTCCATTTTCTCCTTTTGCCCTTGTGAAAATACTAAATTTTGTATTTGTAGCCAAAAAAGATTTTTGTAGGAAAAATGTGATTTTTTTTTTATTTTCACAGCTTAACGCAATAAACTTCTGTGAAGCACCTGTGGGTTCAAGGTGCTCAATACACATCTAGATAAGGTCCCATAGGGGTCTAGTTTCCAAAACGGTGTCACTTGTGGGGAGTTTCCACTGTTTAGGCACATCAGGGACTCTCCAAATGCGACATGGCGTCCGCTAATTATTCCAGCAAATTTTACATTCAAAAAGTCAAATGGCACTACTTCCCTTCCGAGCCCTGCCGTGTGCCAAAACAATAGAATTCCCCCACATATGGGGTATCTGCGCACTCAGGAGAAATTGCACAACACATTGTATGGAGCAATTTCTCCTGTTACCCTTATGAAAATGCAAAATATGGAGTTTAAAGATTTATATGGAAAAATGTGATTTTTTTTTTTTATTTCCACGGCTCTACGCTATAAACTTGTGTGAATTACCTGTGCATTCAAGGTGCTCAATACACATCTAGATAAGGTCCCAGAGGGGTCTAGTTTCCAAAATGGTGTCACTTGTGGGGGGGTTCCAATGTTTAGGCACATCAGGGGCTCTCCAAATGTGACATGGCATCTGCTAATTATTTCAGCAAATTTTACATTCAAAAAAATCAAATGGCGCTCCTTCCCTCCTGAGCCCTGCCGTGTACTAAAACAGTAGATTTCCCCCACATATGAGGTAAACGCGTACTCAGGAGAAATTGCACTACAAATTGTATGGTCCACTTCCTCTTATTACCCTTTCGAAATGAAAAAAAATTAGGCCTAAAGGAAAATTTTTGTGAAAGAAAAGTAAATGTTTATTTTTTCCTTCCAAATTCCAAAAATTCCTGTGAAGCACCTGAAGGGTTAATAAACTTCTTGAATATGGTTTTGAGCACCTTGAGGGGTGCAGTTTTTAGAATAGTGTCACTTTTGAGTATTTTCTTTCACATAGACCCCTCAAAGTCACTTCAAATGTGACGTGGTCCCTAAATTTGTTGAAAAAAAATGAAAACTCGGTCAGCTTTTAAACCTTAAAAAATTTTGGTTCCAAATTGTGCTGATGTGAAGTAGACATGTGGGAAATGTTATTTATTAACTATTTTGTGTGATTTGACTCTCTGATTTAAGGACATAAAAATTAAAAGTTTGAAAATTGAGAAATTTTCAAAATTTTCACCAAATTTCCGTTGTTTTTTCACAAATAAACACAAGTTATATCGAAGAAATTTTACCACTAATATGAAGTACAATATGTCACAAGAAAACAGTCTCAGAATCAGTAGGACCAGTTAAAGCGTTCCAGAGTTATAACCTCATAAAAGGACAAAGGTCAGAATTGTAGAAATTGGCCCGGTCAGGAAGGTGAAACCAGGCAGAGATAAACAGCTGTTTATAGCGTCTGCCATGACTAAATTATAAAGTTCCCCCTTTAACCCTGCACCCGACTCACTTGGTGAAGACATCCGGCAGGGTATTGGGGTACGTGATCGGCACCTTCTCTTCTGTGGGTAACTTGTGCTCTACATTGAACGTGTAGTCATCTACTACCAAGGACATCAGGAGAGGCAAGAATCTGGTGATCACCTCCGTGTCCTGGAGGAAGGAAGAAGAAACGATTAAGAAGAGGAAGAATGGGAGAAATTATTATTTATCCACAATCCGCCTCTTCATTTTGTGCAACCTACTGAAGCCTCAGTTGGGGAAATTAGGAAAGAGACTTCGCTTTTGGCCAAGATCTGCCCACTGTATATTGGACGTTATATTGGGGTCTTTACTTGCCCCATTTGACGGCCTGAAGAAGACTAATGCTACTGATGAGTTATTGGCCGCTCTCATGCTTTTTGCTCTGACTTACCAGCTTAGGTTCCTTGAACACCTGACTGTCTATCATGTCCCAGGCTCCGTGCCCCAACGAAAGCATCCGAAGCAGCAAATGCAATTCGTGGTTGTCCTGCAAAGCAAAACCAATGCAGACATGACACAGAACTCACCATCCAAGGCAACAATGGCGACACCTGCTGGCCATAGAAAATGACTGCACAACACACAGGGTGAAAATTCATTACAATGATAAAATGTATGACACATAAGGACATCTGCTAACATCCTGCTTCAGATGACTCACATGTTTAGTAAGAAGCGAGGACACTGCACAAACTCTGACCCAGCTGCATTAAACAGCGCTGATCATGTCCAAGGGCAATGAACAGTGGAAAGAAATCCTTATGCGTCATCCTAGACAGCCCCTGGTGAGGGGTAATGTACATCTCTCACCCTCGGGAGGGATTCTTGGCTGATCAGCTCTTGTAAGTTCCGGATGGTGCTCAGTGCTAAAGTGTTGATGGCGAATGGGTCGCACAGGATCATGGACAAATCCCTGTCATACACAGAAGAGATAAGGGCGATGACACAACGTCGGCAGCACCGGGACTGTGGTCAATGATTGTACATTGTGCTGTCCTCACCCCAGAACTTGTTCTTGACCCTTCTTCACTCCATCAAGAAATCCCTGTAATTCCCGGGCTCTCTTTGCATCCACGAACTTCTCTCGGATGCAGGCGTCCAGACACCAGGTGAACTGCCCCAAATAATGGAGAACACATCAAATACTGCTTCTCAGGAGCTTTCTGCTCTTTCAGGCTCATTTCCCTTAGTCTATAAACATTGAGCAGCTCACAGATATTCAGTAGTGTCCATGACTGACGCTACTTGTAATTCTTATTTTGAGAAAGCAAAGCTTCAGTATAAAGCATGGTGGTTGAGCCCTAGAACTATTGCTTTTCCATCTGTACTTGCTGTAACGGAAATGATGTCAAACACGAACTGACTTCCTGCTGAGCACAGCTGAACATACAGAGCGGCAGTGTAAAGCATGTGGGAAAGGGAACTTTTCAAACACACTTTATAGCATTTTCTAGCATAGATAATTTCAAGTTATTGGTCACAGCTGATACTGAAGACAAGAAACCACCAATAAACAGTCTGGAGAACCCTGATCTTGATTACAGCAACAGGATGAGATGAGTTATGGGATGTGAGGGTCATTCATGATCCATTACCTCTATAGAGGTTTCTTATAGGGGTTGACCAGGAATTGGCTATTTTCGGAAAAGTCAGTAATATTAAAATACAGCAACTCAGCTCCAATTCACATCAATAGGATGAGGTGCAGTACCCGCTATGCGTACGGCGTCCAGAGCCGGGCCGCACAGGCTCCATGTACTGTTAACAATTAGCCGATGCCAGGGCTGCAAAGGGCTTAATAGTTATTGGGGAAGGGGGGTGTCAGGTGACAGACACCACCCATTGGATATTGATGAACAAGCCCTGTAAACTGCTGTTAGTTTATAAAACAAGGTGACGGAAAGGACATATAAAACACTGCGGAGCTCAGGTACCTTGTGACAGGGATCGACTGAGCAAATCTCACTGACATCCAGGTCATGCAACGACATGAGGAGCTCGGCCCGCAGGGTGCAGTAGTGAACGTTTCGAGTCCTTAAGAAAAGGGTGCGCAGAAACTGCAGGACCATGTCATACAGCTTCACATTCTTCCCGATCATCTGAGTCAGTTTATGAACCACCTAATGGCGGAGAGGAAGGAAAACATTAGGAGAGGGATTCTACTTTACAAAATATAAGATTTGGGTGAGTCGGAAACCCAACACATACACCAAATTTACTTTGCAAACCACTGAGCCACCGTGCTGCTCATGACGTCACAGCAAGGCGTAACACAAGGGCAACCTAAATCCATGGGTTGTCTGAGTAATGCAGGACAGGGAACATGGAGGGTCCTCCAGAGATGGAGACGCTCTTAGTAACTCCCTCAACTATGATGAGGATCTGGAACTACAGGACCCATCTCTAATAGTCAGCACAAAAACGGGTTTTCTAAAGTGGATAATCACTTTAGAAAAGTCATATAGTGTACAATAAAAACTGTATTAATATCTTCCCAAATCTGATCATTTTAACAGGCTCAGAGCCTGAGACTGCACAAGGGAGAGGTTCTGAGGACTGCAGGCGTCGTGGAGAAGTGCAGTCAAAAACCACAAGGAATACCATCAAAGTCCGCATATATAAACACAACCTGCAATACACAACCCAGGAAAAGAAGCAGATGGTGATCTGGATCCATGTGCTGCTCTCTAATGCTGCCATTGCCAATATGTTTTTCCAGGAGAGCAGAATTTGCAAAAGGTGACAACCATGACTGCTACTTACAGCTGTTACAGTGGTCACATAGGTTGTCACCCGGCTTAATGCAAAACCCGATTAAAATAATTAAATATAAAATTGTATTCCTAGACTTGGGCTCTCACCTCCCCCTGCCGCCTTGTCTTTGGGGAGAGGCTGAAGAAGTTGTGCAGGACGGAGAGGTCGCTGCTGAGCAGAATGTTCTCCTTCTCCAGGATGTACTGCTTCAGCAGAGGCGACACCTCGTCACCGAACAGAGCCTGGTTATCCTGCCAGATCTGACGCTTCACCTCCACGGCGCAGGCTTTATACAGATCCCTGTCTGCCATCACCAGCTTCAGCTTCTTCTCCGGCACCTGATATACAAATTGGGGGATGGGCAAACAGGCCAGGAGAAGTCATCAGATCGTCGGCAAAACCTATTCACACCGCAGTTACGTCACCTTGGGTAGGTGCTTCATTACACACATCACCACAGGCTGGATGGACGGCATCTTCACCAATGGGAACGACTTCTCCAGCAGCTCCTCCAATTTACTGTACCTTTACAATAAACATGAAATAATCATTACTCATAAATTCCAATATGCCAGTGGGATTCTTTGTCAATTCTAGGGTGAAGGTCTCTTTAAATACTAAAAACATTTCGCTTTGTGTGGTCTCAGTGCGTCTCTGCTCCATAGAGAGCAGGATACAGAAAAATGCAGCCCCCCTTACAGCCCGAGACAAATCTGCAGGAACACAAGACTCACAGGAGCTGCAGTGAGCGGCATGTGGCAATTAGACATTACTGACGCTCTAGAAATAACCCGCAGCCTCACAGACCTGTTCCCGTCTTTCCCTTCGGACGCGATGGCGGACACTCTCTCCAGTAACTTCTCCCTTAGTTCATCGAATACAGTCTGGTGGAACTCGAGCCGGGGGATGCTGTGAAGATCCAGGAACGGGAGCGCAGACTGCAGCGACGGCAACAGGACGCCATTTTCTGTCTGAAGGGATAAAACATGACTGGATGAACTGACAAATATCATCTGAGAGGACATGACAGACATTTAAAGGGCAGGTGGTCAGAATATACAGCATGAGGATTGGGAACGGGGGACGGCAGGAGCATCGGCACGGGGGGACGGCAGGAGCATCGGCACGGGGGGAACGGCACGGGGGGAACGGCAGGAGCATCGGCACGGGGGGACGGCAGGAGCATCGGCACGGGGGGGACGGCAGGAGCATCGGCACGGGAGGAACGGCAGGCTGCGAGGGGGAGGGGCAGGAGGATTGGCTGCGGGGGGAGGGGCAGGAGGATTGGCTGCGGGGGGAGGGGCAGGAGCATCGGCACGGGGAGATGGCGGATCAGCAGGATTGGCTGCGAGGGGGAGGGGCAGGAGCATCGGCTGCGAGGGGGAGGAGCAGGAGGATTGGCTGCGAGGGGGAGGGGCAGGAGCATCGGCACGGGGAGACGGCGGATCAGCAGGATTGGCTGCGAAGGGGAGAGGCAGGAGGATCGGCTGCGAGGGGGAGGGGCAGGAGGATCGGCTGCAAGGGGGAGGGGCAGGAGGATCGGCTGTGGGGGGAAGGGCAGGAGCATCGGCACGGGGAGACGGCGGATCAGCAGGATTGGCTGCGAGGGGGAGGGGCAGGAGGATCGGCTGCAAGGGGGAGGGGCAGGAGGA
The DNA here is from genome assembly GCA_033576555.1 of Oophaga sylvatica. Taxonomy (NCBI): domain Eukaryota; kingdom Metazoa; phylum Chordata; class Amphibia; order Anura; family Dendrobatidae; genus Oophaga; species Oophaga sylvatica. The sequence goes on from JARQOD010000008.1 coordinate 123,811,574, forward strand.
ACGGCTGCAAGGGGGAGGGGCAGGAGGATTGGCTGCGAGGAGGGGCAGGAGGATTGGCTGAGGGGGGAGGGGCAGGAGGATTGGCTGCGGGGGGAGGGGCAGGAGGATTGGCTGTGGGGGGGAGGGGCAGGAGGATTGGCTGTGGGGGGGAGGGGCAGGAGGATTGGCTGCGGGGGGAGGGGCAGGAGGATTGGCTGCGAGGGGGAGGGGCAGGAGGATTGGCTGAGGGGGGAGGGGCAGGAGGATTGGCTGCGAGGAGGGGCAGGAGGATTGGCTGTGGGGGGGAGGGGTAGGAGGATTGGCTGAGGGGGGAGGGGCAGGAGGATTGGCTGCGGGGGGAGGGGCAGGAGGATTGGCTGTGGGGGGGAGGGGCAGGAGGATTGGCTGCGGGGGGAGGGGCAGGAGGATTGGCTGCGAGGGGGAGGGGCAGGAGGATTGGCTGAGGGGGGAGGGGCAGGAGGATTGGCTGCGGGGGGAGGGGCAGGAGGATTGGCTCCGGGGGGGGGGCAGGAGGATTGGCTGAGGGGGGAGGGGCAGGAGGATTGGCTGCGGGGGGAGGGGCAGGAGGATGGGCTGCGGGGGGAGGGGCAGGAGGATTGGCTGCGCGGGGGAGGGCAGGATTGGCTGCGGGGGGAGGGGCAGGCGGCCGGTAGGAGCGGTCAGGACCTGGAACTGCTCTATAGCTTTCAGGGGCTCCGTGCAGTTGGTCAGTGTTTCCTTCAGATCCTCCCCATTGGCTATCTCGAGCCCCTGCAGCCCCGCGAACATCCTGAGCGCTGCTCTTCTCTCCACACTGCGGGGCACAGACTGGTCAGGGCCGGGGCCCCGCTCCGGAGGGCCCTAACTGCAGTACACAAACCGTCCCGGGCTCTGCAATCAAAACCAGGGCACTTCCGCTTCAGACGCAGCCACTATGATGTCACTTCCTGTCCATTGCTGACTATCATCCTCCCGGAAATAATGTTCCCTTCCTTCGCGTTCCGGATGTCTTTTGAGTCCAGTAAATCTCCAGCTATTGTGCAACTACAACTCCCAGCAGAAAGCTCGGAGGATGAGAGTTTCCCATCAGATTGAAAGCGAGAGCCTGCAGACTGCGAGCCGCTCCTTGCTGTCAGCTCCTCACATCTAATTTTCATTACTGGCTGCATTTTTTAGTATAATTTATGTTCAGTTTTTCACCATTTTCAACATCTCTGATTTCTGTCAGTGAATAGAAAACTTTTCAACTGTTGGTTTACAAGAATCTTCCCCAGCATAGACAACAGTCCCCTGTGAGGAGAATGCAGCGTCAGGCTGTGTCTGGATGACAGGAGGGTGTCACTATTAAATTCAGACACCCCACTAATTTAGACGACCCCCTTACTAAGGAATTCCTGTAATTAGGATAATTGGTTCTTTTAATGTAAAAGGAACATTTCCCTAAGCGTGCGGAGGTGGTGGGCACACGAGGGTCCTGGGGGATGAGGAAGAAGACGTCAGCATCATAAACGTGTAAGGAGGAGGACGGGATCTCTAGCGCTACCTATTAGAAGCAGCAGTCCTAAAACTCAATATCGACCCTTTAACGAGCCTTGCCGCATGACTTAGGGTATGTTTCCACGTTCAGAAAATGCTGCGTGTTTGCTGTGTACAGCCGCAGCATCAAACACGCAGCGTCCAGATGTTACAGCATAGAAATCCCGTCTCCACTATGCGTTAAAACACGCAGGCGGCAGACCTGCATAAACGGACATGCGGCACGTCTTTTCAGATCGCAGCATGTCCTTTTACCTTGCGGCGACGCTCCATCGTCTTATTTAGTCCTATCTAGTGCTGCTGCGATTCTGGATGTGTTCAATGAGCACATCCGGATTCACCGCACGTTCAGGAGAGGGCGGGGCTTTCCGCTCTGCCCAAAACGCCAGGTTTCCTTAACGTGGAACCATACCCTAAGGATAAAAAATCAAAGTAGACTCTCCTTTTCCAGGCCCATGTTTCATGGTGTTTGGCCCTCATCAGTGCAAAGCAGAAGGACTATTTGCCTGGGTGAGAGGCCTCTGACAGGGGCTTTAAGGGGAATGTTTCTACTTGTAGAGAGCACCAAGCTTGTCAGAGGCCTCTCCCCCAGTAAAGTCAGGTCTCCTGGTTTGCAATGAGGAGTGGCATTAGGATCGGGAGCAGCCATTATGTTATTTAACCATATTCGGTTCTCCTTTAACATGTGCCCTATCATTTTCTTGATTTTCAGGAAAATAAGACATTATGTCCAGGGAAGCAGATCTACATTCCCAACATCATTGTCTTCTCAGCCACCTGCTCTAAAAACTCGCAGAGGATGGATTTAGAGCTAACACAGCTGGAGCAGCCCTGGCTGAAGCTAATGCCAAGCAAGTGGCATCTCCATATCTAGGACATGTCGCCACCAAAGATTCACAGGAAGACGCAGAGCAACAGCGACCAGGCACAGCACAGAACTACAGAAGTTTTGGCTTGGGACACTTCTACTAAGGACTTAATGGCTTTGCCCCAATAGCCGCATCCCGGTGCTCCCTTCTGAATAGTGGAAAGCTGGAGATTACCAAGATGAACATCCTGACATTGTGTAACACATACAATTAATAAGGCCAAGTGCGCAACATTCAACCTGTATGCCACGAAAAGCCCCCATGCCCCAAACAGTAACCTAAAATGTGTTCGCTTGGGCTCTATCGGGCAAGTATGTGTAAAAGTGCAGTAGACAATCCCAACCAAAGGACAATGCAAAAGAAACCCAGTGTTGGATATTGTTTTTTACACCAGTACCTTAAGGTGTTCCGATGCCATGGCATCCAAAAGGACCAGTGGCCGTGTGCCTACTGAACTTATTCACCCTACATTAGGTGCAAACACAATGTGTACAAAACTTTGGAAAGATAGGAAATCAAGAGTTCCACTTTAAATTGTGATCAGTACTTTTATATCGCCAGTCACTGTAATGGGAGCTCCTCTGCCCGGCACTGTGTATATGTGTACTATATGGCACCGTTACTTGGGGCACTTGCTGGCTGCTGAAGTCCGGTGGGTGTACAGCGTGTCACCAGAGACTGATAGCAGCAGCGGTGGATATAACACATGAGTATTTTTATTATTTTATAGCATTTACTGCTGTTAGATTTTATAGTTATTACCCAGTGATGATCACGTCTGCAGTGTGGATCTTGTGGAGTACCAAGGCAATGAGAAAAAGGTAATGTAAAACTAATGGCGTGCCCATTATAGCAGCAGAGTGAGCAAGGAGGTGGAGCACTCACTTCTGTCCATGGTGTAAATACCCTCACTAAAGCCGGTGCATGCCAGGTATCACTCAACAACCATTACAGCTCAGGAATAGCTGTGCCCGACTAGTCTACAGCACGGGACAGGCTTACAACACAGGATGGTTCTATAGCGCAGGATGGGTCTATGGCACGTTACGAGCCTATGGCCAGGATAGGGCTATGGAAAACAATCAGTCTACGACAGAGGTCAAGTCTGCGGCACAGGACAGGTCTATGGGACAAGTTTACAGGAGGGGACTGTGGCACAGGACGGGTCTATGGTATAGGATGAGTCTATTGGATGAGTTTGCGGCACAGGACAGAACTACGGTTTACTTGTTGATTTCAGGCCGTATCTTTATCTTGGATCTCTTGTATGAAAAGGAAAGCCATTTGCCACTGTACCAGTGTACATCGACCTTGCTGCTGCTGTGCTGCCCCACCAGATACAATCCATTCAGGTTGGCGTGATGTTGTACCACCAGCCACTTGAGCACACAGAGGCACAGTTGTCCATGTTTTGGTCGTTATCCCCGTCCCTTGTAGAAAACTTCATCAGGTTGTGGTAGCTCATTGAGTCACCTGACGAAGGAAGAAGATATCCACAATGTACTATATTATATTACAGGAGGGGGATATAGTCATGTGTGTCACATCTGATTGGCTTAGATACTGCAAACAGTATCAAAATATAGTAGGTTTAGATATAGCAGCTCAGCTGAAAGTATCACACAGGATATGATTAGATGCAGCAGCTGAACAGACAGTAGCACACATAACTAGCTTAGGTACAGCAGCACTGACACAGGTTTCTTCCTACAGCAGGTGAAATATTTATTAAACAAGTCACTCATTTTCTAAACATACAGTACAGACCAAAAGTTTGGACACACCTTCTCATTCAAAGATTTTTCTGTATTTTCATGACTATGAAAATTGTAGAATCACACTGAAGGCATCAAAACTATGAATTAACACATGTGGAATTATACATTACACTTTACAAAAAAGTGTGAAACAACTGAAAATATGTCTTATATTCTAGGTTCTTCAAAGTAGCCACCTTTTGCTTTGATTAATGCTTTGCACGCAGAAAAGGTGAACGGATGGACTCTACATGCCTGGTTCCCACCGTGAAGCATGGAGGAGGTGGTGTGATGGTGTGGGGGTGCTTTGCTGGTGACACTGTTGGGGATTTATTCAAAATTGAAGCGGTGAGCGGTCCAGCTCACCCCAAACCATCTTGATTGGGTTCAGGTCTGGTGATTGTGGAGGCCAGGTCATCTGGCGTAGCACCCCAACACTCTCCTTCTTGGTCAAATAGCCCCTACACAGCCTGGAGGTGTGTTTGGGGTCATTGCCCTGTTGAAAAATAAATGATGGTCCAACTAAACGCAAACCGGATGGAATAGCATGCTGCTGCAAGATGCTGTGGTAGCCATGCTGGTTCACTATGCCTTCAATTTTGAATAAATCCCCAACAGTGTCACCAGCAAAGCACCCCCACACCATCACACCTCCTCCTCCATGCTTCACTGTGGGAACCAGGCATGTAGAGTCCATCCGTTCACCTTTTCTGCGTGCAAAGCAGTCATCAAAGCAAAAGGTGGCTACTTTGAAGAACCTAGAATATAAGACATATTTTCAGTCGTTTCACACTTTTTTGTAAAGTGTAATGTATAATTCCACATGTGTTAATTCATAGTTTTGATGCCTTCAGTGTGATTCTACAATTTTCATAGTCATGAAAATACAGAAAAATCTTTGAATGAGAAGGTGTGTCCAAACTTTTGGTCTGTACTGTATGTATATATATATATATATATGTATATATATATATATATAGGTGCTATTGACATGAAATTCTCACCTCCAGGATATGAAGATTGTTTGTGTGGAAGAATGGGCCAAAATCACACCTGAGCAATGCCTGCGACTAGTTTCTCCATACAGGAGACGTTTTAAAGCTGTCATCACCAACAAAGGCCTGTGTACAAAGTATAAAATACATTTCAGTAAGTGTGTTCAATATTTTTCCCTGTGTCATTTCTCATTATTACACATAACTTAATTTATGGCCATCTATGGTTTGATTTTTTTGCCTGTGTGGATTGGATGTGATGTTACCGACATCTGGTGATAATTTCATGTCAATAGTATCTTTAGATATTTATTTACTTAGAAAATTGGTGACGTGTCCAATACTTATTTTACCTGCTGAATATAAGTAGTTGTAACTCCGCTGCCTGCACCTCGTTATGCCATTTGGGTTGACCAATGCTCCTGTCGTTTTTCAGCACTTTGTTAACAACATTATCCGTCCTCTGGCAGGTATATTTGTGGTAGTTTATCTGGATGACATATTGATTTGTTTGCCGGACCCAGAGTTACATCAGGTACATGTCAGACAGGATTTACAACTACTCAGGGAAAATAAATTATATGTCAAATTGGAGAAGTGTATGTTTTCAGTTCAGGAGATCCCTTATCTCTGGTATTTGTTATCGTCCAGCGGTTTTCGCATGGATTCTGCGAAAATCCGGGCGGTACAGGATTTGGATCTCCTTAAAAACTTAAAGTGCCTCTGTCAGCAGGATTGTGCAAAGTAACCTACACACAGTGTCAGGTAGGTACCTTTATACTGATTACACTGATACCTGTTATGATTTGGTAGCTGAGTAGGACAGGAGCAAAAAACAGCAAAGGCAGCCGAACACCAGAGAAGTTGGGAACTAAAAGGTTGCAGACCCCTAAACTAACCGCACAACTAGAAACAGCTGTGGAGCGTACCTACGGTGACCTAGACGCCTCGTCACAGCTGGAGAGATTAGCTACACCTGAAGATAGAAAGAGGAAAGCTAACTGCCCCGGAGTTGAGCCCCAAAGGAATAGGCAGCCCCCACACATATAATGGCGGTTAGACAAGATCAAATACAAACGCAGGCAGAAAATAGAGTGAGCAAACGCTGGGGCCAAATACTGCCTAGATAGGACAGAACAGGACAGAATACTATCTGCAACCCAGAAAAACCCTAGAAAAATTCCAACATTTCTGATTTAAAAAAATCCTGAGACCACACGATCTCGCCAACCGCTAAATCAGATCTCTGGTGTGAACAAGCGGCTAACCCGCAGCCACTTAAATAGCAGGGACAGAGCAATTGAACAAATAAACAGTGGCTACTGAAAAACAGAGAGTAGCACAGGCCCCTGGTGGGGAACCCGGCTAACCTCCCACAAAAGTGCAGACAAAAAAAATGGAAATAGCAACCAAGATAGAAACAAGCAGCAAATAACTTATCTGAAGGTAGCAGACGAAAGCAAGACACCAGCTGACTTCCAAATGGACCAGGAAACAACAATTGATCACCGGCAAGGATCATGGGAAGGCAGCTCACTTATATCAGCCCAGTCCGTCTCTCCTGATTGCCAGTCATCGCTCGCAGGTGATGGACTTCTACTATTCAACACTGGTTCAATACCCTCAGCAACCACCAGAGGGAGCCCCAACTCAGCAGTCATTTCCAACATGCTCACAACAGTACCCCCCCCCTTGAGGAGATGTCACCGAACCCTCACCGGCGCCACCAGGCCGATCAGGGTGAGCCCGGTGAAAGGCGCAAACCAATTTCTCCGCATGGATGTCAGAAGCAACCACCTAAGAATTGTCCTCCTGACCATAACCTTTCCACTTACCCAAGTACTGGAGTCTCCGCCTAGCCAGACGAGAATCCAATATCTTAAATCTTGAACCTTAAACGTCCCTCGAAGAGCCAAACGGAAGGAAACGGGATTAAGAATTTCCAAGATCTTATAAGGTCCAATGAACCTTGGCTTAAATTTTGGAGACGCAACCTTCATAGGGATATTTCTTGAGGACAACCAAACCAAGTCACCTACTTTAGACCGAGGACCATCAGTCCTATGCCGGTTGGCAAACCGCTGGGCCCTCTCCTGAGAGAGAGAGACAACTTATCCACTACTTGATCCCAAATCTGCTGCATTCTCTCCACAATAGAGTCAACACCTGGACAGACAGAAGCCCCCACCTGTCCCGAAGAAAACCGAAGATGAAACCCGAAATTGCAGAAAAAAGGTGACATCTAAGTGTCAGAACTGGCCCTTTTATTAATAGCGAATTCAGCCAGGGGCAAAAAAAAGACACAGTCATCGTGATCAGCAGACACAAAAAATCTCAAATAAGTCTCCAAGGTCTGGTTTGTTCTCTCAGTCTGCCCATTGGTTTGAGGATGAAACGCAGAGGAGAAAGACAGCTGAACTCCCAGTTTAGAACAAAATGTCCTCCAAAATCTGGAAACAAATTGGACTCTTCTGTCAGACACAATGTTCTCCGGAATGCCGTGCAAATGAACCAACTGCTGAAAAAACAAGGGTACCAACTCGGAAGAGGATGGTAACTTCAGAAGTGGCACAAGATGGATCATCTTGGAGAATCTATCACAGATCACCCAAATGACAGTCATTCTCTGAGAGACAGGGAGGTCGGAGATAAAATCCTTAGAGATATGGGTCCATGGCCTCCTGGGCACCGGCAGTGGCATTAACAAACCACTAGAGCGAGAACAGGGTTTGGAACGAGAACAAGTTCCACAGGACTGCACAAAGTTCCTGACTTCACGAGACAAAGTAGGCCACCAAAAGGACCGATTCACCAAATCTCTGGTACCAAAAATACCGGGATAACCAGCCAACGCAGAACAATGAATTTCAGACATCACATTTTTCCTCCACTGGTCTGGGACAAACAATCTCCCTGCAGGGCAACGTTCAGGTTTATCCTCCTGAAATTCCTCCAGAGCCAATCTCAAATCGGGCAAGATAGCGGAAAGAACTACACCCTCTTTCAGAATAACAGCAGGCTCAGTCACATCAGGAGAATCCGCCAAAAAACTCCTAGAGAAGGCATCCACCTTAACATTCTTAGCGCCCGGGAGAAAGGAGACCACAAAATTAAAACGCGTGAAAAACAAGGCCCACCTGGCCTGTCTAGGATTAAGTCGCTTGGCTGATTCGAGATAAATCAGGTTCTTATGGTCCGTGAGGACCACCACCTGATGTTTGGCTCCTTCCAGCCAATGTCTCCACTCTTGAAAAGTCCACTTCATAGCCAATAACTCCCGATTTCCCACATCATAATTACGTTCAGCTGGGGAAAATTTTTGAGAGAAGAAGGTACAGGGTTACTCTTAGACGTCTCCGGATCCCTTTGGGACAAAACGGCTCCGCCACCAATCTCAGAAGCATCTATCTCCACCTGAAATGGTAGAGAAACATCAGGTTGCCATAGAACAGGACCAGAAGTGAATCTCCGCTTAAGCTCCTGAAACGCAGAAACTGCCTCAGGAGACCAATTCGCTACATCAGAACCCTTTTTGGTTAAATCAGTCAGTGGTTTCACAATACCAGAGAAATTACCTATACATTTACGGTAAAAATTAGCAAAACCCAAAAATCTCTGAAGAGCCTTCAATGTAGTAGGTTGAACCCAATCACAAATGGCCTGAACTTTAACCGAGTCCATTTCAATAGCAGACGGAGACAAAATGAATCCCAAAAATGAAACTTTCTGTACGCCAAAGAGACATTTTGATCCCTTGACATACAAGGCATTTTCTCTCAAAATCCGGAACACCATCCGAACATGTTCCACATGAGAATCCCAGTTATTGGAAAATATAAAGATATCGTCCAAATAAACAATCAGAAATGTATCCACAAAATCCCGGAAAATATCGTTCATGAAAGATTGGAAGACGGAAGGGGCATTAGTGAGCCCAAAAGGCATCATTAGGTACTCAAAATGCCCCTCTGGGGTATTAAACGCCGTCTTCCATTCATCTGTATGCTTGTTGCGAATAAGATTATACGCCCCCCTGAGGTCAAGCTTGGTAAACCAACTGGCACCTTTCACTCTGGAAAATAAATCAGAAATCAGGGGTAACGGATATTGATACTTAACAGTGATCTTATTAAGGAGATGATAGTCAATACACGGCCTCAATGAACCATCCTTTTTGGCCACAAAGAAAAAGCCAGCGCCCAAGGGTGAAGAGGATGGTCTGAAATTACCCTTCTCCAAAGACTCTTTGATATAAGATCGAATAGCATCATGCTTGGGTACCGATAAATTGAAGAGCCGACCCCTGGGAAATTTACAACCGGGTACCAACTCAATAGCGCAATCATAACTCCTGTGAGGAGTTAAGGATGCAGACTTACTCTCACTAAACACATCAGAAAAATCAGCCAAATAGTCAGGGACATCTTGAGACTGGGGTGAGGTAGAAAAAACAGGAGTGTCAGCACGAACACATTGGCAACCCCAACTGGTCACAGACACAGACTTCCAATCCAAAACAGGATTATGGGTCTGCAACCAAGGAAAACCCAGTACAATAATGTCATGTAAATGATGTAACACCAAAAATTTACAATTCTCTTGGTGGTCCGAGTCAACCCGCATTATCACCTGAGTAGAAAACTTGGGTTTATTCTCCGCCAAAGGGGTAGAATCAATACCCAGTAAAGGAATAGACCTCCCCAGGGTTATCATGGGAAAACCACAACGTTTGGCAAAATTAAAATCCATCAGGTTTAGAGCTGCTCCTGAATCAACAAAAGCCTGAGCAGAAAATGTGGACATGGAGCAAATCAGGGTAACAGTCAAAAGAAATTTAGTCTGAACATTACCCAAAACAACCGAGCGCGCAAAACGTCTTCCCCGCTTAGGGCAGATAGAAATAGTATGAGAAGCATCTCCACAATAGAAGCACAACTTATTACACTTTCGAAACTCTCGACGCTGAGCCCAAGAAACCACTCCATCACACTGCATGGGCTCAGAGGTTTGCTCACAAGGCATCACCACCTCTCGCATATTTCTACGCTCACGTAAACGTCTGTCAATTTGAATAGCTAATGACATAGAGTCATTGAGACCAGAGGGAACAGGAAATCCCACCATAATGTCCTTTACGGTTTCTGCCAGACCCTTCCGAAAAAGAGCTGCCAGAGCATCATCATTCCATTTAGTAAGGACTGCCCACTTTCGGAATTTCTGACAATACAGCTCTGCGACCTCCTGACCCTGATTTAATGCCAACAAGGTTTTCTCAGCTTGATCAGTGACATTAGGTTCATTGTACAACAACCCCAGAGCCTGAAAAAATGCATCAATATCATTCAAAACAGGATCCCCAGGTATCAGGGAAAAGGCCCAATCCTGAGGGTCGCCGCGCAGTGAGATAGTGCAATACTTCAAACTTCAGCAGCAAGCTGCTCCACCCGATCGGACAAGTGCTTGATTTCCATTGCAGAAAACTCCTCCTACAGCCCCTAGAGATAAAGAGGAAAAAATACACACACACAAAAAAAATCTGACAACCTTTTTTTTTTTTTTTTCCTTTTACTATCTTTTCCTTCTTTTGAGTACCATAGAATTACAGTCAGGCCGGTGATTCTGTTATGATTTGGTAGCTGAGGAGGACAGGAGCAAAAAACAGCAAAGGCAGCCGAACACCAGAGAGGTTGGGAACTAAAAGGTTGCAGACCCCAAAACTAACCGCACAACTAGAAGCAGCCGTGGGACGTACCTACGGTGACCTAGACGCTTCGTCACAGCTGGAGAGATTAGCTACACCTGAAGATAGAAAGAGGAAAGCTAACTGCCCCGGAGAAGAGCCCCAAAGGAATAGGTAGTCCCCATACATATAATGCCGGTTAGACAAGATGAAATAGAAAAGCAGGTAGAAAATAGAGTAAGCAAACGCTGGGGCCAAATACTGCCTAGATAGGACAGAACAGGACAGAATACTATCTGCAACCCAGAAAAACCCTAGAAAAATTCCAACACTTCTGATTTCAAAAAATGCTGAGACCACACGATCTCGCCAACCGCTAAATCAGATCTCTGGTGTGAACAAGCGGCTAACCCACAGCCACTTAAATAGCAGGGACAGAGCAATTGAACAAATAAATAGTGGCTACTGAAAAACAGAGAGTAGCACAGGCCCCTGGTGGGGAACCCGGCTAACCTCCCACAAAAGTGCAGACAAAACAAATGGAAATAGCAAACAAGATAGAAACAAGCAGCAAATAACTTATCTGAAGGTAGCAGACGAAAGCAAGACACCAGCTGACTTCCAAATGGACCAGGAAACAACAATTGATCACCGGCAAGGATCATGGGAAGGCAGCTCACTTATATCAGCCCAGTCCGTCTCTCCTGATTGCCAGTCATCGCTCGCAGGTGATGGACTTCTACTATTCAACACTGGTTCAATACCCTCAGCAACCACCAGAGGGAGCCCTAACTCCGAAGTCATTTCCAACATGCTCACAACAGATACCTGGTGATGAAATCTGTCTTGTGGTTGTGGTGTAATCTTTATTTTCAGTTTTGAGTTAGCGATATGCCCGTGCTCTGGGGTGGCCTGTGGGGTCTTCATGTGGTGCTCTGATTAGGTATTCATAATGCAGACTGCTGACAGATCACTGACCTGTCACTGACCTGCCCCCTAGTTTACATAATGAATACTATCACATACTTCAAAAAACAAACAAACCCTTCTGCAGGCAAATGGGGCCCGCCGCGCCTGCGCAGTACCAGCTATCGGTGTATCTAGAGATGATTTAATAGCTGTCACTGCAAATGCGCCGGTGGTGCCATCTTGCTAGAGAAGAAAAACAATTTCTTTCTCCAAGATGGCGCCGTCCGCACCTGCGCAGTAGCAGCTATCGGATCACCTCTAGATACACCGATAGCTGCTACTGCGTAGGCGATTCCCTATAGACCAAGGTGTAATGTGTGTAGTACAGTTCATATAGCGCCTTGTGCTTGGGTGCGATGAAAATACATGAGACACAGGTTTGATATAGAAGATCTTGTATTACTTCATACAAGTTGGCAAAAATAGTCACACAGTTTGCAGACACAGAAGCAGGAGACACAGCAGGCCAGAGTAATCTAAGCTCAGCAATCACTCTCCACAACAGGTTCAGGATCTTCTTCTCTGTTACCGTAAGTCCATGCAAACGTGGATCTTTCAAAGAGCAGGGTTCCAGAGTCCACAAGTGTTTCAGAGCTTCTCAGTAGGAATAGCTGGAGTACAAGGTCCAAGGCTTCAGGAGTCAGGTCACAGGTTCACTGCAGGCTAGATTCAGAAGCACTGATTGCTCAGCTGTGGCTGCTTAAGAAGCAAGAGGGAGAGAATCAGGGCGGGAACATGAAAGCTGAAAACTCCATATTGACTGAGGGCAAAATAGCTGCAGCAAGACAGAAAGCAAAATGGCTGACGGAAAAACTGAGTTTCAAGAACATGTACAAAGAACCTTACATTACTCCCCCCTTAGGGACAACCTCCGGATGACCTCAGGCCAGGCTTGTGTGGGTACCTCTGATGAAACTGGCGGAGCAAGCGAGGAGCATTAACGTTATTGACTGGTTCCCATGAGTTGTCCTCCACTGGGTAGCCTTGCCATTTAATCAAATATTGTAACTGATTTCTGTATAACCTGGAATCCAGAATCCTTTCCACCATAAATTCTTCCTGACCATCGACTAGCACTGGGTCAGGGCAAGGAGAAGAACGTCCAGGAAACGTATTGGGTATCGCAGCCTTTAGTAGGGATACATGAAAGACAGGGTGGATTCTCATAGTTCTGGGCAGTTGAAGACGACAAGCAACGGCACTTATAATTTTACTGATTTTATAGGGTCCAATGTACTTATGTCCCAACTTAGACGATGGAATCCTTAACTTAAGATTTCTGGTTGACAGCCAGACCAGGTCTCCTACCTTAAAAGCTGGTGCAGGTTTACAAAATTTATCTGCTGCTTTCTTGTACCTTTCCTGAGCCGATTCCAGATTCTCCTTTAGAAGATCCATATTCTTCTGTAAAGACGTGATTCTTTCAGCCACTGCTGGTAAAGGCGTTTCTATGGGAAATCGTGGTAGAATGTTAGGATGATAACCTAGATTGGAGTAAAAAGGAGACTGCTTAGTGGAGGCACTCTGAGAGTTGTTATAAGAGAACTCAGCTAATGGAAGTAGATCCACCCAATCATCCTGTAGGTGGCAGATAAAGCAGCGGAGATACTGCTCCAGGGTTTGATTGGTTCGTTCGGTCTGTCCATTAGTCTGGGGATGAAAAGCAGAAGAAAGGTTTACTTTAATGTCCAATGCTGCACAGAAATTTTGCCAAAACCTAGAAGTGAATTGCACCCCTCGATCCGAAATGACCTCATCCGGTACTCCATGTAAGCGAAACACATCTTTAATCATCAAATCTGATGTCTGTTTTGCAGTGGGTAAGCCGACACAAGGTATAAAATGAGCTGCCTTTGTTAGACGGTCAACCACCACTAGAATGGTGTTCTTCCCTTGAGAGGTTGGTAACTCCACAATGAAGTCCATAGAAATGGATCCCCACGGGCGGGACGGGGTGGGAAGAGGTTGTAACAGACCAGTTGGTGAGGAGCGAGGTGTTTCGCATCTTGCACAGACTTCACATGAAGTGACATAGTTTAAAACATCCTTCCTGCAAGTGGGCCACCAAAAGAAACAAGAAAGAAATTCCTGTGTCTTTAGAATTCCTCTATGCCCAGCTATCTTGGAATCGTGAATGAGTTGCAATACTCTCAATCTGACTGTTTCAGGAATATATAGACGTTGTCCCAGAATCCACACACCATTCTTAAAGACAAGACTTACGTCCCTTGGGGGTTGTGCCAACAAGGAATCCGCATGGTATGCTTCCTTGATGTCCTTAAGTAGGTCTTGATTATGAATCACTCCCAGGAATCTAGAGTCAGGAAGAATAGTCTTAGGAGGAGCAAGTGGACGGGTCTCTGCTGAATGAATCCTAGAGAGTGCATCAGCCTTTCCATTGCGTGATCCTGGTCTATAAGAAATAACAAAATTAAATTGGTTTAAGAAAAGATTCCAGCGAGCCTGGCGAGGAGTCAGGCATTTAGCCGACCTGATAATTCAAGGTTACGATGGTCTGTCAGGACGACTATTTGTTGTGCAGCTCCCTGAAGAAGGTGTCTCCATTCTTTGAAGGCGGCAATAATGGCCAACAACTCTCTATTGCCCACATCGTAGTTCCTCTCAGCCGAAGACAACTGCTGGGAAAAGAAGGCACAGGGATGCAAGACATTCTTCTCACCTGTTCTCTGAGAGAGTATAGCTCCAACGGCACAGTCTGAAGCATCCACCTCTATTATGAAGGCAAGTTCGGGGTTGGGATGTACCAAGATAGGTGCGGTGGTAAATTTATCTTTCAGACGGGAAAATGCTTCCTGGGCTTGGGGAGTCCAGGAGAACCTAGACTCTTTCCTGGTAAGTTGGGTGATAGGTGACACTACCTCAGAGAAATTCCTAATGAAACGTCTATAGAAGTTGGCAAACCCGATGAAGCGCTGCACCTCCTTCACATTTCTAGGACTTGGCCAATCCTTGATGGCTTGGGTCTTGCTTCCATCCATACTAATTCCTTGTGTAGACAGTACATACCCCAGAAATTGAATTTCGGTCCTATGGAATTCACACTTTTCAAGTTTGATGTAAAGATGGTTTTGTCTTAGACGTTCCAAGACCATTCTCACATGTCCATGATGTTCCTCTGTGGAGTTAGAAAAAATTAGAATATCATCCAAATAAATCACCACAAATGTATCTAAGAGATCCCTGAAGATGTCATTCACCAAGTGTTGGAAAGTGGCTGGGGCGGTACTCAGACCAAAAGGCATAACTAGATATTCAAAGTGTCCATAGCGTGACCTGAATGCAGTCTTCCACTCATCCCCAGGTCTAATACGGACCAAGTAATAGGCCCCACGGAGATCCAATTTAGAGAAAATTTTGGCATGCCGCACTCTCTCCGATAACTCAGGGACTAAAGGCAATGGATAACGGTTTCTAATAGTAACCTTATTGAGTTCCGTATAGTCTACGCAGGGTCTCAGAGATCCATCTTTCTTCTTTACAAAGAAGATGGGTGCACCTGCAGGAGATGAAGAGGGGCGTATGAAGCCCTTGGCTAGATTTTCGTCTATGTAATCCTTTAAAGCCTTTAGCTCAGGCCCCGCCAGGGGGTAGATCTTACCAAAAGGTATCTCTGCTCCAGGCAATAATTCAATTGGACAATCATATGGACGGTGAGGGGGAAGCTGGTCAGTGTTCTTCTTGTCACATAAATCCACATAGTCCTGGTATACAGCTGGTAGTTCAGGGACTGACATGGTTCCTTTAGGAACAGAGCACGCTGAAACTTCTGGAGTCATCTGTTTCTCTGGAAAGTGTAATTCCTTGGTCTCCCAGTTAATGGTAGGGTTCTGAGCCTGCAGCCATGGTAGCCCTAGAATAATGGGAAAGTGGGGAGAAGAGATAAGCATAAAGGACAGTTTCTCTTGATGATCTTTACCCATAAGAACCCTCAAAGGCTCTGTTTCCTGATCCACTGGTCCAGAGGTCAGCAGGGAGCCGTCCACAATTTCCATCTGTACTGGAGTAGCTTTCTTCACTGAACGTATCCCCTGTTTCAGAGCAAAGGAGACATCCATAAAATTCCCACTTGCCCCTGAGTCGATCATAGCAGAGCTAGACACCCAGACTGAGTTAACCCAGAGTTTGATGGAAAGAAAGCAATGAGAATTGTTTTTCCTACAACTCAGCTGGGACACCGCTGAGGAAACTTGAAAAACTGCAGCGTTTACACAGTCATCGTCCTCAGAAGTAACGGAGTTTAAGTCCGAGAAATCAATATCTGTTGCTGCAGATCTCTCTGGAGCCTGAGGCTCGGACCTGACAGATCTCCTCTCGCAACACTCACAGTGAATGAGTGCTGCAGTAGTCTTACGAGAACGGCTGGGGCAGTTTTATTATGAAGTGCCCTGACTTACCACAATAGAAACATAGATTTTCCTTAAAACGATGTTCTTTGCGTGCATCGCTAACCCGTCTTTGTAAAGAGTCTACCTGCATGGGTTCAGGTTCAGGTTCCCGTGTGATCCTACTCAAAGGTTCCTTAGCTGGGGAGGAAGGTAGGAAAAGGTTAGTGCGATTGTTTTCGAACCATCTCTCTTGCCTGCGTTCAGTCAGGCGAGCATCAATACGGATGCAGTAGTTAATAAAGTCACCTAACGCAGTGGGAGGGTCGGCACGAGCAAGTTCATCCTTAATTAGTGGAGACAACCCCTTTCGAAAAATAGATTTTTTGGCGGAACTGTCCCAGGTGGTATCAAGAGCCCATCTCCTGAAATCCAAGGCATATTCGGCTACCGAGTGCTTACCTTGGCGCAAAGTTAACATGGCTGCTTCAGCTGTTGCACCTCGATTGGGGTCATCAAACACCTGCCCCATGGCTGAAATGAAAGCATCAAGATGATCCAAACATTCATCCTCAGTCTCAATCAGAGGGTTTGCCCACATCAAAGCCTTGTTGGTAAGCAACATAATTATAGTAAGTACTTTAGATCGTTCAGTGGGAAATTGTGAAGCATGTGCAGAAAAAAAAAGATTGCATTGGTTAATAAATCCCCTGAATTTCTCACGTTCACCGCCAAAACGAAAAGGGGGCAACTTGGGAATCCCAGAACTCAGGGCTACGGCAGGAGCCTGGACTCGCTCCTCTAGAACCTCAATCCTGGCTCGCAAATCCTGGGCAGTCTGTCCAAACACTTGCAAATTGTGATTAGTGAGGTCCTGTAGGTTTGTAAAGCGGGTTTTTATAGTCTGTAAATCTGCAAGGATATTATCAGTCACTCCGCAAAGTTCCTTTATGCGGGCTTCCATCTTCCAAATCTTTTAAGACAAGAGTACTGGTAGGAGAAGAGAAAAGAGAAAAAAAAACAATAGTGTTTACCTGTGGTAACACTGCAGAGAAAAAAAAAACTTAAGGGAACTGCTCACCTGGAATGGTTGTGAGAAGTCACAACCACTGTCATCACAGAAAGTACAACCGGACATCTGATATCCACAGTTACAGCAGACACAGCCTTTCCAGACCCAGCAGACACTAACGTTTGGCTTCTGAATCTTGTAATGTATGTAGTACAGTTCATATAGCGTCTTGTGCTTGGGTGCGATGAAAATACATGAGACACAGGTTTGATATAGAAGATCTTGTATTACTTCATACAAGTTGGCAAAAATAGTCACACAGTTTGCAGACACAGAAACAGGAGACACAGCAGGCCAGAGTAACTTAAGCTCAGCAATCACTCTCCACAACAGGTTCAGGATCTTCTTCTCTGTTACCGTAAGTCCATGCAAACGTGGATCTTTCAAAGAGCAGGGTTCCAGAGTCCACAAGTGTTTCAGAGCTTCTCAGTAGGAATAGCTGGAGTACAAGGTCCAAGGCTTCAGGAGTCAGGTCACAGGTTCACTGCAGGCTAGATTCAGAAGCACTGATTGCTCAGCTGTGGCTGCTTAAGAAGCAAGAGGGAGAGAATCAGGGCGGGAACATGAAAGCTGGAAACTCCATATTGACTGAGGGCAAAATAGCTGCAGCAAGACAGAAAGCAAAATGGCTGACGGAAAAAACTGAGTTTCAAGAACATGTACAAAGAACCTTACACAAGGACTTATTTGTCTTTAGATTTTATCACTGATCTACCCATGTCGTTGGGTAACACATTACTGAATGCCAAGACTTTGGTGCAAGTTTTTATTAAGGAGATCATGAAATTTTACTGGATTCCCTCTGATATTGTTTCTGACCGGGGAGGTTCAATTTATTTCTAAATTTTGGAAAGCATTTTGCAGTCACTTGGGGATTCGTCTTTCATCTTCATCCCCTCTCATCCACAGTCTAATGGGCAAACTGAGCGAATGAACCAGAATATTGAGACATATCTTAGGTGCTTTGTGTCCAAGAATCAGGAGGCATGAGTATCGTATTTACCTCTTGCTGAGTTCGCTGGAAAAACCCATTATCCTGAATCAATTGGCAAGTGTCATGACATTGTTGCAGGATATCACGGGGCTAGGGACTCCTTCACTATCCCTAAAGCAGTGTTTCTAAACTCCAGTCCTCAGGACCACCAACAGGTCATGTTTTCAGGATTTCCTTAGTATTGCAAAGGTGATTGAATTAATGCTTGAGCAGGTGATAAAATTATCAACTGTGCAATACTAAGGAAATCCTGAAAACATGACCTGTTGGTGGGTCCTGAGGACTGGAGTTGAGAAACACTGCCCTAAAGTTTGGGGTGACATAGCTATCCCTGCTCCCCGGATTACTACTGATAGTGAAGACGCCAGGGCCACGTGCCTTGCTGAGCTCCTAAATCAGCCCTTATCTGTCCTCTCCCCTATTCAGGGAATTGGGGAGTTGTAGCGTATAAGAATACACAAACCAGACTAACAAGGGAAGACGTATAGGAATAAATGAAAATACTAATCATACAAATATGCACTCACAAACAACAGAGTGGAACACCTGAAAGTAAAAGAAGGCAAAACCAAATAGGAGATGATGAGGATATGCACACAGACAAATCACCAAACGACAGTCTACTGAACAACAGTCTAAATGCATTAGCCTAGGGTTCCCCAATAGTGAGTGCAGCTCTGGAATATAATACATGATGTGACTCAGAATCATTGCAGAAAAAGAAATGTAATGTATGTACATATTGACTCCACCAGCAGAATAGTGAGTGCAGCTCTGGAGTATAATACAGGATGTGACTCGGGATCAGCACAGGATAAGTAATGTAATGTATGTACACAGTGACTGCACCAGCAGAATAATGCGTGCAGCTGTGGGATATAATACAGAATGTAACTCAGGGTCAGTACAGGATCAGTAATGTAATGTATGTACACAGTGACTGCACCAGCAGAATAGTGAGTGCAGCTCTGGAGTATAATACAGGATGTAACTCAGAATCAGTAATGTAATGTATGTACACAGTGATTGCACCAGCAGAATAGTGAGTGCAGCTCTGGGGTATAATACAGGATGTAACTCAGGATCAGTACAGGATCAGTAATGTAATGTATGTACACAGTGACTGCACCAGCTGAATAGTGAATGCAGCTCTGGAGTATAATACAGGATGTAACTCAGGATCAGTACAAGATCAGTAATGTATGTACACAGTGAATGCACCAGAAGAATAGTGCGTGCAGCTCTGGAATATAATAGAGGATGTAACACAGGATCAGTACAGGTTAAGCAATGTTATTGGAGTGCCCACTAGGCCAGTGGGGATACTCGGTACCGGGACGCTTCTTAAAGGGGAAGTGTCACAGCGGCAGTGACCCGGTACGTGGCCTTGGCGTCCAGTAAAAGAGAATATTTACAAGGGATAATAGTGTTTATAGTAAAGTGTTTGTGACGCCACCTGTGGTACTCGGCAATAGAAGATGTTAGCCGACACTGCAGATTCAGTCCTCTGGGACAGTTGTTGATGCAGCAGAGTTAGTATAGCTCCCCACAGGTAGAGCTAAGTCCCAGGGCAGATATAATATATAGGAGATGGTAATGAGGTAGTATTTGGCAAGGGATGTAGCAGTGCTGAGTGTGAGGGGTCCAGCAAACTCCCAGGTAGTCAGGGCCGGCTCCAGGTTTTTATGGGCCCCGGGCGAAAGAGTCTCAGTGGGTCCCTTTAACACAGACCATGATTCATGATGCACAGATACTGTAGAGAAATATGGCTATAGTACAATGCCAAACACTTCTCTTCTTCCATTACATGAGTGATATCTATTGTAAATTGTACAATAGCTCAAAAACCGCCAAATCCTCACAGCGCACAGTACAGACTGGACAGTACAGTCCTCCATACAATATTATGGGCACCACATAGTCCTCCATACAGTATTATGGGCCAAATATAATGCTCCATAAAGAATATTGGAACCCAAATAATGCTCCATACAGGATACTGGTCCCCATATAATGCTCCATACAAAATATGGAGCTCTCCTCTGCACTGTGCTGTGTTCTGCACTGTTACGGCTCAGGAAAGGGCGATGTGGAAAGACTCCCCATTATCATCATCATTGCCTGCCCATTATCATCATCATTGCCTCCCCATCATCATCATCATTGCCTCCCCATCATCATCATCATTGCCTGCCCATCATCATCATCATTGCCTCCCCATCATCATCAACATTGCCTCCCCATCATCATCATTGCCTCCCCATAATCATCATCATTGCCTCCCCATAATCATCATCATTGCCTCCCCATCATCATCGCCTCCCCATCATCATCATTGCCTCCTCATCCTCACCACCATCACTGCCTCCCCTCACCACCATCACACATACAGCACCACACACAGACAGCACCGCAGCACTCTCTCACATACACACACACAAAGCACCGCACTACATACACACACACTGATACACACAGACACATACACCTCACATCTCACCTGTTTGGCGCCCGCGCTTACTCTCTGCCACAGCAGACCGCTGAATGATGATGACGTCATTCAGCGGCGCTGCTGTGAGAGGAAGCGCGGGCGCCCTGCAGGTGCCCCCTGGAGCACGGAGCTGCGGAGGCACTGGGAGAGATAAGTATTGCGCCGGCTGCTGCCGGGACCCTGAGCAAGCGGGGGGGCCCAGTGGCGGCGCTGGTACCGCTCTCATCCGCTAACGGGCGCCGGGGTGCCCGATGGTGAGTGGGCCCCCGCCTGCTCAGGGCCCCGGCACTTGCCCGGGTAGGCCGGGTGCTGACGCTGGGCCTGCAGGTAGTTCAGGATACACCTTTCCAGGACTCTCTTCAATAAGTTCCTTTCCTGGCCATCTCACTGTGCTGACTTTCCGCCCTTCCTTCCTGTCCAGCACCTCACAGTCAGTGTCCCAAGCCAGTAGCAGCGGACCCTGTCGGGCGACGTTCTCTAAGTCCTCTTGCTTCCTTATGGCTACCTTTTCAGAGAAGATAACTGTGGCTTGTAGCTGAAGCACCTAGAGGTGACCCTGTCTCCGGCTTGCTAGTCTTGAAGTTCTCCACTAGGCTTGGGGGGCCAGTACCCCTACTGCGACCTGGTCCCTCCACTATTGGATCGTGCCCCACGGATGGACTACTCACTATCCGTGCCCCTAGGACCTCTTCTATCCTTAAGGAAGCTTCTTTCTGCCTCGTGCTTAATTCTATCTTTCTGTGTCTGGGGACAAGCTCCTTCCAGCTTGAGCTCCCCTCTCACTCTCTGACTCTACAGTCTCTTTCCCATTCTCTAAGCTTCACTCCCTTCCTTCTACTTTCTCCACCCACTTTCCCAACACCCTTTACTACCCAGCCTGGGATGAGACCATCCTCCCTTAGGGTACGTTCAGGGTGCCCTGCTGCTATAGTCTGTGTTAGGTGCAGATGTTAGAGTCCTGGGTGGTGCTCCCTCCTTACCAGAGAGTGGGGTACCACACCACTGGATGAGGTGCAGTACCTCATTGGCGACTGGACCCTCAGGGGCGCCACATTATAGTATATCTCTATAGCAGTTGGAGCAGAGATACAGCGCACAGATTCACAAGTAGTCATCACTAGGGGGAGCTCAGTGCATACAATATATACATTGATATCAATAATAAATTAGTATGCAGTGAGCTCCCCCTAGTGGAAACCGAGGTCAATCACATTTTTTATGTACATTCAAGAAATATGTTGCTCTTTGTTAGAACAATGATTTTTATTATATTCACCTTTCTCTTCTATAGCCCCACTGTCTCCTTTTGCACCAGAAGATCCAGGAATACCAGGGAAGCCTCTGAGGATAGCAAGTCTGTCTGAGTCTCCCACTCCCAAAACCTTCACTTCTGTTGTGAGACATAAGCAAGAGCACCAAATAGCACAAGTGATCAGCTGTTGAGGAAGCCCAAAATTTCACAACAGTGCCCCCACAGGGAAAATTAGGTATTACACACAGTAGCAGCATATTCCCGAGCTCTAGATCAGTACTTGGTGAAAGTTTTACAAAATTGGATTAATGGCAGAGAGCTCAGCAGACACATAACCCCACAACCGCCCCAGATCCTGCTACAGGCTGCATCGTGCACAACGCCCAAGACAAAGCGGAGCCTGTTACCTTAATTGGGTAATGGGTCTGGAATCTGCTCCTCCACTGTCCTGGATATATAGGAAGAAATAAGCAGTCAGATCTCGAAGATGATGTGATGGAAGAATGAGTAACTCTGCAGAGGTCACAGTGATGTCTTGATTTTGGAGTCAGAGCATCTCCAAAATAGCAGGACTTGTGGGATGATCTCGGTATACAGTAGGTCTTGTGATGTATTCCCTTTATACGGTGGGTCATGTGCAGTGTTCCGGTATACAAAGGGTCTTGTGGAGTATTTTTGGTATGCAATAAGTTTTGTGGGGTGTTCCCGGTATACAGAAGGTTTTTTAGGGTGTCCCCAGTATGCATAGAGTCTTGTGGGGTTTTCCCAGTATACAGAGGGTCTTGTGAGGTGTTCCGAGATATGGTGGGTCCTGTAATCTTGTGGGGGGTACCATGTGCACAGTGGATCATGCAGCGTTTTCCCAGTATACAACACGTCTTTTGGGGTGGCCCCGATATTTGGTGAGTCTTATGGGTTGTTCTCAGTATATAGTGGGTTTTGTAAAGGGAAGTTACTAATATATAACGGGTCTTATGGGATGTTGCCGGTATACGGCGGGTCTCTTGGGGTGTTCTCAGTATGTGACAAATCTTGTGGCGTGTTCCCCAGTATATGGTGACTATTGTGGGGTGTTCCTAGTATACAGTGGGTTTTATGAGGTGTTCTGGTATACGGCGGGTTCTGTGATATTGTGAGATATTCCCACTATGCGACAGGCTGTGTGGGGTAGTCTCAATATATGGTGGGTCTTTTGGGTTGTTCTCAGTACATGTATGATCTTGTGGGGTATTCCCAGTATATGATAGATATTGTGGTATGTTCTGGTATATGGTGGGTCTTCTGGGGTGTTCCCGGTATATGATGGGTCTTGTGTGGTGTTCCTGGTATATGGTGGGTCTTGTGGGGCATTCCCGGTATATGGTAGATCTTGTGGGGAGTTCCCGGTATATGGTGGGTCTTGTGGGGTGTTCCTGGTATATGGTGGGTCCTGTGGGGTGTTCTCTGTATATGGTGGGTCCTGTGGGGTGTTCCCTGTATATGGTGGGTCCTGTGGGGTGTTCCCGGTATATGGTAGATCTTGTAGGGTGTTCCCGGTATATGGTTGATCTTGTGCGGTGTTCCTGGTATATGGTGGGTCTTGTGGGGCGTTCCCGGTATATGGTGGGTTTTTGTGGGTGTTCCTGGTATATGGTGAGTCTTGTGGGGTGTTCCTGGTATATGGGGAGTCTTGTGGGGAGTTCCCGGTATATGGTGGGTCTTGTGGGGTGTTCCCGGTATATGGTGGGTCTTGTGGGGTGTCCCGGTATATGGTGGGTTTTGTGGGGTGTTCCGGGTATATGGTAGGTCTTGTGGGGTATTCCGGGTATATGGTAGGTCTTGTGGGGTGTTCCCAGTGTATGGTAGGTCTTGTGGGGTGTTCCCGGTATACGGTGGGTCTTGTGGGGTGTTCCCGGTATATGGTTGGTCTTGTGGGGTGTTCCCGGTATATCGTAGATCTTGTTGGGTGTTCCCGGTATATGGTGGGTCTTGTGGGGTGTTCCTGGTATATGGTGGGTCCTGTGGGGTGTTCCCTGTATATGGTGGGTCCTGTGGGGTGTTCCTGGTATACGGTGGATCTTGTGGGGTGTTCCGGGTATATGGTAGGTCTTGTGGGATGTTCCGGGTATATGGTAGGTCTTGTGGGGTGTTCCCAGTGTATGGTAGGTCTTGTGGGGTGTTCCCGGTATATGGTGGGTCCTGTGGGGTGTTCACGGTATATGGCAGATCTTGTTGGGTGTTCCCGGTATATGGTGGGTCTTGTGGGGTGTTCCTGGTATATGGTGGGTCCTGTGGGGTGTTCCCTGTATATGGTGGGTCCTGTGGGGTGTTCCCGGTATATGGTAGATCTTGTGGGGTGTTCCCGGTATATGGTGGGTCTTGTGGGGTGTTCCTGGTGTATGGTAGATCTTGTAGGGTGTTCCCGGTATATGATAGATCTTGTGGGGTGTTCCTGGTATATGGTGAGTCTTGTGGGGTCCCGGTATATGGTGGGTCTTGTTGGGTGTTCCCAGTATATGGTGGGTCTTGTGGGGTGTTCCCGGTATATGGTGGGTCTTGTGGGGTGTTCTGGGTATATGGTAGGTCTTGTGGGGTGTTCCCAGTGTAAGGTAGGTCTTGTGGGGTGTTCCCGGTATACAGTAGTTCTTGTGGGGTGTTCCCGGTATACGGTGGGTCTTGTGGGGTGTTCCCGGTATATGGTAGATCTTGTTGGGTGTTCCCGGTATATGGTAGGTCTTGTGAGATGTTCCCGGTATATGGTAGGTCTTGTGGGGTGTTCCCGGTGTATGGTAGGTCTTGTGGGGTGTTCCCGGTATACGGTAGGTCTTGTGGGGTGTTCCCGGTATATGGTAAGTCTTGTGGGGTGTTCCCGGTATATGGTAGATCTTGTGGGGTGTTCCTGGTATATGGTGGGTCTTGTGAGGTGTTCCCGGTATATGGTGGGTCTTGTGGGGTGTTCCCGGTATATGGTGGGTCCTGTGGGGTGTTCCCGGTATATGGTAGATCTTGTGGGGTGTTCCTGGTATATGGTAGATCTTGTGGGGTGTTCCTGGTATATGGTGAGTCTTGTGGGGAGTTCCCGGTATATGGTGGGTCTTGTTGGGTGTTCCCAGTATATGGTGGGTCTTGTGAGGTGTTCCCGGTATATGGTGGGTCTTGTGGGGTGTTCTGGGTATATTATAGGTCTTGTGGGGTGTTCCCAGTATACAGTGGGTCTTGTGGGGTGTTCCCAGTATACAGTGGGTCTTGTGGGGTGTTCCCGGTATACGGTGGGTCTTGTGAGGTGTTCCCGGTATATGGTAGGTCTTGTGGGGTGCTCCCGGTGTATGGTAGGTCTTGTGGGGTGTTCCCAGTATACGGTGGGTCTTGTGGGGTGTTCCCGGTATAAGGTAGGTCTTGTGGGGTGTTCCCGGTATATGGTAAGTCTTGTGGGGTCTTCCTGGTATATGGTGGGTCTTATGGGGTGTTCCCGGTATACGGTGGGTCTTCTGGGGTGTTCCTGGTATATGGTAGGTCTTGTGGGGTGTTCCCGGTATATGGTAGGTCTTGTAGGGTGTTCTTGGTATATGGTAGGTCTTGTGGGGTGTTCCCGGTGTACAGTGAGTCTAGCCTACTCTGTCGGTGTCCATGTCACACAGCACGTTTATAGGAGCGCTGCCATCCGCGTACCAGTGTACCGGTCACTCAGCGCTTCCCCCTGATCTCACAGCTCCTTGCAGTCTTGGGCGGCTGATAAATGATAAATATACAATAGTGACGTTTGTCCCAGAGTCGCTCCGGCTTCTGAGAAATCCACGGCCCCTGTCATCTCCTCCCTCCCCAACTCATCAATTTGGGTTTTACACCAAGTTCAATCATAAAATACCTTCTCCGTAGCGATTTCTCCCTTTCTCACCTGGAAAATTCATAAATTATTAACAATTTTTGGTCAATGAGTGCTACAAACAGGAACATCAGAAAATACTCCTGTCTCCTCTCAGGACAAATCTGTTTTAGTAAAATATTCTCCATGAAATACCAATTCTGTGTCATCCTTCCTTACTCTTTGTGGGGCCGTTCTTCTGTTATTCCTCCTGGAAGTGTCTGAATAAAGTAACACCTGAGAGTTACCAATTGGGGGGGGGCGTGTCCCTACATACACTGCCCCGGACCAATCAGTGATGAGGATTTCAGACTTTATAGGGACACGCCCCTGTGACAAGGGGACCGGTAATTCCGTCATACATATTCCGGAGGAAAGACAGAGGAATTGGTACAACACAAGGTGCTAAGGAAAGTATGTCCGGAATTGGGACGTTATGGGTATATCAGAAGAAAAGACAGGTCTCCTTCAGCAGCACTAGAATAGACATTCATGAGTGACGAGCCTGCTTGCTGACAGTTTCCATTCTGTAATACCCCTACTGTTTTTGTCTTCGTACCTTTTTGACCAGTTGGTCCCATCTTTCCATTGGATCCGGAAGGACCAGGTTCTCCTAGAAGAATTAAAAGGCCGGTTCTACATGTAAATGCAACAAAAAATCATAGATACTACTATTCTCACATTCACCTTTTTCTCCGGTTTCTCCTTGTGCCCCTGAGATCCGGGTATTCCAGGACATCCTCGTAGGATGGACAACCAATCTGAGTCTCCACCGCCATTATCTTCACTTCTGATCAGGAGTAAGAAGAGGATAAGGAGCTGTAATGGTGATAGGAAGAGAAATGGAGGCGCAGAGGACGCTGATCCACCCGGGCCCTGTTGTGGCTGATTCACCTACCTGGACATGAGTCGTCAGCATCACTGAGAACAGCACCGGCGAGCCAACAGGTGTTCATGGGCAGCGGTGATGATCAAATTTCCTTGCGCAGAACTTCACTATGGTGAACAAATGACGGACAAGTTTGGTAACTGATGCAGCCCCCGATTATATAATGGTCCCGCGCCCCAGTGTGAGGAAGTGAAGGTGTTGCCCACGTTCCCCCTTGAAGACATGTATTGCTACAATGTATTTAGATATGCAATGTGTTTAGTGATGTGTGTTATTAGCAGTAGAGATGTGTTGTGCCCAGCCACAGATAGTTGATAGAGACCAGTAAAGTTAATGGTTGGGACTAGCCCAGAGCGGGAGAGGCTAAAGTGAAGGAACAGAGGGAGTATCCTTCAGGAAGTGTCACCATTCTGTTGTCTGATAACCTAATAGCAGAATAATGCTCCAGCAATGAAATGCTGCTAAAAATGGTGAAATAATAATGGGAACATGCATCAAATATAAGGAAGGACACAAATATTAAAGCATCACAATACAAAGGAAGGGTCCCTGCTAGGGACATACTACTCAGCTCTATTCCCTAATGGGAATGGAGCTCATATAGGTCCCAAGGTTTGCAGCTAAATGCCAATTGTGCTAGTTATGATGCATACATAGAGGTATTTTAATAGGCACTGAAAAAGAAAGAGAAAATGTAAAAATAAAATGCAAAAAAAACTCCCAAAATTTTTTTTACAAAAAAAAATTAAAAAAACTTGAAAATAATAATAAATAGTGTTGATGCATATCAATGTATTTAAATAAATGTAATACTGGCAGAGGGATGAGAAATGTCACAAATGGAGTCCATGTTGTCAAGAACTGGAAAAAAAAAACAACATTATTAACACAGGATAAATATCCTTGCCACACTACGCAGGACCTGCCCAACACAGGCCAATGGTTCTTGATGATCCCAGAAATCACAGCGCTTTCTTCACAATAAGTGATGATGATATAACATTTACCCTGTTGAAATCTGAAAATGACATTCAGTCCCTTGACGTACTGGTTAGGAGAGTGATGGGAAACTTGTAACCACTTTATATACGAAACCGACAGATAAAAATCATATTCTTAGATATGAGTCACCGCTCAAGAAAAATGACCGAGTCTTCACCCTGAAGCCAACTCCTTCGGGTCAAAAGAATAGAAAGTGATGAGGTGATGGCAAAGAAAAGTTATGGCGATATGACAAACGCAGCGCGCCTGAGCAGCCGACAGGCCTTATTTCTGCTCTTCCTGGTGGTTGTGACTTGCGCATATTGCCCTCAGAGATGCTGAGTTTTGGTTCATTGGGGTGAGTTCTGCCACAAATTCTGTACACCCGTCACTGAATCACTAATTGTTGTATTGTGCAACGTTTATGCATGTTTTATTGTACACTATCGACTTGTATGCACTTTATTATGTGACTTGTCAAATATTGATTGCATATATATTCTAATCACCTTTACAAATTTGTATGGCACTTATGCACTTTATCGTCTTAATCAATTTGTTATGGATGTGTTGTTACGTGCTCTGCGTTTTCACAATTCACATTGCTTGAGAAAAGGATCACACTGAGCCGAAACGTCGCAGGAGCCCATATGGGCTAATACAGCACTCTATTTTTTTCTAAGAAAAAGTGATGTCTTCATATTTTTTGTACTATATTGGGGATCAGTCTATGCCAGGAAGGATAGATAGATCAGATAGATAATAGATAATAGATAGATAGGATAGATAGAAAAAAATCAGGCAGCACTCCAGTTCAAGGACAAATTGTGGGCTTTAATCCAGCACAACGTGCTGGATTAAAGGCTACAATTTTTCCTTGAACTCGAGTGCTGCCAGATTTTTTTCTATTTATATTTTGCGTTGGACAACCGCATTACTCAGGAAGTATTGCACCCAAAATCTGCTCAAATATGTGCTGCTGTCTTTTCTATTCAGATAGATAGATGGAAGATAGATGAAAGATAGATAGTAGCTAGATAGATGCATGGAAAATAGATAGATAGATAGATAGATAGATAGATAGATAGATAGATAGATAGATAGATAGATAGATAGATAGATAGATAGATAGATAGATAGGTAGGTAGGTAGATAGATAGATAGATAGATAGATAGATAGATAGATAGATAGATTAGATAGGTAGATAGATAGATAAATGGATGAAGATAGATGGATGATTGATAGATAGATAACAGATAGATAAATAATAGATAGATGATAGATAGATAATAGATAGATAGATAATAGACAGATAATAGATAGATGATAGATAGATAATAGATAGAATATAGATAATAGATAGATAATAGATAGATAGATGATAGATAGATATATAGATAGATAGATAGATAGATAGATAGATAGATAGATAGATAGATAGATGATAGATAGTATAGATAATAGATAGATGATAGATAATAGATAGATAGATAGATAGATAATAAATAGCTGATAGATATAGATAGATAATAAGTAGTGATAGATATAGATAGATGATAGATAATAGATAGATAATAGATAGATGACAGATAGATATAGATAGATGATAGATAATAGATAGATGATAAATAATAGATAGATAATAGATAGATGATAGATAGATAATAGATAGATGATAGATAGATAATAGATAGAATATAGATAATAGATAGATAATAATGATAGATAGATGATAGATAGATAATAGATAGATGATAGATAATAGATAGATAGATAGATAGATAGATAGATAATAAGTAGTGATAGATATAGATAGATGATAGATAATAGATAGATGATAAATAATAGATAGATAGATAATAGATAGATAGATAATAAATAGCTGATAGATAGATAGATAATAAGTAGCTGATAGATATAGATAGATGATAGATAATAGATAGATAATAGATAGATGACAGATAGATATAGATAGATGATAGATAATAGATAGATGATAAATAAATAGATAGATAGATAATAGATAGATGATAGATAGATAATAGATAGATGATAGATAGATAATAGATAGAATATAGATAATAGATAGATAATAGATAGATAGATGATAGATAGATAGATAATAGATAGTGATAGATAATAGATAGATAGATAGATAGATAGATAGATAGATAGATAGATAGATAGATAATAAGTAGCTGATAGATATAGATAGATGATAGATAATAGATAGATAATAGATAGATGATAAATAATAGATAGATAGATAATAGATAGATGATTGATAGATAATAGATAGATAAATGATAGATAGATAAATAGATAATTAGATAGATACATGATAGATAATACGTACAGTAGATAGATACAGACGGAGGTCCAGCACTGAGCCGTGTAGCAGCAGTTACATTGGTAACAGTAAAATCCATACAAAAAAGTATAAAAAGCGACTGCAGGAATATATTTTATTGTCGTCGGGTTACACATCGCGTCCGTCTATGATATAGATGGTGACCGCATGATTATATTCTGGGTTAGGAATAGTAGATACATGAGACGTCTTTCTACGTTCCTCACTCGTCAGGCCGGATCTTCATTTCGGTACGTTTGTAGGAATATTTAAAGCCTTTCCCAGTCTTCCAGGTGACGCCATTAGTTGTGGTGCTGTTGTACAAGCCGTGGAGGTAAAGTCCGTTCAGATTAGAGAAGTAACAAGAGTTGTACCACCAGCCTCCCATGTAGGTTACTGCGCAGTCCCTTTTGGTGGAATCATTGTCCTGGTCCTTGGTGGAAAACATTGTATTATTGTGGTAAGTCATGGAGTCCCCTGGAAATTCAGAAAAATATACACCTGGGCGTTACATCCAAAACTTCACATAACCTCCTATCTGGATTTTCAAGGTCACACATGATATTCTGGTGTCAGGTATAGCACCTTCGTTGGCGCCTGCCTTGAACCTGTATGTCACAGGTGCCAGATCCTCAGGAACAGCCAATTTACAATCAAGACTGAAAGTATTGGCACCCTTGAAATTGTTCCAGAAAATGAAGCATTCCTCCAGAAAATTATTGCAATACACATGTTTTGTTATACACATGTTTATTTCCTTTTTTTGTAATAGAACAACAGAAAAAAAGGCAAATTTGATATAATTTCACACAAAACCCAAAATGGACCTGACAAAATTGTTGGCACCTTTCCAAAAATCTGTGTAAGCAACTTTGTTTCAAGCATGTGATGTTCGTTCAAACTCACCTGTGGCAAGTAACAAGAGTGAGCAACACGAAAATCACACCTGAAACCAGAAAAAAAGCAGAGAAGTTGACTCAATATTTGCATTACGTGTCTGTGTGTGCTATACTAAGCACAGAGAACAGAAAGAGGAGAAGAGAACGGTCTGTGTTGTGAATAGGCTGAAAATTAGTTCTGAGCAGAAGCTCCCTCTGGTGGTTACAAACGGTACTGGACTGTCCAGTGAAGATTGTGAGGATTGGGAATCAGGTGTTACTGACTGGTCTTATATAAGGGAGTCGCCTTCCCATCAGGGTTGCCGGTGATCAATTGTTCTGGTCTCAATCCTTGATTCCTGTTTCCTTGGTAGCCTGCTGTGTCGTGTCTGAATCTCCTGCTAACAGATAAGACATTTTCTTCTTTTTGTTTTTGTGCTTGATTTTTGCATTTTGTCTTGCACTTCTGTGGGGGCCTTCAGGGTCCCTCTGGGGGCTTTTGCCCTCTCAGTTCAGTTCAGCCACTGATGTTTGTACATTTGCTTTTTCCAGTTTTTTCAGTGGCTGCTGTTTTGTTTTTGGTTACACCAGAGAACTAATTTAGGTGGTAGAGGTCGTGTGATCTCAGGTGTTTTTGAAATTAGTAGAGTTGGTGCTTTTCAGGGTTTTTTGGGATTGCAGTAAGTACCCTTCCTATCCTTTTCTATTTAGTTAGTTTGGGCCCCAACGTTTGCTCATACTATTTTCTATCTGTGTCAGTTTTTCTTCTTGTCTAACCGCCATTACATGTTTGGGGGCTTTCTATGTTCTTTGGGGTTCTGCTCCGGGGCAGATAGCTTTCCTCTTTCTATCTTTAGGTGTAGTTAGTTTCTCAGGCTGTGACGAGGCGTCTAGGATCAACGTAGGAACGCTCCACGGCTGCCTCTAGTTGTGGTGGTTAGTCAGGGTACTGCAATCTCATAGTTTCCAACTGCTCTGGTGTATTTCCTTTTTGCCTGCTCTCCTCAGCTACCAAATCATAACAGTATCACCGGCCTAAACTGAAAATTATATGGTACTCACAGAAGGGAAAAATATTGTGGAAAGAAAAAAAAGTTGTCAGAGTTGTCAGAGATTTTTTTTTCTGTTTGTTGCATTTTTTTTTTCCCTCTGTATCTCTGGGTGCTGAGGAGGATTTTTTTCTCTCTCAATGGAGTTTGCACAGTTGTCTGGCCGTGTGGATCAGCTTGCCACTGAAGTTCGGAGTATTGCTATCTATCTTGCTAGGTTGCCTGTTGTGGAACCTAGGATTCCCATGCCAGATTTGTTTTTAGGGGATCGAGCTAAGTTTCTGAATTTCAAAAATAACTGTAAATTGTTTTTTGCCTTAAAATCTAAGTCCTCAGGGAACGCAGCGCAGCAGGTTCAAATTGTCATCTCTCTCCTGCGCGGCGACCCTCAGGATTGGGCTTTTTCCCTGACACCTGGGGATCCTGTTTTGAGTGATGTTGATGCGTTTTTTCAGGCTTTAGGGTTATTGTACGATGAGCCTAATGTCACTGATCAAGCTGAAAAAACTTTGTTGGCATTAAGTCAGGGGCTTGATGACGCTGAGTTATACTGTCAGAGATTCCGTAGGTGGGCAGTCCTGACCAAATGGAATGACGACGCTTTGGCAGCTCTTTTTCGGAAGGGACTGTCAGATAATGTAAAGGATGTTATGGTGGGATTCCCTGTTCCCTCTGGTCTCAATGATTCTATGTCATTAGCGCTTCAAATTGACAGACGTTTGCGTGAGCGGAGAAGTATGCGTGGAATAATGTTGCCTTGTGAACCTGCTTCTGAATCCATGCAGTGTGATAGAGTGGTTTCTGGGGCACAGCGTCATGAATTTCGAAAGCGCCATGGGTTATGTTTCTACTGTGGTGATGCCTCTCATGCTATTTCAGTCTGCCCTAAGCGGGGAAGACGTTTTGCACGCTCAGTTGTCTTGGGTAGTGTTCAGACTAAGTTTTTATTAACTGTTACCCTGATATGCTCTCTGTCCTCATTTTCTGCTCAGGCTTTTGTTGATTCTGGAGCAGCTATTAACCTGATGGATTTTGATTTTGCTAAACGTTGTGGGTTTCCCTTGATACCCCTACGGAAGTCTATTCCCCTACTGGGGATCGATTCTACCCCTTTGGCTGAGAATAAACCTCAGTTCTCTACTCAGGTGATAATGAGGGTAGAACCTGATCATCAGGAGAGTTGCAAATTTTTGGTTCTGTATAATCTGCATGACATTATCGTACTGGGTTTCCCTTGGTTACAGTCTCATAATCCTGTTTTGGATTGGAAATCTGTGTCTGTTACCAGTTGGGGCTGCCAATGTGTTAATACCAACACTCCTGTTTTTTCTGCCTCCCCCCAGGCTCAGGATGTTCCTGACTTTTTGATTGATTTTTCTGATGTGTTTAGCGAAAGTAAATCTGCATCCTTACCTCCCCATAGGAGCTATGACTGCGCTATTGAATTAGTGCCTGGTAGTAAATTCCCTAAAAGTCGCCTTTTTAACTTGTCTGTACCTGAACATGACGCTATGAGGTCTTATATCAAGGAGTCATTGGAGAAGGGTCATATCAGACCATCCTCTTCACCCTTAGGTGCCGGTTTTTTCTTTGTGGCCAAAAAGGATGGTTCATTAAGGCCGTGTATTGATTATCGTCTCTTGAACAATATTACTGTGAAATATCAATATCCTTTACCCTTGATCTCTGATCTGTTTTCCAGGGTGAAAAACGCTACTTGGTTTACCAAGCTTGACCTCAGGGGGGGCATATAACCTTATTCGCATTAAGCACGGGGATGAATGGAAGACGGCATTTAATACCCCTGAAGGGCATTTTGAGTACCTTGTGATGCCCTTTGGGCTCACTAATGCTCCTTCTGTCTTCCAGTCCTTCATGAATGACATTTTCAGGGATTTTGTGGATAAATTTCTGATTGTTTATTTGGATGATATCTTGATTTTTTCCAATGACTGGGACTCTCATGTAAAACATGTTCGGACTGTGTTCCAGATTTTGAGAGAGAATGCTCTGTATGTGAAGGGATCAAAGTGTCTTTTTGGCGTTCAGAGGATCTAATTTCTGGGATTCATTTTGTCCCCATCTGTTATTGAAATGGACCCGGTCAAAGTTCAGGCCATCTGTGATTGGGTCCAACCTACTTCATTAAAGGCTCTTCAAAGATTCTTGAGTTTTGCCAATTTTTATCGTAAATTTATTGGTAATTTCTCTGTTATTGTTAAACCATTAACTGATTTGACCAAGAAGGGTTCTGATGTGGTGAATTGGCCTCCTGAGGCAGTCTCTGCATTTCAGGAACTTAAGCAGAGATTCACTTCTGCTCCTGTTCTACGGCAGCCTGATGTTTCTCTACCATTTCAGGTGGAGGTTGATGCCTCTGAAATTGGGGCAGGTGCCGTTTTGTCCCAAAGAGATCCAGAGACCTCTAAAAGTAACCCTTGTGCCTTTTTCTCTCGAAAATTTTCTCCCACTGAACGTAATTATGACGTGGGTAATCGGGAGTTATTAGCCATGAAGTGGGCTTTTGAAGAGTGGAGACATTGGCTGGAGGGAGCCAAACATCAGGTGGTGGTCCTTACGGACCATAAGAATCTAGTTTATCTGGAATCTGCCAAGCGACTTAATCCTAGACAGGCCAGGTGGGCCTTGTTTTTCACACGTTTTAATTTTGTGGTTTCATTTCTTCCTGGCACTAAAAATGTTAAGGCGGATGCCCTCTCGAGGAGTTTCCTGGCGGACTCTCCTGAGTTATCTGATCCTTCTGTTATTTTGAAAGAGGGTGTAGTTCTTTCCGCCATCTCGCCCAATTTGAGACTGGCTCTGGAGGGGTGTCAGGAGGATAAGCCCGAGCGCTGCCCTGTTGGGAAATTGTTTGTCCCGGACCAGTGGAAAAAGAGTGTAATGTCTGAGATTCATTGTTCCACGTTGGCGGTCATCCTGGAATTTTTGGTACCAGAGACTTGGTTAGTCGGTCCTTTTGGTGGTCTACCTTGTCTCGTGATGTCAGGGAGTTTGTGCAGTCCTGCGGGACTTGCTCTCGCTCCAAGCCTTGCTCTCGTTCTAGTGGTTTGTTGATGCCATTACCTGTGCCCAAGAGACCATGGACCCATATCTCTATGGATTTCATTTCCGACCTCCCTGTTTCTCAGAGAATGACCGATATCTGGGTGATTTGTGATAGGTTTTCCAAAATGATACATCTTGTGCCATTACCTAAGTTGCCTTCCTCCTCTGAATTGGTGCCTTTGTTCCTTCAGCACGTGGTTCGTTTACACTGCATTCCTGAGAACATTGTGTCTGACAGAGGAGTCCAGTTTGTTTCCAGATTTTGGAGGACCTTTTGTTCTAAAATTGGTGTTCAATTGTCTTTCTCCTCGGCGTTTCATCCTCAGACCAATGGTCAAACTGAGAGAACAAACCAGACATTGGAGACTTATCTAAGATGCTTTGTGTCTGCTGATCAGGATGACTGGGTCTCTTTTTTGCTTTTGGCTGAGTTTGCTCTTAATAATAGGGCTAGCTCTGCCACTTTGATGTCTCCATTTTTCTGTAATTCTGGGTTTCACCCTCGATTTTCTTCAGGACAGACGAGGCTTCTGTCTGTCCAGGTGTTGACTCTGTTGTGGAGCGTATGCAACAGATTTGGGATCTCTTCCTTTTTTTTTCCCTTTATTTACATATGCTCTTTAAGGGAATGTGTTTTTCTTTCTCAGATTTTGGGACCAGGTAGTGGAGAGGTTGTCCCTCTCTCAGGAGAGGGCCCAGCGGTTTGCTAACCGGCATAGGACTGATGGTCCTCGGTTTAAAGTGGGGGACTTGGTCTGGTTGTCCTCAAGAAATATTCCTATGAGAGTGGCATCTCCTAAATTTAAGCCTAGGTTCATTGGACCTTATAAGATCAAGGAGATTCTTAATCCTGTTTCTTTTCGTTTGCTTCTTCCAGGGACATTTAAGATCCATAACGTGTTCCACAAGTCCTTGTTGAAGAGGTTTGTTGAGCCAGTGGTTCCTACTACTGTGCCTCCTGACCCTGTTTTGGTTGAGGGCAATCTGGAGTATGTGGTTGAGAAAATATTGAATTCTCGTTTTTCTAGACGGAAACTCCAGTATTTGGTTAAATGGAGAGGTTATGGTCAGGAAGACAATTCTTGGGTGTTTGCTTCGGACATCCATGCTAGGAGACTCATCCGTGCGTATCATAGAACTCATCCTGACCGACCTGGTTGCTCAAATGAGGGTTCGGTGACCCCTCCTCAAGGGGGGGGTACTGTTGTGAATAGGCTGAAAATGAGTTCTGAGCAGAAGCTCCCTCTGGTGGTTACAAACGGTACTGGACTGTCCAGTGAAGATTGTGAGGATTGGGAATCAGGTGTTACTGACTGGTCTTATATAAGGGAGTCGCCTTCCCATCAGGGTTACCGGTGATCAATTGTTCTGGTCTCAATCCTTAATTCCTGTTTCCTTGGTAGCCTGCTGTGTCGTGTCTGAATCTCCTGCTAACAGATAAGACATTTTCTTCTTTTTGTTTTTGTGCTTGATTTTTGCATTTTGTCTTGCACTTCTGTGGGGGCCTTCAGGGTCCCTCTGGGGGCTTTTGCCCTCTCAGTTCAGTTCAGCCACTGATGTTTGTACATTTGCTTTTTCCAGTTTTTTCAGTGGCTGCTGTTTTGTTTTTGGTTACACCAGAGAACTAATTTAGGTGGTAGAAGTCGTGTGATCTCAGGTGTTTTTGAAATTAGTAGTGTTGGTGCTTTTCAGGGTTTTTTGGGATTGCAGTAAGTTCCCTTCCTATCCTTTTCTATTTAGTAAGTTTGGGCCCCAACGTTTGCTCATACTATTTTCTATCTGTGTCAGTATTTCTTCTTGTCTAACCGCCATTACATGTTTGGGGGCTTTCTATGTTCTTTGGGGATCTGCTCCGGGGCAGATAGCTTTCCTCTTTCTATCTTTAGGTGTAGTTAGTTTCTCAGGCTGTGACGAGGCGTCTAGGACCAACGTAGGAACGCTCCACGGCTGCCTCTAGTTGTGGTGGTTAGTCAGGGTACTGCAATCTCATAGTTTCCAACTGCTCTGGTGTATTTCCTTTTTGCCTGCTCTCCTCAGCTACCAAATCATAACAGGTCTGAGGACTTGAAAACCAACATTGTTGAACAATATCAACAATCTCAAGGTTACAAGTCCATCTCCAGAGATCTTGATGTTCCTTTGTCCACGGTGCGCAAATAATCAAGATGCTTATAACCAATGGCACTGTAGCTAATCTCCCTGGACATGAACGGCAGAGAACAATCAATGACATATTACAATGCAGGATAGTCCGAATGTTGGATAAGCCGCCCCAATCCTGTTCCAAAGAAATTCAAGCTGTCCTACAAGGTTGCATCAGTGTCAGCGCAAACTATCCGTCAACATTTGAATGAAATGAAACGCTATGTCAGGAGACCCAGGAGGACCCCACTGCTGACACAAAGACATAAAGCTAGACTGCGGTTTGCCAAAATGTATGTGAGTAACCCAAAATCCTTCTGGGAAAGTGTCTTGTGGACAGATGAGACCAAGATGGAGCTCTTTGGTAAAGCACATCATTCTACTGTTTACTGAAAACAAAATAAGGCCTACAACAAAAAGAACACAGTACCCACAGTCAAATATGGTGGAGATTCAATAACGTTTTGGGGTTGTTTTGCTGCCTCTGGCATTGGGTGTCTTGACTGTGTGCAAGGATCATGAAATCTAAAGATTACCGAAGGATTTTGGTTGCAATGTAGTGACCAGTGTCGGAAAACTGGGTTTGCGTCCTAGGTCATGGGTCTTCCAGCAGGACAATGACCCCAAACATACTTCAGGAAGCCCCCAGAAATGGATGGAAAAAAAGTGCTGGAGAGTTCAGAAGTGGCAGCAATGAGTCCGGATCTAAATCCCATTGAGCACCTGTGGAGAGATCTTAAAATTGCTGTTGGGAGAAGGAGACTTCACATATGAGAGACCTGGAGCAGTTTGCAAAAATAGAAGAATGGTCCAAAATTCCAGCTGAAAGGTGTAAGAAGCTTGTTGATGGTTATAGGTAACGACTGATTGCAGTTATTTATTCCAAAGGATGTGCAACCAAATATTAACCCCTTCACGACTTGGGATTTTCTATTTTTGCGGTTTAATTTTTTCCTTCCCTTCTCAGAGCTATAACTTTTTTATTTTTCCGTCAATATGGCCGTGTGAGGGCTTGCTTTTTTTTGTGGGACGAGTTATACTTTTGAATGACGCCATTGCTTTTACCATATAGTGTACTGGAAAACGGGAACAAAAAATTCAAGTGCGCTGAAACTGCAAAAAAAAGTGAAATTCCATAATTGTTTTTTTTTTTTTTTTTTTTTTACCATGTTCACTATATGCTAAAACTGACCTGCGGTTATAATTCTCCAGGTCATTATGAGTTCGACGATACCAAACATGTGTAGGTTCTTTTTTATTTAAGAGGTGAGAAAAAATTGCAAAGTTTGTAAAAAAAAACAATAGCGCTACTTTCCCAGACCCGTAGCGTCTCCATTTTTTAGGATCTAAAGCTGAGTGGAGCTTATTTTTTGCGTGCCGAGCTGATGTTTTTATTGATACCATTTTGGGGTAGATACAATGTTTTGATCTCCCGTTTTTGCATTTTATTTCGCCACCAAAAAAACATAATTCTGCAGTTTTGATTTTTTTTTCTCGTTACGCCGCTGATCGGATTAATTTACTTTATATTTTGATAGATTGGGTGTGTCGGAATGCAGCAATACCTAACTTGTGTATTTTTTTGTATTATTTATTTTTGTTTATTTATTTTGAATGGGGTAAAAGGGTGGGGAATTGAGCTTTTATACTTTTAAAATGTTTTTTACTCTTTTTACTGGCTTCAGTATTCCTTTTAGGAGACTTGAAGCTGCAATCATCTGGTTTGTTGTGCCACACGTAGCAGCGCTTCAGCCTGCTCTTTGTAGCAGAAATGATTATCTATGGGCCGTTGTCCACAGGAGATCTGCAATGACAGGCATGGAGGTTTTCTGCAGACCCCCGGAGGACTGCGATCCTGTGATGCGCTTCCAGTAAACGCGAATTAAATGCCGTGTCAGAGATTGACAGCAGCATTTAACATGTTAACAGCCGTGGGTGGATCGCGATTCCACCCGTGGCCGTTAGGGGCACATGTCAGCTGATCAAATCAGCTGTAATAGGCCTGAAAAGATGAGGGCTCAGGGGTTAAGTTGAAGGTGCCAACAATTTTATCAGTTCCATTTTTGGCATTTTGTGTGAAATAATGTCCAATTTGCCTTTTTTTCTCTTTTTTTGTGTTGTTCCAATACATAGAAACGAAAATAAATATGTATAACAAAACAAGTGTAACTGAAATAATTTTCTGGCATATATAGTTAATTTTCTGGAACAATTTCAAGGGTTCCAACACTTTCGGCTATGACTGTATATCTCTAAGGTCAACCTTGACCCCGATTTCCACCACATCACAGTCATAGTGGTCCTGGTGAGACATGAGGTGCTGTCTGTTGGGGTCTTCACACAGCCCCCGCATCTGTCTATGTGGTCGCCAATCACTCTCTTTTTCCGGGTAACAAAACAATGAGACGCAGTCAGACATAGAAGCAGCTGGACTGTGCGAGGATGCACCACACAGCACCCCATATCTCAGCATCCTGAGCAGAGCGATGTGACAGTGAAGTGCTCCTGGATGATATAGGGGCCTCGATTACCTGTGACTGCAGTGACGTATATGCTCGGGTCTCTCACCTGCATTGCCACTTGTGAAGCGGCCCAACAATAATTTGTACTTTTGCAACTCTTCAAGAACCGCGAAGGATTCATATGTGGAAAAATATTTATTATATTCCAGGTCCTGAAAATCGATCCGCAGCGTCCAGGAGCCTGAAATACATGAATACACAGATATTACCCATGTAAAAGAGTGCAACGTTCTCAGAGGGCGCCTCCTGCTGGCTGCAACCTGTACAGGCAATGGCCGCAACTGATACCGGAAAGACCATTGCCACGTTCCATCCGAATTTAGCTTTACACTTTACCAACGCGTGACCCAATGGCGGGTGATACCAGCGCGGTCCTGTGATAGAAGACAGCCATGTCTGCTTATGACACTTCTTCCCTCTTGAATCTTCTCCCATCACCTGTGAGTGACATTATTGAGAAGTGGAAGGAACCGCAGCAACTCAGCCACGAAGAGGAGACCCCATAACTTTACTGAGTGGGGTCACCAGATGCTGAGGAGCAGAGGGCAGAAAAGTCACCACCACTCTGCTGACTCCAGACCGCCTCTGGTATAACATCAGCGCAAACACTGCGCCCCGCCGGGAACTTCATGATCAAGCAGCTGCATGCAGCCTTACATCACTAAGCACAATGCCCAGACATACTTTTCTCCATATAGTATATATATAAATATACATGATCCTCCCACGAGGAGCGCAGCATTACCTGAGGATGTAATTCTGTAAAGATTTTCATTCCCCAACCAGAACTCATTCATGCGGTTCCCAAATCCAATTTTGTATGAATTCCAATCACGAAAGAAATCCACCGAACCGTCTGAGCGCCTCTGGAAAACCTGGAATAGAAGAGGAAAGATCAGCAATTAGGAAAGTGTCATCATTTCTAAATCTTCTCCACACCCCTCCTTATCAATGTCCTCCCTCTCCAGTCCTTCATTCATTGCTGCCCATTGTCCTCCCCACGCTCCGGTCATAATTCTTATGCATTATATGGTCAGTCATCGGCTGTAACCTGTGGTCGAACCTGAAAGTGAGTGATTAATTTCCCAGCAGCGCCACCATAGGAGAAATGAAGTATTATACAGCTCCTATTTAATTCAATGGGCAGCTCATGAAATACACAGGTATATAATGCCCTCTAGAACGAGAGACCCCCTGTTTAGCCACCATCCATTCTTGGGTATGGGACACCCTCCCATCTACATGAGACCAAACAATGCCTTAATCTTGTTGACCTGACCTATATAGGTGTTACATCTGACTGTGGCCTAGGGACTCTGTGAGTGACAGCTCAGCCGCCCTATGTGATCTGTGGTGTGCCGGACTGTCGGTCTTGTGAGTGACAGTCCAGTCATATAATCTGATCCTGGGGCATGCTGGGATGTCAGCGTTTTGATTGACAGGCCTGCTGTTCAATCTGGTTTTGCCTGCTGGTGTTTCCTCAGGTGCCTCTCGTCCTCAAATGATTTGCAGTGTGCAGCAGGTTGCCAGTTATAGATTTGCTATTCTTAGGTGTATATGCTTGCTCTGTGTCTGACTACTGATCTTGCTGATGACCCTGGATTTTCTTGTGACTACTCGTTTGGATTATCCCTTCTGCTTTTGATGCTGTCTGACTTCAGGTATCTGATCCTGGGGACTTGGCCTTTGACTATTTGTTTATTGTACTCCCTGGTTTTGAAGTATCCTTCTGGCATTTGACCCTGGACTGTTACCTGACAACATCTTTGTATCACCCCTCTCTACTTCAAGCCCTTCTAGTATCTGACCTTGGACCTCCTGACTACCCTGTCTGACAGCTTGCCCGTGAGTAGTGACTCAACATCACGTTACAACTGACCGTACACGTTATTTTTTCTTGTTTGGCAGTATGGAGACTGTTCACACGCTGTGCAACCAGGTGGCGAATTTGACTCAGATGATTCAGAATCTGCCTAAAGAATGCCAGGGATTATCGCAGTTCCAGGTTCAGCTAATTAGCCTTATGAAGCCCTTCACTGCTAGCGGAGACTGCGATGTCTGACCCCTAAGATGTTCAATTGGTCTCCCCCAAACCAGTAGTGGCCCTCCTTGATAATTTTTTGGGGGAGAGAAACTGGTTTAGCGTGCTCACGGAGAGTTGTAAGCTACTCCTTACCCTATGACCCCAGTCTTTAGGGGATGATTTCCAGCGGGGGGGAATAGTTATGTGTCTATTGCAAGGGGGCCCCCAGACTTGGTAATTTTCCTTCTCCCCATAAGCCCCAGAACTGTCTTCAGTTGACGCATTTTTTGATACCTTATGTGTAATCTATGACGAACCTAAGAGAATCCAGGTCGCTAAGACTAGGACGATGAACCTGACACAGGGTGGCTGCACTGCTGAGGACTACTGTCCTGAATTCTGACAGTGGTCCATTGGTGGAATGATGCAGCCCTTAGGTGCCAATTTCGTTGAGGTCTGTCTGAATCCCTGAAGGACACTGTCCTGCATGATCCCCTTAGCTCTTTTGCGGAAGCCATAACTTAGGCTGTACAGATGGACTGGGGCGGCAGGCTGCGGTCAGGACTTTTTCCCACATGTAAGTTTAATCGGTACATCTTTACCGTTTGATTCTATTCCTATGCACTTTCCCACTGTTATTCATTAATTGATGATAGCTGCTATTTGTGCGCTTTATGATATATATGTATATTTGACCCTGCATATTAGGGTTATTTTATCTCATTTGAGACATGATGTGGTTAAGTGTGTGATATAATGTGTTACATGGTGGGGAAAAATTGTCCTTTCCTCATGACCTGTTTTTTGGATACTCTGTATATACTTTTTATTGTTGGAATCTATAATAAAATATTTTTTGATAAATAGCTCTGATTCTGTCCTCATATATGGGGAAGGATATATGTTTCCTGTACAGATGGACTGCAGAATTTGTGAGGCGTGATGGCCAGCGTTTACTCGTCGTAGGGCCTATGGAGGTTGGAGCTGCCAGTTTTCGTGCTTTGGAGACAAAACAGAGACAGGATTGTTCAGCTCGCCCTCGATCAAGTAAGTCATTGGGAAAACGTCTAAGTCTGGGTGATAGTCGAGGAGGTCACACAGACTTCCAGGGACCTTTCTTCTCCTCAGATAAGTACTGCTTAAGACGGTTTTGCCTTTCAAGAACCAGGCATTGCCAGGATTGTCTTTCATCAACTGCCGATCTGCAGCTAACTTTATTGATTCTGAACTA
The DNA here is from genome assembly GCA_033576555.1 of Oophaga sylvatica. NCBI lineage: Eukaryota > Metazoa > Chordata > Amphibia > Anura > Dendrobatidae > Oophaga > Oophaga sylvatica. The sequence continues at coordinate 123,854,484 of JARQOD010000008.1, forward strand.
TAGTAGTTTGGAAATTAGGATTAGGGCCCGTTAGTCTAGCAAAATCCATTAAAATTTTTGTGATTGATAAAACACTACAGTTCAGAACTGTGTCAAATTTGTAACGGTGGAATTAACACTTCGGATAGGAGCACTTCACTCCAAATCCATTTCCTGTTTTCTCTTGGATAATTTACCTGCTGGGGTGGTCATGGGGCTTCCATGGTTGCTCATTCGCAATCCTGTTCTTGATTGGTGCCAGAAGGAAATTGTTAAATAGGGCCCCCAAATGTCATAAGAAATGTATATGTGCAAGTATGCTCGGAGCGTCTGGAGGGTCTACCGGGGAAGCTGAAGGACTTTGGAGATGTGTTTTCGGAAAAAGAGGCAGAGATATTACCTCCCCATCATCCTTAAGGCTGTGCTGTTGATCTTGTCCCTGGTACTAAATTACCTAAAGCCCACCTGTAAACTACATCTGGGTCTGATCACACTACCATGAAAAATTACGTGAACGGAAGGGTCATATACGTCCCTCCTCCCCTATGGCTGCTGGATTCTTCTTTGTGAAAAAAAGAGATGGGGGGGTCTTCGTCCTCGCCTCGATTTCCGAGAACTGAACAAGATCATGATTAAGAATACTTACCCACTTCAACTCATCCCCGACCTTTATAATCAGCTGATGGGGCTAAATGGTTTTATAAACTGGACCATAGAGGGGCTTAAAATTTGACACGCATCCGGAAGGGTGATGAGTGGAAAACGGCGTTTTTAACATCGACGGGTCTATTTGAAAATCTGGTCATGCCTTTCAGGTTAGCCAATGCACCTGCTGTTTCAAAACTTTATGAATGATGTTTTTCTGATTAAATTAGATTTGTTTTTATTTACCTTAATGATATTTTATTTTTTTCGCCCAATTTGGATTCTCACCAGGAACAGGTCAATGTTGTTTTATTCTTCAGTTTTTGTTTTAGTCTTTGCCTGATGAAGAGACCTGAGTAGTCTGGAAAGCTTGCAATTTGTTACCATCTTTTCAGTTATCCATTAAAAGGTATCAACCGCTGAGGACTCTCAACTCTAAATATTTTTCCATGTTGTTTTACAAAGATTGTGGGGAAATTGAGAAATTTATTTTTTCTGTTCAGGAGGTTTCATTTCTGGGATACATTTTGTCGGCTGATGGTTTTACAATGGATCGTGGGAAGGTGCAAGCTATAATTGATTGGGTGACCTCAAAGCGTTGCAACGTTTTCTAGTATTTGCCAACTATTTTAGGAAATTCCTTAAGAAGTGTTCTCAGATTGTTTAACCTCTTACTGACCTCACATGTAAAGGGGGAGGACCTCAAGGTTTGGTCACCGGATGCTATTGAGACTTTTGAAATAGTATTTTATGTCTGCTCCTGTTCAAATCCAATCTGAGGGTTGTGGATTCCCGGAGAGCATGAAATTCCCTCCAGCATCTCATACATTGGAAGGGATACGGACCAGATGAGAGATCCGGGTGCCAGCCTGATCCGTGAGGGCCGATCAACTGATCAGGGCCTTTCATACTAGGTTTCCTGGGAAGCCTGAGGGTCCAGTCATCCCCCTAGAAGAGGGGGTACTGACACGGTTTCACATCTGACTGCGGCCTAGGACTCTGAGTGACAGCTCAGCCCCCATATTGGATCTGTGGTGTCTGGACTGTCGGTTTTGTGAGTGACAATGAGTTGTGATTCAGCGTCACACTAACCATCATTAACTGAAGTAAATTGTTCACTGACTTACGATCCAGCCCCCTCCATCCATGTGCATATCACACAGCACCTTCAGGGGGGTCTTTCCGTCAGGGAATATTGTATACCAGTCGCTTAACACGTCTCCCCGCTTTTGCAGCTCCTTACAGTTTCTGGCACCTGGAATAATATAAAAAAATAAAGTGTTGGGGAGCTTCATACATAACACAACTGCAGTGTAAAGCATGGGGGAGGAAGACGTCATGTGTCTGAGCATCTGATGAGGCAGCATGAGAATTTTAGACTACCATAGCCCCCTTGTATACAGTGCAGGTAAGCTAGACCCCCGATCACAGCGTGTCCTATTGCAGCCAATGTAATCTCTCATTCTCGGAGTTTCTACTCACGATATTCTTCTTTTATTCCTGAGTCACCACGTTCTCCCTTTTCTCCTTTTACTCCCGTGGCTCCGGTCTTCCCAGCTTCACCTGTCCAAGGTAATTGAAGATGTATCACTTATTTCGGACCTTATGATATCAGTTGTCACATGCCACAAGTAAAGTGGCCCAGGCAGCCCCATGGCCGTGTCATGGATCCATGTTGTACCTGCTATGGGCCTGTAGTATACCCCTGTGTGTGCAGTACGGGGCCGACGATTACTGAAACAAGTACTCGGTGCACCCCAATTTGTAATATGTGTAGTGTGTCCTATGTCTGTCAGGGCATGCTGGGGGTTGTAGTTTCTCAGTAGCTGGAGACGACCTCTCTTAAAGGTGACCCTGATAATGTTATACATCACCTTTTTCTCCCTGGGGTCCGGCTTTTCCTGGTTTTCCATCGATTCCTGAAAAACATAAGAAGTTTTCATGAACACTAAGCCAGCTCGTCTGCTGAAGATCACTCTGCGGAGTTATAGGGCCTCATAACCAAACTCAGAGGATGGAGACGGGAAGTTACCACCATTTTCGGCTATTTTTGAGGTAATGGAGAACTGTCTTTGGTCACCTGGTCACTCCGTTACAGGTGTGGCAATTCCTCTTCCTACTTTCCATGTGAACACTATGGCATCTTAGTAGATTGGAAACCCAGACGTGGTTGTTCTACTCCCTATGGTTCTGGGGGAGGAGGGAACGGCATTGGGAAACTGCCCTGTTAGCACATCAGGGGGTTTGGAAATGGCCCCAGGATGATAAATGGGGACAAACAAACACCATGCCCTCCTGTCCATGGTGACAAAACTCAGCACCATAATAGAATACGCAGTTTGATCTCATAACACTATCCCATAGGGTAAAGGTGACTCTTACATTGTGGTAGGATCATCCACATGACAGCCCACATGCATGTCCTAGGAATCTGCAAATCAAACTTTATTCATATTTAAATCAATGGATCAGAAGTAAAAAAATAAAATGTGAAAATAGATCTATAAAGATCATATAATATGGGAAAAGCAATCACCGGTTATTCCGGCCGCTCCGGGGTCTCCTTTATGTCCTGGTGGTCCTGAAAGCCCGGGACAACCTCTGATGATGGACAACTTGTCAGAGCCGCCAATTCCTACAATGTTCACCTCTAGGGATACAAGTGAGAAAATAGATTATAAAATCCAATAAAGGTGCTGCCACACTACACGATCCCGCTAACGATCTCGTTAGCGTCGCATACTAATGAGATCGCTAGCGGGATCGTTTACAATATCGCTAGTGTCGGCCACATTTAGCGATGTCGTTAAGGACGCTATCGCGGTTAGCGATCTCCTTAACGACTAAAAAAGGTGCCACACTCAGCGATATATACTTACCCAGCGGGACGCCGACGATCAGAATAGGGTCCGGAACGATCAGGACGACGGACGAGATCACAGCAGGGGCCACGTCGTTGCTGCATGCCGCACACAACAACATCGCTAACGGGATCGCTAAATAGTGACGTTTTTTAGCGATCCCGTTAGCGATGTTGTTTAGTGTGGCATACCCTTAAGGCTACTGGGAGGGTCAGGTGACAAACAATATGGCCGCCATTACTGTATGTCCAAGACCCTAAACGCTGATCTATAGCCCTACTTTATGTATTCATAAACATCACTGTAATATCACAAAGATATCAGTCAAGATAGATCCACTCCTCCCCCCAAAAAAATAAAGAAAAGTGTTCGGAATAAAGCACATAAAAAATGTTCAATAATTCAGTAGAGTAAAAATAACTCAATATTAGAGATTAAAAAAAATATTGCAAAGAAGTAAATTAAAAAGTGCATCCCCTAAAATCAAATTTGGAAAAATGGGAGGCAAAAACCCCTCTATACTAGTTCGGTATCTGTGTGGCCATAAGAACCTAAAGATTTAACTCAGTACAGTAAAAACAAAATCCCTTTTTACTAAATTTGTGACAAGAACAAAAGTTATATAAATTGCACATACGTCCACCTAATAGTTTAAAAAGAATTATAATAAAAAACTTGTACAGGTAATAAATAAATAAAATTAAAAAGATCGCCCCCATAAAGGAAAAATGTGACACAAAAAATACACTATTTAAGGATCCATCTGATCATAATAATATGAAGAAAAAATAAAAACAAATGATAATTATATATATATATATATATATAATATATATATATATAGTGCCTTGCGAAAGTATTCGGCTCCCTGGAACTTTTCAACCTTTTCCCACATATCATGCTGCAAACATAAAGATACCAAATGTTAATTTTTGGTGTAGAATCAACAACAAGTGGGACACAATTGTGAAGTTGAACGAAATGTATTGGTTATTTTACATTTTTGTGGAAATACAAAAACTGAAAAGTGGGGAGTGCAATATTATTCGGCCCCTAAGATTAGAGTGGCAGGAACGTGCAGTGCTATCCAGTCTGACAGTCGTGGTGTGTGTGTCCTGTCCAGCTGAAGTTATCAGCTCCCTGTTCCAGCCGATTGGAGAAAACCGACCCTACTAAAGCTTCCAGCTTGCTGCTAGAAGCTGCCAGATATAGCTTAGTGCTTCACTGACTAGGTGTATGACTTCGGCTCCTGTTTTGCTGTTTTCTTGTTTTGACCCCAGCTTGTTTCTGACTATTCTTACGGATCCAGATTTTGTACTTGATGTGACTTCTCAGGCTCTGACCCTACTTGGCGACCATTCCTTCCTCTGGACGACAGCCCTTCTATGATAGTATTCCACTGAACCCTATTGTAAAACCACATCCCTGTACAGGGGTTAAAAGGTATTGGGATTTCTCTGAAGTCTACCAGATGGAGTGGCTTGTGCCAAGTCTGTGCAAGGCAGCCTTTTGAACCTGTGGTTTCCATCACACATTACAGTTTCCATGTACAAATGCGATAAGGATGATCCCACTACACTGTGACAGCCCTTCAGATATTTGTAGACAGCTATTGAGTATCCTCTTATCCTTTTTTGCAAGCTAAAGATACCTAGATCCTTTAACCGTTCCTCATAGGAAATACTCTGCATTCTGCTAACAATCCTGGTAGCTCTTCTCTGTGGTTGCTCCAGTTTTTTGATGTCTTTTAAAATGTGGTGTCCAGAATTGGACTGTCACGCTGTAACAGTATTCGGTAAGGAAGAGGGTTCTCAAACTGTCCCTGGAACTGGGACCCTAACTATCCTTGTCCCGGGAGTACTCTTGAAGGCAAAGCAGTCTGGGTCTCCAACCTTACTATGCTCCTGTTAAACCCTGGTCTGTCCCCTCCTCCACCCCATGAGGCATGGGACAGAAATGTAATGTAAACAAGACACAAAGACAAAACAGGGATAACAGAAACCCTCTATTATACAAAAGCACTAACCAACAACAGGGAGGAGAGTAGGGAGAGGAAGGAATAAACTAAATGGGAACAGGGACCAGGAGATAAACACACACCTACAACAGCAAACCACAGATCACTATTACAACAACTCCACTCCAACCACTTAGCTTTAGCACTCAGCACAGGAAGACAAATCTTTCACCAGCAGGGACAAGAAGGTCTGGCCAGTTTTTATACGGAGAGGTATTGACCAGATCAGAAGCAGCTGCAATAAAGCTGCATGTTTCTAACCAGCGTAGAAAGGGTCGTTAACCTCTTCAGCACCAGAGAAAATGAAATCCATTTAATATGAGACACAAATCACATCATCTCTAAGGAAGACCTGCGATTCATTACCCGACGTGACCGTCTAACTCCAGGTCACCCTTGTGACATAGACACAGTATACCAGATGAGGCATGGCCAAGGAAGAGTAGAGGAGGATAATTACTTCACATGATCTAGACCCTATGCTTCTCTTAATACATCCCAAAACTGTGTTTGCCTTTTTTGCTGCTGCATCACACTGTTGACTCATGTGCAGTCTGTGCTCTAATAGTATAGCCGCCTTTTTCACACGTGCTGTTGCTTAGTTCTAGTCCTCCCATTCTATACATGTAATTTTAATTTTTCTTGCCCAGATGTAGAATCTTGCATTTCTCCCTGTTAAATCCCATTCTATTTGTCGCTGTCCATTGTTCAAAGCTTTTCTAGATCCTTCTGAATCCTTTCTCTGTCTTTCTAGTGATAGCTATCCCTCCTAGCTTTGCATTGTCTGCAAATTTGATTAGCCTTCAGTTCCCTTATCACCAGATCGAGCCACAGAGTCAAGCCATGACAACCATATTATCCCAATATCGTCCTTTTTTTTACAATCCAGACCCTTGTTAATATTTTTTTTTCAGAAATGTTCCCATCTAGACCCTACAAAAAGAATTGGCCTTTCATGAGATCCTGGATCAGTTCAAAGACAGGGTGAGCAATTTAAATGCAATATTGCTATAGAAAAATAACTGTAAAAAGAAGGTACTCAGACCATAAATTGCCCAATATATGTGAGCCCAACCATCATTAAAGTGTACCGCATTGTTGGGTCACTGTCCTGATAAGACACCTCTCCTGGACTAAAAAACCTACAATTTATGGGGCAGGAAGGAACAAGCTAATTTAGTACAGAGGAACCCGGCCATAAGAAAAGGGAGCAGGGTCTGGCACAGGAGCCAGGACAAGTGACAAATATTCACTACATACAGCTTATGTGATGAGCTCCCCCTAGTGGTGACTGTATGCAGTATAGAACATATAATTAACCAAATCAGAAAAATATACCAATATAATAAGATACATTATGAAACGAACACAGAATTTTGGACCTCAAACAAAACAGAATGGCAGACATTACCCTTACCGAAGACACTGGTGAGCTGGACACCACAGCAGATTTGCCCTGGGGATTGAGGCTTTATGATTTGATATTTGTTAAATGTTCTCTATGGCCTCATTAGGAAGAATTTTTCAGTCCGTACATTCTTTGGGCAAAGGTTTCCTATTCTTCTGTTGCAATTCAGTACTTTGTTTAATAACAATTATAGAAGCTCCATATCTATAGTTATATCACTCACCCGGGCATGTGTCGGTGGCAAGGACCAGATTACTCCCCAACCAGAAGATCAGGACTGTCAGTGTCAGTGCCATCTTCTCGTTTTCATACGAGGATGATTCTTTTACGTTCATGAAAGATGAAGTTCTTGGCTGTTTTACATTGATAGGAATCTGAATGACACATAGTTTTCATTACGGCTTCTTACCCATGGGTGTTTCACAATCTTATTTTTAATTTCTTAACAACCAAGATCCTGTCATAACCAGGGCAAATGTAAGAGCTTGGCTCTAATACGTTTTTTGGCTGGTCCTCCTTTTTCTGTCCATACTCTCTAGGTTTGCTGTTCTTCTGGATTTATTCAGTATCTACAGTAATAACAGCTACAGACATGGGCATGGACTGTCGGGTACAGAAGCACTATATCCGTAGTTAGATTGCGACCATGGACATAGGCCAAGTTAGTCCGTGTTATGCTGGGCAGGATCGTCTACAGTTTTATGTCATGGTGGGCAATTCCTTTTCAAGTATAACTTGAATCTAAACATTTTGTTGGGATCCAGGAATTTTATCTCAATCTTTTCTGCCTTCTTGATAAAGTTAAAAAGAGTCCCACCTCTGGCCAACTCCATGACATAACTAGTTGGGTGGAAGACTCCATATTTGTAGACCAGGAAAATCCACGTTACGGGCAGCTCTTGCACGTTTCAGTCTACATAGTGGATGACAAGCTGCGATTTGTCATGTTTTGTGACTTCTAAAGGAAGACGTCCATTCAGAAGTTTTATTTCCTAAACAGTCCTAATTATGTATGTAATGATGTACAAATGTATGAAAATACTGAATGATCGCGTCTTCCCCGGTTTCCAGCATCGCTTCAGTCCCCTTCTGGCCTATGTGCCCTTCAAACATTATAACTGGCTTACACGTGTGTACGAGTGGTGCACTGTGCTATTGTATTCCTACTCCTGAAGACATCAATCGCGCTGTGCTGTATATTATAATGTGAATAGTGTCATGCGTTGTTGTATATATTTTCTCATGTATAGTGTGGAACAGGTATAGGTTAAGATTTAGGACATAAGGTAGTGAAACAAAGTTCAGGACTAGCCCATAGTGAGAGGGGCAAGCCCCAGTAAAATAGTGACTCCATCCTGACAGTTAATCAGATAGGGAAATAGAGTAACCAAGGTTAAGTTCAAGTTGCATTGGGCAGGCATCACTGTTCGGGGCAGTGTGAAGCCTTACTGGAATCCCTTGCGAACATTCCGCCAACGTCCAAAGCTCAAGGCTCGCTACAGGTACTATAAAGAGTGTCTTATCCTCTGGCGTACAGGGGACAATGAACATGAAATCGCATGAAGGGAAGGTAACTGATCCCAGGTGCATTGCCGGACTGGACGGGAAATCCCTGGGCCTGACAGGAACAGCACATACAGGAATAGTCCAGGAGGAACGGATAGTAATGCTGAAGACATATTTGTGACGACACAGCATTTAATCTTAATTAACCAGACGTCTATTTTCAGTAAGCCAGGAGGAATAGACTGTTATCTGTATGTTCACTTTTGAATTTGTGTGTTTATTTCTTTGGTTGGTCAAGAGTCTGAAATGTTGACTCTTCTTGTAGGCTAAATTGATATTTGTAAATTGATGAATGATTATTTACTTGTTATATCAGTTCCTACAGTCTATTGTACTGTTATATTTGCAAAACAGGGATGAAGGGTCACTGAACAATGACATTTGCTGATATGTTGATTACACATTATACAAGGCTATGCAGTTTGTTGACTTGCAAACATTGAAGGATAAACTAAACAAGCAATGTATGTTAATGTTTTTACCCCCTCCCCTTGACCCGTGAATAATGGCTTGAAGAACAGGTGTGAACTATAAAAAGGGATATGCCTCTAACAATATACATCCAGACAGTCAAGAGATCCAGAGATCCAAAGAACCAGAGACTCTTTATAAAACCACAGCCAAGGACACTCTACAGGATAGACTGTGAGCCCTCGCGGGCAGGGTCCTCTCTCCTTCTGTACTTGTGTGTCCCTTGTCCAGCACATGTTTATTGTACCTGTCTATATTTTCCCTTTTCATATGTAAAGCGCCATGGAATAAATGGCGCTATATAAATGTATAATAATAATAATAGCTCATGAGGGACACAGATTTGACATTCTACAGGATGCCAGCTTAGGGGACCACAACCCCGGATGAAAGAATACAGAACTGCTACATTGACCATCACTGAACCCATGGATAAGTTTGGTGTAGTCAGGATTTGGACCCACTGGTCATCTGAGCCCCATGGCTAGGTTTTGGAAAGCCAGGATTAGGACCCAGCGGTCACCAGGCTCCATGGTCATGTTCGGAGAACCCAGGTTGTGACCCTCCGGTCACCTAGCCTTGTACCTCAATGGACAGTCAGCTTCCTAAGCTTGTCGTTACCTCTTCTCTGTGTGTGCCACAGATGGGAGCTCTGAAGTCACAGCTGCTCTTATCCTGGCGAGTCAGCGGAAGGGCATTTTGCTGGGACTGTTCTATGTGTTATTTGCCTGTTTTGTGGTTCAATAAAGTATTGCCACACTGTATTACCCTCACCCTGTGGTTTCGTCTAGCGGAATAGAGAACCCACTGACCTCCGTGTCTCCCCAGTACTGTAGTAAGGAAACAAGAACTAAGAAGTGTTGTGCCTAATACTACATGTTACAATCTGATGAACTTGAGCTGTCCAGTAAACTTTTGCTTGTGGAAACGAACTGTGTGTCCCCTGAGTTATGTGCGGCGGCTCCTGAAGATGGAGGCCTGGAGAAAGCACAGGCTGTCCGCCTACAAGTGAGTGTGATGAACCCCACACCTGGTAGTACATTGGGACACCATTTTCCTGTAAAGTTCCAGGGCGTTATGGAGAAGCAGCTCGTCCACGGTACCGCCCTCGATCACTTTACATGGGTGTGAACCAGAAGTCACTTTCACAAGTCTTTGTATCCTTGTTTCACCTCACACAATGGTCCTTGTATGAGCCGGCAAAGAAGAAAAGCATGTGGGACCAAAGCGGTGCTGGAACCTGGAGCAGATGGCAATTGTTAAAGGCAATTTCATGACTCTGTTGTCGAGTATTCCGGGACAGGGGTTCCTTCCCTGTCCCTAATAATAGCGGTGTACTAGCTCGCCCTGCTCCCCGGATTACTTCTGATGGTGAAGACGCCGGGGCCACATACCTTGCCTTAGCTCCTGAATCCGCCCTCAGTCTGTACCCTTCCCCCACCCAGGGGGAATACCGTAATACCGTAATACACCAACCAGATTAACAAGGTAATACAAACAAGGATAAAGGAAAATAACAATCATACAAATATACTCACACCGGGGAGTGGAGGATGGGGAAAAACCAAGGTAGGAGAAGAAAGAGAATCACACACTCAAAACCTTGCAACAGTCTCAGATAAATCCACCAAATGCCTTCTCAAACAACAACCATAATCCAACATCTAAAACCATGCAGCATAAGCTAGCTCTGGCAATGAGTGCTCGCCAGGGCCCAGAATATATAGGAGAGGGGAGTGGCTTACAGTAAACAGCTGAGAGCATTAATGCAGGAAATCTGCAAGAGTTCTCAACTGAGCAGATTAACTGCTGCACTGCTAAAAGAAACCTGCACCATTTAATATGACGGTGAAGTGCTTCTAAACAGTGAATAAGTAGGAGAAATCAGACGCTACGGTCTTTTGGCTCCACTTTCTCCTGGTAAACCTGTGACAGGTAATCTGTCAAGTCCCCCTTGCCTCCAGAACAACCAGCAATTTTGTCTACATAGCTAAATACTCTGCCTAACAGTCCCTTTATTACATCTGAGATAAACAGATCTTTACAAAAAGTATTTCTAAAGTCTGTTTATGATATGTAAATGAAGCTTTTGACTAGTCACTGGGGTGTTAGTGTCCCCACACTAGTCGGCCCACTTAGCCATGCAATCATGCCCCTGTAGGCATGATAACATGACTAACAAGTGCCAATGTCATCGCCAGTGCTGTACATACATGGCTCTCATCTGTGCGGCTGCTTTCCCTCACTGCATTGATGCTCTGAAGCCGGGTGTACGTGTCCCAGCTTTGGAGAAAGAGAGCTGCTACTGCGCAGGCGGCGCCATCTTGGAGGAGGAATTTTTTCTATACACACCGATAGCTGCTACTGCACAGGTGCAGAGGGCGCTATTTTCAAATTGATTTTTTTTGCACTTGCTCAATAACATCAAGAACAGTTATTACTAGGACACTAAACAACTAACTAACGGGTGGATTACGCGTCCTACATCATGCACAGTGTCCTCCATGGCACACCTGCGCAGGCGCACTTCTGTCTGCCATACTGAAGGCATAGCACAGTACCATAGTGTGCATACTTGTAGTGTGAACATAAAAATGGATATTTTGAGTCCATATTGAAATATACAGAATGCATTCAAACCATGACAGAGCAGCATTGCTGGTCATACATTTACAGACAATGTGCATAGTAACACAATCTTGAGAACTGTTGACTTTTTGTCTGAAGGATTTTACCTCACAAATAGTTCTATGTTTTTCTATGTTTGTTGTTTGTTATTTCAAAATATGGAGGTTTATTTAACCTCTGTCTGATGTAATCTTTGGGAGCTTTTGAATTTTGTGGGTTTATTGCCCCATTGTTTGATGTTTGCCTTGTATCTCTGATTCATCTTACTCCCAAAAGCTGGCCACTAGAGGGCAGAGGCTGAACCAGAGTTACACATAGTGTAAATCACTATGTAAGGCCAGAGAAACATGACTAAGATAGAAGCAGAAATTGTGTACCTGTACTTATACGTGTACAGCGTTGTAATACCTGCATAAGTGGGGAGGCCCGTGCAGTGTTGTGAATTTCCCAGGGGTTCTCTGTCTTGGTGCTTGCTTCTCTGATATTCCAGATGGATGATGTTTAAAAAGCTCCTTGGTGATGATGTGAGTATATGTACTTAATTTTTATATGTATTTAATCTTTATATGTACTTAACCTTTGCATTATTATTATTATTTATTATTATTCCATGGTGCTTTACATGTAAGGAGGGGTATACATAATAAAAACGAGTACAGTAATCTTGAACAATACAAGTCGTGACTGGTACGGGAGGAGAGAGGACCCTGCCCGCGAGGGCTCACAATCTACCAGTGATGGGTGAGGATACAGTCAGCGAGGGTAGAGCTGGTCGTGCAGTGGCTTGTATGTCAAAAATATACAAAAGTGTACGCAATCATACTATTCCTTTAATTTTGTACTTTGAAATAAAATTGTGTTATATCACAAGTAGTAGCCTTCTGTAAAGCTGTATCCGAACTTACTTTTAAAAACTTGGCAATACAATGCTCCGGCTTTACCTACGGATCATCGGCGCCCTTAGGCCTTTCCTGGCACACTACAATATGTTGCTCTGTCCTCAGCAAGGCAGAGAGAAGTGCACCAGCGCAGGAGCGCAATGGGGGACACAGTGATGATGAAGGACGTGTCATCCATGTGAAGCAAGTAGGGTGGACGGTAGTCGTAAGAAGAGCGTTGAGATACACCTATCGGACCGGACCGCATCATAGGGGGGTGTAATAAAAGGTATTTTTGTGCCTTGCATAGAGAAATGGGGACACTCCAGAATGCTGTAACATAGGACTGAGAGGTGCTGGCCTTACCTTATATGGGGAAAACCTGGTGACAAGTTCCCTTTAACATATTTGTCTGAACCTGCCCCTCCATCTTTGAGTAGGTCACATAAAAATTCATGGCTTTCAAAACCAGCCAATCCCATGTGTGTTGTGTGTAGCAGGACCCACCAGGAGCAGAGTCATGACAAATATGTAAAAGGTCTGTAGCAATTATAGGGAACCTGTGAAGAGACCCATACTGCCCAAACCACGGGCGGCAGGAATCGCAGCCTGGCTGCACAACTGCCGCCAGGTATATTATGCTCTGACATGCTTTAATGTTTCAGAGAAAATTTCCATTAAAGATACTTTACTTCTCCCCGCTCCACTGCTGGTGAATGACGGCTCTCCATATGTACACATGAGGAACAGACCTGTCAATCACCTGCTGCAGTGCTGGGAAGAGCCGGCCAGGGGCGGCACCAGACTAGTGTCATCTCCCCCTATGGTCCAAAAATCTTCAAAGTATATTTTCTCTGAAACCCCAGAACATTTCAGAGAATAATAAACCTGGCTGCTTTCGAGCAGCTGGGCTCTGATTCATGCTGCCCGCAGTTTGGGCAGAATTAATTACCTGACAGGTTCCCTTTAAGTTTAAGAACTCCCTCTATATTGTGCAGCTCAGTGTCCACTGCGGGTACATCTGTCAGTATAAGGGGGTCACACCAGCATTCTGAATGACATTATTCTATCCTGTATTAGGAACAGAACAGTGGAATTCATGTCAGGGACGGACCTGTTACATGGCGGACTCCGCCGGCTTATAATGGGGTCCGTCATAGTTCTGTTAGGTTAGCCGTCATTTAACTAGAAAAACAGTGCAGCAGTAAAATATATGAAATCTGCATGGAGCCTCCTAATAAAGGCATCTTACCCAATGGCGGCTCTGGAGTAGATGTGAGCCTAGGAGTATGGCGGCCCCCCATTACCACTATACCCCCCCTTGCCTTTATGGACATACTGGCATATGCCATACAGCTCACAGACTCCCTGTTAGTTTCATTATATGTCAGCAGACTGCACAATTTTTTTACAATAACCCATTGTATTGGTCTGAAAAAAAAGAAAAAATCAGTAGTTTTTTAAGCTGTTTTCTGAGTTACAGCTAAAAGTCGATCCAGCAGGAAGGAGAAGTAGAAGTCCTTGCCTTCTATTTTTCTTTCCTTTTATATAAACTTTTGAGTTTGGCTCAAAAACTGCATAAAAAATGCACATGTGAATGCAACCTAAAAGGGAATGATTTGGGGGAGCGTGGCCTATAAAAAAGGGTAGAGTGCATGGTCATAAAAAATTTGGGCTGTCAAGAAAAAAATTGGAGCCAAGGTTGGCAATCCTGCACTGCCAGATGTTACACAACTGCAGGTTTGGGGGGCTGACTGCTTTGAAAAAAATAGAAACTGCACTGATAATGCTGGGCCTAACAGTGTAGTTTCTGAGTTTAGAAGGGGTGAATTACATTTGGTGACATTATGGTCATGTTACCAAAGGTCCAGGAGAGAGACTGGTGAGCTCGCTACACTCTTCCTTGTATATAGTGTAGGCAATGTGTGTATGGTATAGATCATGTATATATAGTGTAGACGCTCACGCTGTGTGTGTATAATGTAGACCGAGCCCATATGCCACATGTGTGTATCACAGAAGCAGTAGCTGTGGTTCTTTTGAGGTCATTTCCAAACTATTTGGAGTTCATCATTCTACAGTAGGGTGGATTATTCAACAAATAGAAAACATGCAAGACAGTTGAAAATCTTCCCAGGAGTGGATGTCCCAGCAAATTTGCCCCAAAGTCAGACCGTACAATGCTCAAAGAAATTGCAATAACCCAAGAGCTGCAGCTCAGACTCTAAAGGCCTTAGTTAGTATAATATAGCTTTGCAAAGCTGCTTCTGAACAAACCACAAGACTTCAGGAATAATGTCCTTGGGACAGACGAGACCAAAGTGGAGATGTTTGGCCATAACACCCTGTGCAATGTTTAGTGAAAACTAAACACAGCAGATCAACAGAAACAACTCATACCACGGAGGTGATTTAGGCTCGTTTTGCAACCACAGGATTGGGTCACCTTGCAGTCATTGGGTCAACCATGAACCCTTCTAGGGTCAAACATGAGGTCATCTATCCAAAAGCTAAAGCTTGACCGAAACTGGGTAATAAACCAGGACATTGATCCCAAGCAAAACCACAAATCTGCATGTGAAAGGCTGAAAAAGAAAAAAATCAAGATGTTGCAATGACTCAGTCCAGACCTCAATCCAGTAGAAATGCTGTGGCGAGACCTTACGATATCAGTGCAGAAATGACAGCCCACAATCCTCAAAGAACTTAAGCAGCGTTGTGATGAAGAGTCGGCCAGAATTCCTCCAGAACGATGTGCGGGACTGATAAAGTCATTCTGAAAATTATCACCGCAACTTACTACTTACTGCTAAAAGAACTTCTACAAGCTACTGGGGTGTACTTCATTTTTCACACCAATTCTTTTCCATTTTGGCCTAGTTTTTGGTGTATAAATAAAGACACGGTGTAACTTGTCAAATAATTGTCATGTGTTGTTCATTTGAGGTTGGATTTTCTTAGATTTAGAACTTCGATGGAGGAGATTTTTTTTGTTCTTATTTCATTATGTCTTGATGCGTTAAACCATAGGATTCAAAGAGGGTGTACATACTTTTTTCTCATAACTGTTTGTCTCCATGGTTATTAATTAAATTCCTGAATTCATTGCTGCGGACAATTATCGGAAACGTTAGGAAGTTGCTTTAATTGCAAACAGAACATACTAGTAAAGAACAATGCAATCTGGGGTGGGGACCAGTTACCGAAACATATCCGTCATATCTACGATCTTTCATTGCATTTACATGTAGAACCGTCCCTGTAATTCTTCTAGGAGATCCCAGTCCAGATCCATTGGGAAGATGGGACCAACTGGTCAAAAAGGTACGAAAACAAAAACAGTAGGGCTTATACATAAGTTTGCCTTCTTATTGATTCTGTCAGTACAAGGATCACTCACATTTTATTTTCCTGTGACCGAGAACCCAGGGTCTTGGGAATAAAAGAATATCCTAAGTAGAGACACATAGAATGAGACAGATTGCACTGACTGTAACAGGACACACTATGATCGGGGGGTCTAGCCTATATGCATTGTATACTGGGGGTCTGTGGTAGTCTAAAATTGTCATCAGATTCTTCCCCAAACTTTACACTGCAGCTGGTTTACACCTTACTATCTGAAGAGCCCGGCGTTGGCCGGGCATAGTAACTAACTGTGGTTAGTTATAACAAATAACGGCGGCAGTTAAGGGGCCCTATTCCTTCTGCCCCTCATGCTCCTTTTTACACAGCCTCCTCCTGCACCACACGCTCATTTCTACGCAGCATTTTTCTGCAGCACAGCTTTTCTCCTTTATAATCGCCTCCTTCGGCAGTGTGTCGACCCGCCACCACAATTGTGGGTTACCAGGGCAATGGGGTACTCAGAGCCGAGCCCGTAGAAGTCTATGGGGATTTTGTCACAGGTAGCTGTGGCTCGGTCTGTGGCCCGGGCGGTCTGGCGTATGTTGGGGATATGTTTACAGGGGATTGATTTATGTACAGTTCGTGACGCCACCTGTAGTGTTCTGGTAATTAGTACCAGCGCTGCTGTAGATCTCTGAGGGGATGGTGAGGCAGCTAGATGTCGGGTCCCCTACAGGTGGGACTGGTCCCTCAAAGTCTATGTGAGCAGTGAAGTCGAGTGCGGTTAAAGAACACAGTCTCACACGGTCAGCGTCTTTCCATACCTTTACTTGCAAGATGATAAGGCAGGTCCCAGGGAGGCTGATCCAAGGAGAGTGTATCTTGAGACGGCAGCTGGACAAGTTAGGGGCCTCCTTTATCTCCAATATGACGAGTGCAACTAGCATGAAGCGTAGTTCCCTCAATTCTCCAGCTTATCCAAAGCTGTACCTGCCCAGTCAGCTTAGTGTTAGGGGCCTTCCTATGAAGGAGCTGAATTCTTACGTGGTCCTGCAGAACTCCAAAGTCTTCACTCCCCCTGACCCCAGTTACGTACTGACTATAAGGGGCTTGTCTGCCGCGACCTAGGGTCCGGTAGATTCCTGGTTTTCCTGTCACCGTGCCTGAAACAACAGTAACTCTTCGGTCCCCAGTGACCGGTTGCAACGTGCTGGACTTCTGCAATCCTGTAGCACTAATCTTATAATCCACTTGCCTTTCGCCTTGTCCACGCTGGTAACATAAGCACTCAAAACTAGCCAAGGGTCGAGCAGTCACTTCTTTCCTTTTCCTTCCAATGAAGTTAGCCACGGATGCTCAGTTATCACAGGCAGGAGCACGTCTCTGTACCTGATACCGTCCTCTAGACAGGGATGCTGAAGACTTTCCGTGCTATTACTTCTCCTTTCTTCAGTGGGTGCTGAGAGGGTGATACAGCTCTGACCAGACTAAGGTGTATTCCAAACACCTATACCAGACTCCACTATATGAACTGGGATGAAGCAGGCTAGACTCTTTCTTCCCTCCAAACGTCTCCTCACACAGAAGTCTAGACTCTACTCCACACACGTCCTCACTGTCCAAAGACAGGAACTAGACTAATCACTCTAACACCTACTACCTTGACCACTCCCTCTAGAGTATACTCCACTACCCTAGGGGTGTGTCTAGTGTGTGTCGAGTGAATGAATATTGAGCATTAAGCTGCCGTCTCGCCATACACTCTCCAGGGTACTGCGTGTGCCTACCACCAGGGCTACACATTCCCCCATGGTAAACGACAGCACTCCCGGGCTGTGAAATACAAAAGACATTTTGTTTATGCAATAAACTTTTAACAATAACATCTTCCCATCCGGGAGGTAAGAATACCTTGAACGTTACAAACTTTTATAGAAAAATACAAATAGTATCAAATAGCATTCAATAAATAAATATACAATATACTTGTGAAGGACCCGCACCAAACCTTCAACGTGGGTCCTGGGTGGGCTGCAGGACGTCCGATTGCAGACCTCACTCAGTGCCACACCATACGGGTTTTGTTTTTCAGAGGTAGTTATGGATGGTTTTTGTAAAACCAAGATAGGGCACCGAAGCGCAACTATGTACAAGAAAGTTCTGGGTTAGCATAGTCCTTAACCTCAAAAGTCCATTTGCAAAGGAAGACATATCACATTAAATCACATTATCAAAGTGCAACTGTTTTTCATCTATCATTTATCAACTATCAATTACCAATTACCCAGCCGGGCATCCTATAATTAGAAATATATATTCACTATATATAACCTGTGCAAAACTTTTTCAAAAACATTTTAAACTTTCTGCTTTCTACTTGTGGTAGATCCGATAGGGATCTCACCAACTCTTTACTATTTATTCATTTTCTACTAATACATTTTCCACTACATTTTCCACCCCGGGGGCTGGAATGATGCAATGAGCCCTAGATCCCAAGACCAGCAAATCATGTGCTGCGATCAGGGTCTGAGTTGCGACAGTTCTGGTGCGAACCTCTAGGGGCGCAACGGGTATATCTTCCTCGCGTGACACCGATTGCGTCTCCATTACAGTCAACGATATAGACCGCGTCAGGGTTTGCGATTTAGACTGCGTCGCACGTTGCGATGAAGAGGTGACTTTAATTCGTGATGCACTCTGGGTCGCTAGTTGCGATGACTTTGAAGGGGGCGATGCTGGGGCACGGCCGGATGCTGCTTGTACTGGAACCGGGGACGCTGCGGCAATGGTGACGGTACCGGCGTCTGGGACGGGGTCGCGGACGATGGCGACGTTCAGGGCATACCACCCCTTCATTCCCCAATGCCGCGTATAGGTGACTATATCTCCGTTCACTAAGTCCCTCCCGGGATGACCTTGCGGCAGGTGAGATTCCACGTCACGCCTGCTGACGAAGACCCCTGGGTAGAGGCCCGGTTCGCGGATAAAGCCCCAGCCCTTCCGGAGCTGGAACTCAGTCACACACCCCCGCCGCCGCGGTTCCCGTAAGGTACCTTTGTCGCGACGGACAGTCTCCTTGTCGGCAATCAGCTCGGCATATTGTCGCTGGCGGTTCCTCTGAGCCTCCCGCTCTTCCTCCTGCTGGCGCCTCTTCGTCTCCTCACGACTCTGCCATTCTTGCTCCCACTGGGCGGTGTAGGCGACGTCATCCAGGCGCGCCATTTCGTCCCAGTCCACATCTGGTAGTGACGGACAGGACCCCTCCGGTGTCCCTGCCGGGGACCGATAATCTGCTGCGGCCTCTTGGCCAGGCGGGCGTTCCGGGATTGGCTGTACCTCCTCAACCTCCTCCGCATCCACCGCTTCACCAGTGGGATCGGGAACGGTACTTTCGGGGGCAGCCTCCGGTTGCTCCTTCGCCTTGGGCAGCAGACTCTTCGGTTTTTGGAATCGTGGGGGTTCGTTGAGGGGAGAGGACGCCGTGTTCGTCATTTGCCACTTCAGCAGGTTACATCGGCGTCTCTCTATCTCCTCCAGTCCAGGTTGGAACATCTTCTTTAGGCGTGAGTTCTCCTCCCGAACCTCTAACAACGCCTGTTGCAGGTGCAGGATTGCATAAGTCTCCGATGCCGATGGCAGCTTGGCGGGGGCACGGGGCCTGCCTTCCTCCGCTGCCCCGCTCGGCTGCACACGTCCTGCCTCCATCATGTTCCAGAAGATTCTTTCTTTTTGCGGAGACATCCGGTCTCTTCCGTGGAGGTGGGGTTTGCGTCTCCTCCTCCTCGCAGGGAAGGTGAAGAGGAGGCGGACCTCCTTTGCTGTAGGGCAGGACCGCATGTTGTAGTAGCACTTTGAGAGGGCAGGCATTTTCTTCGCGCCACAGGGGGGTAAACGCCCACGAAGGTACGCCCACCTTCTTCTCCAGCGCCTGAGGGCGCGAATATGGCGACAAAAATGGCGATTTTGGCGCCAAAAGTGCAAACAGTCCTTTTCACAAAAACAAGTCCTTAGGCACACAGGGCTCGCAATTTCGCGAGTTTCGTATCCTGTTCGTGACGCCAAATTTTTGTGTCGACCCGCCACCACAATTGTGGGTTACCAGGGCAATGGGGTACTCAGAGCCGAGCCCGTAGAAGTCTATGGGGATTTTGTCACAGGTAGCTGTGGCTCGGTCTGTGGCCCGGGCGGTCTGGCGTATGTTGGGGATATGTTTACAGGGGATTGATTTATGTACAGTTCGTGACGCCACCTGTAGTGTTCTGGTAATTAGTACCAGCGCTGCTGTAGATCTCTGAGGGGATGGTGAGGCAGCTAGATGTCGGGTCCCCTACAGGTGGGACTGGTCCCTCAAAGTCTATGTGAGCAGTGAAGTCGAGTGCGGTTAAAGAACACAGTCTCACACGGTCAGCGTCTTTCCATACCTTTACTTGCAAGATGATAAGGCAGGTCCCAGGGAGGCTGATCCAAGGAGAGTGTATCTTGAGACGGCAGCTGGACAAGTTAGGGGCCTCCTTTATCTCCAATATGACGAGTGCAACTAGCATGAAGCGTAGTTCCCTCAATTCTCCAGCTTATCCAAAGCTGTACCTGCCCAGTCAGCTTAGTGTTAGGGGCCTTCCTATGAAGGAGCTGAATTCTTACGTGGTCCTGCAGAACTCCAAAGTCTTCACTCCCCCTGACCCCAGTTACGTACTGACTATAAGGGGCTTGTCTGCCGCGACCTAGGGTCCGGTAGATTCCTGGTTTTCCTGTCACCGTGCCTGAAACAACAGTAACTCTTCGGTCCCCAGTGACCGGTTGCAACGTGCTGGACTTCTGCAATCCTGTAGCACTAATCTTATAATCCACTTGCCTTTCGCCTTGTCCACGCTGGTAACATAAGCACTCAAAACTAGCCAAGGGTCGAGCAGTCACTTCTTTCCTTTTCCTTCCAATGAAGTTAGCCACGGATGCTCAGTTATCACAGGCAGGAGCACGTCTCTGTACCTGATACCGTCCTCTAGACAGGGATGCTGAAGACTTTCCGTGCTATTACTTCTCCTTTCTTCAGTGGGTGCTGAGAGGGTGATACAGCTCTGACCAGACTAAGGTGTATTCCAAACACCTATACCAGACTCCACTATATGAACTGGGATGAAGCAGGCTAGACTCTTTCTTCCCTCCAAACGTCTCCTCACACAGAAGTCTAGACTCTACTCCACACGTCCTCACTGTCCAAAGACAGGAACTAGACTAATCACTCTAACACCTACTACCTTGACCACTCCCTCTAGAGTATACTCCACTACCCTAGGGGTGTGTCTAGTGTGTGTCGAGTGAATGAATATTGAGCATTAAGCTGCCGTCTCGCCATACACTCTCCAGGGTACTGCGTGTGCCTACCACCAGGGCTACACAGCAGCACCTCACACTCCTCTTCCATATACAATTGAAAACACTTGATCCCCAGATTCCCCTCCATGCCAGCAGTGGCCCTCCGCCCCTTTCAGGTCGCTCCTGTTAACCCGAGTGCCCAGGCCGCACACTGACATGTAATCCCACGGCTGTAGGTGCCGCACACCGCTGGTATTAGGCCTGCGGGACCCGTAGCGGTGCATGGGGGGTGACTTAACGCCTTCTGCACGGGTTTGCACCTCTTCCTGCTGGCATACATGATGTTGGTGTTCATGTCGATGCTCTTCTTCAGTGCAGACTGACAGCGGGGGCTCCGCCTGTGTGTGGTGGGTTTCTTCTTTCCTCCTTCCTGCCAGGCCAGCAGCTTGTGCACAGATACAATCCCAGGTCCGGAGAGTTTCTGGGTTTATGTCCCAATCAGCACATTGGCACAGCGCAGACAGAGTGAAACTCCGGAGAGGGCCCGTCACTGCTGCCGGAGAGGATGGCACCGCCCCGCGCCGCCTGTTGCTGCTTTTTTCCTCTCTTTTCTGCCTGAACTCTCAGTAGATGCGAGATCTTGGGCAGCTAAAGGACCTGTGATGATGTCACGACCATGTGACAGGTCACGTGCTTGGGAGGAGGAGTCAGACGCAGGGCTGTGCTGGTGCTGGAGTAGAAGTGTCAGCTCGCGTCACAGAGCAGGGTCTTACATCACTGGTGGAAGTATAGTAACCACGCATACATGGGATTAGAGGGTCCCTGCAGTAGTGCTGTGTGTGTGCAATGTGTTGTGAATATGCTGGAGGCGGCTTCTGAGCTGGGGCTCCCTCCGGTGGTTGCTGAGGGTAATGAACTGATTACTGAATGGCCTTCAGCTAGCGCTGAATGGTAGGATATAAGTGCCCTGAGTTCCCAGCAGCCTTGCCGGTTTTCATTTGTTCCTTCTGGTCTTGCTTGAAGCACTGCTATTTTCCTGCTCTCCTTCAGATAAGTGTTTGCTTTTTTTTTTCCTCTGTTTGATTTTCTCTGCTGGTTTGCTGCCTGCAGTGGACTGCAGCCTGTCCCCTTTTGGGGGTCTGGAGCTGCAATTGTGCTCCGTTTGTGTCTGCACTTTTGCTTTGCTCTTTTGTTACTTTTTAATTGCTGAATAGCGTTTTGTTACACCAGAGATCTGATTTTGGTGGATGAGATCGTGTGATCTCAGGTTTTTTGGCATTCAGAAGAGTTGGCATTTTTGTTAGGATTTTTTTGGATTGCAGTCAGAATTCTTTCCTGTTCTTTTCTTTCTAGACAGATTGGGCTCCAGCGTTTGCTCATTCTATTTTCTGTCTGTGTCCGTGCTTTCTTCTTGTCTAACCATCATTACATGTTTGGGGGCTTCCTATTTTCTTTGGGGATCTGCTCCGGGGAAGATAGCTTTCATCTTTCTGCCTTTAGGTGTAGTTATCTCTCAGGCTGTGACGAGGCGTCTAGGATCACCATAGGAACGCTCCACGGCTACCTCTAGTTGTGTGGTTAGTTCAGGTTACTGCAATCCAATAGGTTCCAGCCTCTCTGGTGTATTACCGCTTTTGCTATTTTTTGCTATTTCTCCTCAGTTACCGAAACATAACAGTATAACCGGCCCAAAAACTGAAAATTGTATGGTACTCACAGAAGGGGAAAACAGTAATAAGGAAACTCTGTTTGTTGCATTTTTTCCCCCTCTTTTCTCTGGGTGCTGAGGAGGAATTTTTTTTTCTTTCTCTCAATGGAGTTTGCACAGTTGTCTGGCCGTGTGGATCAGCTTGCCACTGAGGTTCAGAGTATTGCTACCTATCTTGCTGGGTTGCCGGTTGTGGAACCTAGGATCCCCATGCCAGATTTGTTTTTGGGGGATCAATCTAAATTTCTGAATTTCAAAAATAACTGTAAGTTGTTTTTTGCCTTAAAATCTAAGTCCTCAGGGAACGCGGCACAGCAGGTTCAAATTGTCATCTCCCTGCTGCGCGGCGACCCTCAGGATTGGGCTTTTTCCCTGACACCTGGGGATCCTGTTTTGAATGATATTGGTGTATTTTTTCAGGCTCCGGGGTTATTGTACGATGAACCTAATGTCACTGATCAAGCTGAAAATATCTTCTTGGCATTAAATCAGGGTCTTGAAGACGCTGAGTTGTACTGTCAGAAATTTCGAAAGTGGAGGCGGAGTCTAGCTGCACATGAGGAAGGAGCTGAGTCTGTGAGCTCCTCTCTTCAACCCAGCCAGCTTTAGCATTGTCACAGCGTATTTCTGCCCAAAATGGGGAAATCAGGAAGAGAAAAGGCTAAAGACTCCACTGGCACCCCAAAACCCCCAAGAAAGACGGGGGATTTGGATCATTATCTCCGGAGAAAGCCAGCTTCTGCACCAGTGCTTTCACCTAAGATGGCACCCGGAACCCTCTCTCTGTCTGACGCAGAGGACTCGGATATAGACACTGATGCTTGCTCAGGGCAATCACCCCGCAGGCCGGAGCGTTCCAACCAGGTCACCCGCTCTTTCATCCGCCGGATCATTGCTCCAGTGCTACAGGAGCTAGCCAGCATTAAGGCGGAGGTGTCGCATGTGGGACGCCGTGTGGAGGAGCTGGAGCTGGCCCACACTTTTTATGTGAAATTCGGCGATGGCATCTGTACCACGCTCCAGGACCACTCCAAGCATCTTAATGCGGCCCTCGGTGCTGCCGAGGACCTTGAGAACAGGAATCGCCGCCGCAATGTGCGAATGAAAGGTATCCCTGAGTCCTATGCCCCCGAGGCCCTGCGCTCTGTGGCACGCACTTTATTCTCTGCATTGCTGGGGGAAGAACCTGCTGAAGCTTGTGTTGTGGAGCGCATCCACCGGGCCCTCAGAGCTCGCCCCAGGGACACTGATCCCCCCAGGGATGTTATTTGTGGTATACTGGACTACAACCATACTGCTGCGCTTCTCACTGCTGGGAGGGAGCAGGGGTCCCCGATGCTAGACGGGTCCCCAGTGGCCTTCTACCAAGACCTGGCCAGTTCTACCCTCCAGAAGCGCCGCTTGTTAAAGCCTCTTCTGACCCACCTGAAGGAACATGACGCCCAGTACAGATGGTTGTTCCCCTTTGGGCTCTTTGTTACACGCCATGACAAGAAAGTTACTATACGTCATCCAGAGGACTTACCTACTTTGTGGAAGGCCTTATCCATCCCTTCACTGCCTGTGCCGTCCTGGCTGCCTGTTCCGGAGTCGTCCATACCACCGATCCAGCCGCGCCCGGACGATTGGCAAGTCACCCGCTCCAAGAACAAGTCGCATCGTCGCTCTCTATCTGCCCGCGATGACCCGGCTGGAGACTGAGCTGTTACCAGACTGGCTTGCTGCTCTTGTTCTTGCCAGGACATGTACATCACAATAAATGTATTGCCTAGAATTCCTAGCACTTCCAAAACATCAGCAAATCCAAGAAAGAAAAATAGGAAGCTCAATCGCCATAAAAGTACAAAATTTTATTAAAGATATTTAAAATGCATATACGGATATAAGAATCCAGAAAAATGGGGACACAATATACAGAAAAAATGGCCAAAAGGCAGGTACAAACAATATGAAGATATTCCAATAGCACATATATCTGTGTTTTCACATTTAGAAGCTATGTAAGCTAATTGGCAGTAAAAGTGCCAGATGGGTTGAAGATGCTGCTGGACGTATATTCATGACTACATATATCATATGAAGACATCTCTCAAACAGATATATATATGTGCATTAAACAAAAGAGTCATCAATTTTGCCCCCCATTAATGATGCTAGCATTATAGATTCCAATGTGCAAATGCAGAGTCTGCAGCGAGTGCTATATAGTATGCAAAAATTGCATTCAAATGCACAGAGCGATGTAAAACATATACAGCAAATAAAGCTGCTAATGGGAGACCATACCTGTCAGTAGCCTGGGCACCCCTGACGCGCGTTTCGCGTTAGCTTGTTCCAGGCTACTTGTCCTCCCTAGAAACAGCTCTTCTTTTGCCTCGGGAGGCACTTGAGTTATGGGGTGTGCATACTCAGATCCCTCGTACACGCGGCTTCTCCCCTCTCCTGAAGGGTTTGCTCCACACATGCCTGAACTGTCTACATCATGACACTATGAGTAAGTTCCCCTCTCCGCTCATGCCTGTACGCTTACTCCCTTTGTTGACCTGCTCGGATGAGGGTTTTTGGACTTTTCAGGGTTTGTGGAGCAAACTGGTAACGCCCCTCAATTCCTTTTTTGCTGGAGGCAATGTCCCTTCGGCGGAGGGCCTGTCATCCATCCTCGGACCTACACATGCCAACTTTTTATCGCTAGCACATGTACATCATATCTGTCAGACCTTTATGGAGCAACATCGTCCCTTGCGGGCTGCCTCCAACTTGGAGCGGCTGTTGCTGGCACAGAGTCCTGTCAAAGGCGTGATCTCCACCATTTACAAATGGCTTATGTCTCTTCGCTCTGATACTGAGCCTACTTACCTTGCTGCCTGGGAACGGGAACTGGGGCACCCATTGTCCCTACGAGTCGCCAGGTGTATTAAAAGACACGCACTGGGATTTTCTAGGTGCGTTCGCATTAAAGAGAATTCTTATAAACTGATTGCCAGGTGGTACCGAACCCCGTCCTTCCTATTTCGCCATGGCTTGCAGACCTCTGACATCTGCTGGAGATGTGGGGCGGGTTCAGGAACTTATGCTCACATCTGGTGGGATTGTCCCCTCATTGTGCCCTTCTGGAATGCGATACGACAAAAAATCAAAGATATCTGCCTTCTGCCTTGTGATTTACCCAGGGACTCAGACCTTTTTTGGGTGCCGGCGATGGGTTATAACCCCATTAAGCACAAACTGGCGACCTTTATGTTGACGGCTGCCAAACTTCTAGTGCCTAAGCATTGGCTGTCTACTGTGGCGCCTTCTCTGGAGGAGTGGACTGTTGCTGTGGACCATATCAGGGACATGGAGGACCTGTCGGCATGGATCAACCATACCCGGGATAAATTCCAGACCATCTGGTCCCCGTGGATTGCCTTTCGTACCCTTCGCCTACATAGTGTAAGTGACTCATTGGAGTGCTATTTTTGTATCTAAGATTCTCTGCCACGTGGTGTGCTGTGGGCGGAGACCGAGGGCGCCCCCCCTCCCCTTTTTCCTTCCCCTTACCTTTAACCTTCTTCCTTTTTTCTTTGTCCAGTTATTTATTTTTCATTTAGGTTCATTTAATTCCCTTATTTTTCTTTATTTCCCCTTATATTTTCTGTGTCTTCTTGTTTTATTTTGTTCTTAGTTCTTGTTCTTGTAGAATGTTATTGGGGTTCGTTAGTCCAGGAACCCAATTTGTGTGCCAAATCTCACGCAATACTAGTAGTGATCCTCGATCACGCTGTTTCATTCATATATATTGTGCTCTGTTTTATTGGACATGACCTGATATGATGACGCTTGGCTAATATTATGTGACATGTTTTGTTACTGTTCATACCCTTGATATGTGTTATACATGTGTGTTAATAAATACATATTCAACAAAAAAAAGAAATTTCGAAACTGGGCAGTCCTGACCAAATGGAATGATGATGCTTTGGCAGCCCTTTTTCTACAGGGTCTGTCAGAAAAAGTAAAGGACGTTATGGTGGGATTCCCTGTCCCCTCTGGTCTCAATGATTCTATGTCTTTGGCTATTCAAATTGACAGACGTTTGCGTGAGCGTAGAGGTATGCGTGAGATAGTGTTGCCTTGTGAGCCAGCTCCTGGACCCATGCATTGTGATTGAGTGACTTCTGGGGCTCAGCGTCATGAGTTTCATAAGCGCAATGGGTTATGTTTCTACTGTGGTGACGCTTCCCATGCTATTTCTGTCTGCCCTAAGCGGGGAAGACGTTTTGCACGCTCAGTTGTCTTGGGTAGTGTTCAGACTAAATTTCTGTTGACTGTTACCCTGATTTCCTCCTGTCCACATTTTCCGCTCAGGCTTTTGTTGATTCAGGAGCAGCTATTAACCTGATGGATTTTGACTTTGCCAAACGTTGTGGGTTTCCCATGATACCCCTGCGGAAGTCTATTCCCCTACTGGGCATTGATTCCACCCCTTTGGCGGAGAATAAACCCCAGTTTTCTACTCAGGTGATAATGAGGGTTGAACCAGATCATCAGGAGAGTTGCAAATTTCTGGTGTTGCATAATCTGCATGACATTATTGTACTAGGTTTCCCTTGGTTACAGTCTCATAATCCTGTTTTGGATTGGAAATCTGTGTCTGTGACAAGTTGGGGCTGCCAATGTGTTAATACTGACACTCCTGTTTTTTCTGCCTCTTCCCAGTCTCAGGATGTCCCTGACTTTTTGACTGATTTTTCTGATGTGTTTAGTGAAAGTAAATCTGCATCCTTACCTCCTCACAGGAGCTATGATTGCGCTATTGAATTAGTGCCTGGTGGTAAATTTCCTAAAGGTCGCCTTTTTAATTTATCTGTACCTGAACACGATGCTATGCGATCTTATATCAAGGAGTCTATGGAGAAGGGTCATATCAGACCATCCTCTTCACCCTTGGACGCCGGTTTTTTCTTTGTGGCCAAAAAGGATGGTTCATTAAGGCCGTGTATTGATTATCGCCTCCTGAATAAGATCACTGTTAAATATCAATATCCGTTACCTTTGATTTCTGACCTATTTTCCAGAGTGAAAAGTGCTAGTTGGTTTACCAAGCTTGACCTCAGGGGGGGCTTATAACCTTATTCGCATTAAGCACGGAGATGAACGGAACACGGCGTTTAATACCCCAGAGGGGCATTTTGAGTACCTAGTGATGCCTTTTGGGCTTACTAATGCCACTTCCGTCTTCCAATCCTTCATGAATGATATTTTTAGGGATTTTGTGGATAAATTTCTGATTGTTTATTTGGATGATATCTTGATTTTTTCCAATGACTGGGACTCTCATGTGAAACATGTTCGGACTGTATGTGAAGGGATCAAAGTGTCTTTTTGGCGTACAGAAGATCTCATTTCTGGGATTCATTTTGTCTCCGTCTGTTATTGAAATGGACCCGATCAAGGTTCAGGCCATCTGTGATTGGGTTCAACCTACTTCATTGAAGGCTCTTCAGAGATTTTTGGGTTTTGCCAATTTTTATCGTAAATGTATTGGTAATTTCTCTGGTATTGTTAAACCATTGACTGATTTGACCAAAAAGGGTTCCGATGTGGTGAATTGGCCTCCTGAGGCAGTTTCTGCATTTCAGGAACTTAAGCAGAGATTCATTTCTGCTCCTGTTCTACGGCAGCCTGATGTTTCTCTGCCGTTTCAGGTGGAGGTTGATGCCTCTGAGATTGGGGCAGGTGCCGTTTTGTCCCAAAGGGATCCAGAGACCTCCAAGAGTAACCCTTGTGCCTTTTTCTCTCAAAAATTTTCTCCAACTGAACGTAATTATGACGTGGGTAATCGGGAGTTATTGGCCATGAAGTGGGCCTTTGAAGAGTGGAGACATTGGCTGGAAGGAGCCAAACATCAGGTGGTGGTCCTCACGGACCATAAGAACCTGGTTTATCTCGAATCAGCCAAGCGACTTAATCCTAGACAGGCCAGGTGGGGCTTGTTTTTCACACATTTTAATTTTGTGGTTTCTTTTCTTCCTGGCACTAAGAATGTCAAGGCGGATGCTCTCTCGAGGAGTTTCTTTGCAGATTCTTCTGAGTTATCTGATCCTGCTGTTATTTTGAAAGAGGGTGTACTTCTTTCCGCCATTTCGCCCAATTTGAGACTGGCTCTGGAAGGGTTTCAGGAGGATAAACCTGAGCGCTGCCCTGTTGGGAAGTTGTTTGTTCCAGACCAGTGGAAAAGAGTGTGATGTCTGAGATTCATTGTTCCGCGTTGGCTGGTCATCCCGGGATTTTTGGTACCAGAGACTTGGTGTCAAGATCCCGTCTGGGTTGGAGCCGATGTTACTGCAAACACTAGGGGAAGCAGAGGCAGGTAGCGTAGTCAGGTGGCAGCCGGAGGTCGGTACACAGGAAAGGCAGTTCGGTAACAGAGGAGCAGGCAGATAACGTAGTCAGGTGGCAGCCGGAGGTCGGTACACAGGAGAGCAGTGTTTGTAGCAATGGATCAGGCGGAGAGCATAGTCAGAAGGCAGGCCGAGGTCGGTTCACAGGAGAGCAGTGTTTGTAGCAATGGATCAGGCGGAGAGCGTAGTCAGAAGGCAGGCCGAGGTCGGTTCACAGGAGAGCAGTGTTTGTAGCAATGGATCAGCAGGAAACGCTTGACTAAAGGCTTGGAGCTCAATAATCTCGCAATGACACACCCACAGGGCCAGGTTTATATAGGGTGTGTAATTGGCAATCAGAGGCCCAATCAAGAGAGCACTAGGTGTAGCCAATCAGGAAGAACAGTCAATGGTATCTGGGTTCAGCAAGGAACTTTGCAGCCAGCAGAATAGCTCAGATGGTAGAGCTGCTGGCCAGTGGACAAGAGGTACTGGGTTCGACTCCTGACAGTACTCCCCTCCTTCCAGGATGGCCTCTGGACATCTCAGGAGCTGGCTTATCCGGGTACCTCTGATGAAAGGCTCTTGTTAGTCTAGGAGCATGGACGTTGTCCCTTGGTTCCCATGAATTTTCCTCTGGTCCGTAACCCTTCCACTGCACCAGATACTGCAGTTTACCTCTGAATTTTCGGGAGTCCAGAATCTTATCCACAATGTATTCTTCTTCACCACGGATCCTTTCTGGTGGAGGAGGTGGCTGAATTCTTCCTGAAAACGGGTTTTCACAGAAGGGTTTGAGCAAGGATAAGTGAAACACTGGATGAATCTTTAGATTGTTGGGAAGTTTTAAACGAAAAGCAACCTGGTTAATTTTTGCAGAAATTTGAAAAGGTCCAATGAATTTCTGACCCAATTTGGAGGATGGCACATGTGTCTTAAGGTTTTTAGTGGACAGCCAAACTTTGTCTCCAACCTGAAGAGCAGGGGGCACTCTCCGATGTTTATCTGCTGCTTCCTTATATACTTCCTGGGTCTTGAGTAATATCTCTGATAATTCCTTCTGGGATTCCTGTAATTTTGCAAGCCTGTCATTTACAGCAGGAATGGGAGTGTTCACTGGCAGATTAGGGATAAATACTGGATGTACTCCATAATTAGCAAAAAATGGGGTTTGAGATGTAGCGCTATGTATGGAGTTGTTGTAGGCAAACTCTGCTGTTGGTAAATAGTCCACCCAGTCATCCTGAAGATAGGAAATGAAGCAACGGAGGTATTGCTCCAAAGTCTGGTTCGTTCTCTCCGTCTGGCCATTGGACTGAGGATGGAAAGCGGTAGAAAGATTCACCGTGACTCCCAAGGCTGTACAGAAACTCTTCCAAAATTTTGACGTAAACTGAACGCCTCTGTCAGACACCACGCTGTCAGGAATTCCATGTAACCTGAATACCTCTTTGATTATCAGTTCTGCAGTTTTTTCAGCAGTAGGAATTCCTTCAGTTGGAATAAAGTGGGCCATTTTTGTGAGTCGGTCCACTATGACAAGGATGACGGTCATCTGTTTGGAAGGGGGTAGTTCCACAATAAAATCCATGGAAATAGATCCCCAAGGCCTGGATGGAACTGGAAGTGGTTGCAAGAGTCCTAGAGGAGACGATCGTGGGGTCTTGTTTCGTGCGCATGTTTAACAGGTTGAAACATATTTCCTCACGTCCTTCCTACAATTAGGCCACCAAAAGAAACGAAGTAGTAAGTCTTGTGTTTTTGCAACTCCAGGATGTCCTGCCAGTTTAGAATCATGGACACTTTTGAGGACTTCAAGGCGAGAAGATTCAGGTACATATATTTTGTGTTTCTGCATCCAAAACCCCTCTTTGATTGAAAGATCGACGTCTTCCGAAGGATGGTTAAGGAAAGAGTCCTCTTGATATCCATCTTTAATTCTATTACATAGTCCTCTAGAGTACAATATTCCCCAAAAATTTTTAGGGCCTAGAATTGTATCGTCATTACTAGACCTCTCCTGAGGTTCCGAACACATCCTGGACAGGGCGTCAGCCTTGCCATTTCTTGAACCAGGCCGGTAAGAAATTATAAAATTGAATCTTGAGAAAAATAAGGCCCATCGTGCTTGTCTTGCAGACAATCTTTTTGCTGTACGGAGGAATTCAAGATTCTTGTGGTCCGTGAGGACAGTCACAGGGTGATTGGCACCTTCCAAAAGATGTCTCCATTCGGAGAAGGCAACTTTAATGGCTAACAGTTCTTTATTACCAATGTCGTAGTTCTTTTCTGCAGATGACATGGTGTGGGAAAGAAACGCACATGGGTGAAGTTGCATTTTGTCCCCAACTCGCTGAGACAGAATGGCTCCCACTGCAGAGTCCGAGGCGTCCACTTCGACAGTAAATGACAATCCAGGATTTGGGTGTACTAACAATGGAGCAGACGTAAAAGAGTTTTCAACTTGTCAAAAGCCTCCTGTGCCTCCGGAGACCAGAAAAATGCTTTGGTCTTTTTTGTTAGTGTAGTAATTGGTAGTATGATCCGTGAAAAGTTCTTTATAAATTTTCGGTAAAAATTTGCAAATCCTATGAAACGCTGGACGTCTTTTAAATTTCTTGGAACAGGCCAGTCCACTACAGCATTGATTTTGCCGGGATCCATGCTCAGACCTTCTGGGGAGATGATATATCCCAGAAATTGGATACTGGTTTGTTCAAACTCACATTTT
Organism: Oophaga sylvatica; assembly: GCA_033576555.1. Lineage (NCBI taxonomy): Eukaryota > Metazoa > Chordata > Amphibia > Anura > Dendrobatidae > Oophaga > Oophaga sylvatica. Next base: position 123,886,402 of record JARQOD010000008.1, read on the forward strand.
TCAAGTTTAATGTAGAGATGGTTCTCCTGTAGTCGTTCCAAGACTAACTGGACGTGCCTGCGATGCTCTTCCAAGGTGTCTGAAAATATAAGAATGTCATCGAGATAAGCCACAACGAATTGGTCCAAGAAATCTCGAAATACATCATTAATAAAATGTTGAAAGGTGGCTGGGGCATTGCTAAGACCAAAGGTCATAACCAGAGATTCAAAATGTCCATATCTCGTTCTGAAGGCGGTCTTCCACTCATCTCCTGGGCGAATCCGTATGAGGTTGTAAGCCCCTCTAAGATCCAGCTTCGTAAAAATTTTCGCAGAACGGAGTCTCTCAAATAGTTCAGGAATCAAGGGTAGCGGGTAGCGATTCTTGACAGTGATATTATTCATCTCTCTGTAGTCAATACATGGCCGCAGAGTGGAGTCTTTCTTTTCAACAAAGAACAGGGGTGCCCCAGCTGGAGATGTGGAAGGTCGAATAAAGCCTTTCTCTAAATTTTCATCCAGGAACTTTCTTAATACCTTCAATTCAGGTTCGGAAAGATTGTAAATCCGTTCAAATGAAATGGTTGCTCCTGGCAGCAATTCAATGGGACAGTCGTAAGGACGGTGAGGAGGTAATTGATCTGCTTTCTTCTTACTGCAGACATCAGAGAACTGCTGATATTGAGGTGGTAGTTTCTCTTCCTTCTCATGCGAAATCTCAGAGATTTTGACTTGTTGGAGAACAGGGGGTTCCTTATGACAATTATTCTTACAGTAGTCAGATGGAAAGGTGATGGTCCTTGATGCCCAGTTGATAGAAGGGTTATGGACTGAAAACCAGGGGATCCCTAGAATAACCGGAAATTTCGGAGATGAAATAAGGTGGAAACTGACAGCTTCATAATGATCCGGTTCGATACAAATCTCCAGTTCGATTGTCTCATGCGTGACAGGTCCAGAAGACAAGGATGATCCATCCACAGTTTCCATTTCAATTGGTGTGGATTTGGTCCTACTGGAAATATTATTATCACTTGTAAATTTTAAGTCCATAAAATTTCCTCCTGCTCCCGAATCCAACAGGGCAGAGCATTGTATTTTTTGGGTGCTCATTACAACCTGAATGGGGATTACAAAATTAGATGATGTATTATGTATTTTGTCTATTTCTGGCGTTACTGATGAGATAGTCTGCAAGATGGAATCCGACTGCTGAGAAAGGTCCATATTGCTGGCAGACCTGTTGTTGGTAAAGGCTATAGTCCTTTTGTTAGGACAGTTGATGGCATAGTGTCCAGGGTCCCCACAATAGAGGCAGAGATGTTCTGCACGTCGCCTCTCCTTCTCCTGTGCAGAGAGTGGTCTTCGGATGACGTCGATCTGCATCGGTTCAGACACGCCTTGCGTCTTTTCTTGGTGGTCCGGTGCTGAAAATGAGAAGCCAGGGCTATTCCCAAGTGCTCGCAGTCTCTCCTTTCTCCTTTCAGTAAGTCTCTGGTCAATCCGGATACATAGTTGAATAAAGTCCTCCAACTGGTCAGGGGTCTCAACCCTGGCAAGCTCATCTTTCACTGGTTCTGATAACCCTCGTCGAAATTGACTTCTCTGGGCCGCTGGATTCCAGGTGGTGTCGGCCACCCAGCGACGGAACTCTGATGTATATTCCGCAACAGAGCGACGTCCTTGGCGCAAATTATGTAATTTGGTTTTTGCTGTGGCACAGCGGTTTGGGTCATCAAAAACTTGATTCATAGCTGCAATGAAAGCTTCCAGGTCATTAAGGAGGGCATAGTCCTTTTCTACATAAGGTGAAGCCCAAGCAAGAGCTTCATCCGTCAGGAGATTTATCATGAAAAAAACGTTCTTCCTCTCACTGGTAAAGGGAGCAGGTTGCATCTGGAAGTATATGCGGCATTGATTGAGGAATCCTCGATACTGCTTGCGATCCCCACTGAACTTTGCAGGCAGCCGCATCCGCGCGTTTGATTCGGACCCTGAATTGCGCACGTCCAGAAGTTGTTTTTGTAGCTCAATTACTTCCTGTTGTATCGCCGTGAAATCAGTTTGTAACTTGGCATATTTTCCTTGAGAGTCAGTACAAAAACTTTGAAGCTCCGTAACTTGCCGCCTCAGGGTGTTCACAGCGGACTCCATTTTGGCGCGAGATTATTCTGTCAAGATCCCGTCTGGGTTGGAGCCGATGTTACTGCAAACACTAGGGGAAGCAGAGGCAGGTAGCGTAGTCAGGTGGCAGCCGGAGGTCGGTACACAGGAAAGGCAGTTCGGTAACAGAGGAGCAGGCAGATAACGTAGTCAGGTGGCAGCCGGAGGTCGGTACACAGGAGAGCAGTGTTTGTAGCAATGGATCAGGCGGAGAGCGTAGTCAGAAGGCAGGCCGAGGTCGGTTCACAGGAGAGCAGTGTTTGTAGCAATGGATCAGGCGGAGAGCGTAGTCAGAAGGCAGGCCGAGGTCGGTTCACAGGAGAGCAGTGTTTGTAGCAATGGATCAGCAGGAAACGCTTGACTAAAGGCTTGGAGCTCAATAATCTCGCAATGACACACCCACAGGGCCAGGTTTATATAGGGTGTGTAATTGGCAATCAGAGGCCCAATCAAGAGAGCACTAGGTGTAGCCAATCAGGAAGAACAGTCAATGGTATCTGGGTTCAGCAAGGAACTTTGCAGCCAGCAGAATAGCTCAGATGGTAGAGCTGCTGGCCAGTGGACAAGAGGTACTGGGTTCGACTCCTGACACTTGGTGAGTCGCTCCTTTTGGTGGCCTACTTTGTCTCGTGATGTCAGGGGCTTTGTGCAGTCCTGTGGGACTTGCTCTCGTTCCAAGCCTTGCTCTCGTTCTAGTGGTTTGTTAATGCCATTACCTGTACCCAAGAGGCCATGGACCCATATTTCTATGGATTTTATTTCTGACTTTCCTGTCTCTCAGAGAATGACCGTTATCTGGGTAATCTGTGATAGGTTTTCCAAGATGATACATCTTGTGCCATTACCTAAGTTGCCTTTCTCCTCCGAGTTGGTGCCTTTGTTCTTTCAGCATGTGGTTCGGTTACATGGCATTCCGGAGAACATTGTGTCTGACAGAGGAGTCCAGTTTGTTTCCAGATTTTGGAGGACATTTTGTTCTAAACTTGGTGTTCAGTTGTCTTTCTCCTCTGCATTTCACCCTCAGACCAATGGACAAACCGAGAGAACAAACCAGACCTTGGAGACTTATTTGAGATGTTTTGTGTCTGCTGATCAAGATGACTGGGTCTCTTTTTTGCCTTTGGCTGAGTTTGCTCTTAATAATAGAGCTAGCTCTGCCACCTTGATGTCTCCATTTTTCTGCAATTCCGGATTTCACCCTCGATTTTCTTCAGGACAGGCGGAGGCTTCTGTCTGTCCGGGGGTTGACTCTATTGTGCAGCGTATGCAGCAGATTTGGGACCAGGTAGTGGAGAGGTTGTCTCTCTCTCGGAAGGCCCAGCAGTTTGCCAACCGGCATAGGACTGATGGTCCTCGTTTTAAAGTGGGGGACTTGGTTTGGTTGTCCTCAAGGAATATGCCTATGAAGGTTGCATCTCCAAAATTTAAGCCAAGGTTCATTGGACCTTATAAGATCATGGAAATTATTAATCCGGTTTCCTTCCGTTTGCTTCTTCCAGGGACATTTAAGATCCATAACGTGTTCCACAAATCCTTATTGAAGAGGTTTGTCGAACCAGTGGTTCCTATGGCTGCACCTCCCGACCCTGTTTTGGTTGAGGGCAATTTGGAGTATGTGGTTGAGAAGATATTGGATTCTCATTTTGTTAGACAGAAACTACAGTATTTGGTTAAGTGGAGAGGTTATGGTCAGAAGGACAATTCTTGGGTGTTTGCTTCGGACATTCATGCTGGGAGACTTATCCGTGCCTATCATCGAGCCCATCCTGATCGGCCTGGTTGCACAGGTGAGGGTTCGGTGACCCCTCCTCAAGGGGAGGGTACTGTTGTGAATATGCTGGAGGCGGCTTCTGAGCTGGGGCTCCCTCCGGTGGTTGCTGAGGGTAATGAACTGATTACTGAATGGCCTTCAGCTGGCGCTGAATGGTAGGATAAAGTGCCCTGAGTTCCCAGCAGCCTTTCCGGTTTTCAATTGTTCCTTCTGGTCTTGCTTGAAGCACTGCTAGTTTCCTGCTCTCCTTCAGATAAGTGTTTGCTGTTTTTTTTTCCTCGGTTTGATTTTCTCTGCTGGTTTGCTGCCTGCAGTGGACTGCATCCTGTCCCCTTTTGGGGGTCTGGCGCTGCAATTGTGCTCCGTTTGTGTCTGCACTTTTGCTTTGCTCTTTTGTTACTTTTTATTTGCTGAATAGCGTTTTGTTACACCCGAGATTTGATTTAGGTGGATGAGATCGTGTGATCTCAGGTTTTTTTGGCAATCAGAAGTGTTGGTATTTTTGTTAGGGTTTTTTTAAATTGCAGTCAGAATTCTTTCCTGTACTTTTCTTTCTAGACAGATTGGGCAACAGTGTTTGCTCATTCTATTTTATGTCTGTGTCCGTGCTTTCTTCTTGTCTAACTGTCATTATATGTTTGGGGGCTTCCTATTTTCTTTGGAGATCTGCTCCGGGGCAGATAGCTTTCATCTTTCTGCCTTTAGGTGTAGTTATCTCTCAGGCTGTGACGAGGCGTCTAGGATCACCGTAGGAACGCTCCACGGCTACCTCTAGTTGTGTGGTTAGTTCAGGTTACTGCAATCCAATAGGTTCCAGCCTCTCTGGTGTATTACCACTTTTGCTATTTTTTGCTATTTCTCCTCAGTTACCGAAACATAACAGCAATGTATGTGAGGCCAAGCTGTGTGTCACACCTGTTGTCGGGTGTCCCTGGACCAGTCGCTCTTTCCTTGTGGCTATGCAGAGTGGGCGGGGAGCTGAGGAGTGGGTGTTTCTTGATACATACACACATACATACACTCAGCTTTATATATATAGATTCTTTTTTATATTATTCTAGGAGCCAGGAACTGTAAGGTGCTGCAAGAGCGGGAGAAGTATTAAGTGACTGGTATATAATATTCCCTGACAGAAAGACCCCCTGAAGGTGCTGTGCGATATGCACACTGATGTAGGTTAAACATTTAAATAACTCACCCCTCATGTGACGGCTGGAGCTGCTTCTCTGTGGTGAGACCGTGACGTTAGGTGGTAATGATGACGTTGCTATTCACAACTGATTTTCCAGATTTGAGTCAGTCTGGAGCACATGCAACTCATGAATTCTGAAAAGAACATGCAGCAGTAAGTTCTGAACAAAGATGTATATTACCCTACATGTCTCCTCACAGGGGGAAATCCATCACTGCTCACGTTACATTTATAGAACTCAAGCGGTGGGAAATCTGTAGTATACACATCACAAAGGAGACACCAAAACTGCTGTATACATCACATAAGAGACTCCATAACTGCTATATATATACATCACAAAGGAGACACTGAGACTGCTGGATATATCATATAGGAGACACTGGGGATGCAGCTTATACATCACATAGGAGACACTGGGACTGGAGCATATACATCCCATAGGATGTTCTGGGGCTGGGATATACACATCAAAGATGCTGAGGCATATACATCACAGGAGACACTGGGGCTGGAGCATACATATCACAGGAGACGCTGTGGTCATATACATCACAGAAGACACAGGCATATATACATCACAAGAGACCCTGGGGGCACATACATCACAGGAGACTTTGAAGGCATATATAACACAAAACATGCTGGGGGCATATACATCACAGGAGACGCTGGTACATCTGCATCACAGGAGACGCTGGGCCATATACAGTACAAGAGATGCTGGGCATATACATCACAAAAGATGCTGGGGCATATAAATCACAGGAGATACTGGGGCATATACATCACAGGAGTCGCTGGGGGCACATACACCACAGGAGATTCTTGGGGCATATACATCACAGGAGGCGATGGGGGAATATACTGTTCATCCCAGGAGACGCTGGGGGCATATACATCTCAGGAAACGCTGGGGGCATATACATCACAGGAGACGCTGGGGGCACATACACCACAGGAGATTCTTGGGGCATATACATCACAGGAGGCGATGGGGGAATATACTGTTCATCCCAGGAGACGCTGGGGGCATATACATCTCAGGAAACGCTGGGGGCATATACATCACAGGAGACGCTGGGGCATGTAAATCAGAGGAGACGCTGGGGCATGTACTTCACAGGAGATTCTGGGGCATGTAAATCACAGGAGACACTGGGGCATGTACATCACCGGAGATTCAGGAGGAGCTGGGGACACATACATCACATTAGACGCTGGGAGCACATACATCACACGATAGGCTGGGAGCACATACATCACAAGAGGGGCTGGGAGCCCATACATCACACAAGGGGCTGGTGGGCACATACATCACACGAAGGGATGGGGAACAAACATCACAGGGGCTGGGGCATATACATTACAGCAGACATTGAGGCATATACATCACAGGAGAAGTTGGGGGCAAATACATCACATGAAATGCTGGAGGCATATACAGTCATGACCAAAAGTGTTGGGACCCTTGAAATTGTTTCAGAAAACAACATATTTCTCCCAGAAAATAATTGAAATTACACGTTTTGTTATACACCTGCTTATTTCCTTTGTGTGTATTGGAACAACACAAAAAAACTGAACAAAAGGCAAATTGGTCAAAATTTCACACAAAACCCTAAAAATGGTCCAGACAAAATGTTGGCACCCTCAACTTAAAATTTGGTTGCAGACCTTTGGAATAAATAACTGCAATCAATTGCTTCTTATAATCATCAACAAGCTTCTTACACCTCTCAGCTGGAATTTTGGTCCAGTTTACTTTTTCAAACTGCTCCAGGTCTCTCACATTTGAAGGGCGCTGTCTCCCAACAGCAATTTTAAGATTGGATTTAGATTCTGAACTTCAGAGCTCTCCAGAGCTTTTTTCCATCCATTTCTAGGTACTTTTTGAAGTATGTTTCTGGTCATTGTCCTGCAGGAAGACCCATGACCTAGGACTCAAACCCAGCTTTCTGACACTGGGCAATACATTGCGACCCCAAATCCTTTGGTAATCTTCAGATTTCATGATCCTTGCACACAGTCAAGGCGCCCAGTGCCAGAGACAGCAAAACAACCCCAAAACATCTTTGGACCTTCACCATATTTGACTGTAGGTACTGTGTTCTTTTCTCATTCCATTTTCTGAAAACAGTAGAATGATGTACTTTACCAAAAAGCTCTATCTTGGTCTCATCTGTGCACAAGACCATCCGGATTATCTTACGTTGCAACCTTTCATCAATTTTTTTTTTCCTGCAGTCTACGTCCAGGCAGATTAGCTACAGTGCCATGGGTAGTAAACGTCTTGATTATGTTGCTCATCATGGACAAAGGACTAAGATCTCTGGGAACGGACTTGTTATCTAGAGATTGTTAATAAGAACCAAAATTGTTGAAACGTAAGTCCTCAGACAGTTCTCTTCTCCTCTTTCTGTTCTGCATGCTTAGTGTGGCACACACTGACACACAATCTGGTGGTAAAACATTGGAAAGGATGGTTATATTAGCGTACTCTTCAATCAGCCGTATGTTCAAAAGTGCAAGGCCAAAAGCAGTGATCTTTGCTGGAGCAATAACAACAGCTGCAGACTTAAGCTGATGGGACAGTGGCAAGTAGTCAGGAGATTGATGGATTCTGCTGAAAGCTGAAATCTGCAACTGGTTATGGACGCAGACACAGAAAGACCATGTTAAATGCATATCTTGGGTCTGGACTCTGCTCCCTTCACCCTGGACAGTTAAACTTTCCTGTGCTCCACGTCGGAGTTTGCAAGTAGGCCGGCATGTTCACATGTGATTATCTACCTAGGCCTACATAAGGCCTACCATGACTCACTCTATGTGACTGCAGACTTGTGAGTCCTCCCAGCACATGCACTACTCTCCATGAGGATTCGCCAGTGTCAGCACTGATGTGAAGAACCGCACCTTGCAGCAACGCGTTATGTCATTAATACGTTAGGAGGTCGGTTACGTGGTATGGTTTCCCCACTTTGTCCAACGTGACGTTCCGCACCCCCTGGAGATACGCAATATCAGCTTAGCATAGTTTTACACAGACACCCCTGCCCACATGGGTACATGGGTAGTGAGACCCATGGTTTGAAATGGGACCACTTGCTGAGCCAGGTGTCCTGTCTCAGCTTCACACTTTTGAAGGAGGTTTATAATCTCAGACCAGATATGATACAGTCGATTGGCATGAAATTAAGTCTCCCATATTATTCACCCCCTCCCCCTGTAGAGGACACTAGGGGGCAGCACTTTCCAGTGATCCCCCTGCGCGCCCCTCCGCAACTTCCCCTCACCGGGATAACCCATCAGCATTACCATGATCATGGCATTTCTTGTGGCGAATAGAGAAGTGGTACTGCAGGAGCGTATGGTTCTACTGTAGCAACCTTCCATTCATTCCGAATATAGTGTGTAACCAGGGTGTAATCGTGGAGTAGGCCACCTACCTCTACAGGAGCTTCCAGCTCAGGTACAAGATGAGGTGTTCCTGGTCCGTAGTGCTGACTTGGCTGAGCACACCACAGAGGCCAAAGTCACTGCCATCGGTCTATACCACAAACGGTCGTGTTAAGTCTGCTACATGCAGTACCGGGAAGCTAGAAAGAGCAGGCTTCTGGAGGCCAGAAGGCTGTAGGTTGTCCAATCGACTTGGGAGGTCAGCTTCTCCTTGGGGTCAACCAGGGGTTTACCAGGCTACTATAGTGGGGAACAAACCTCCTTTAGTACCCAGCAGTACCCAGGAAAGACATCATCTGTTTCTTGGTCCTGGGGCCGGCCAAGATGCGATGGCATCCATTTTTCCGTGCTCCAGTTTCAGAGACCCCCCGCCTATCCGATGCCCCAGGTTGTGTACCTCGCTTTGGCCTAGCTGGCACTTTTCCGGCTTAATGGTCAAGCCTGCAGATCCGCCCGAGCACCTGCATTAGCTTCTTTAGGTGATCCACCCAGGTGGGACTGAAATCGGCATTGTCTACCAGGTATGCGGTTGTGTACCCTTCAAGTCCCTTGAGCAGCGTGTTTACCATCTGCTGAAAAGTGGCAGGGGCATCCTTCATGCTGAACGGCATCACGGTGGACTCGTACAGTCCGAATGGGATGATAAGGGCAGAGTGTGCCCGCGCCTCGTGGATCAGGGAAATCTACCAATATCCTGGGCTCAGATCCACGAAGGTCAGGTACTTGGCCCCGATACACTGATCGAGCAGATGATCGATACGCGGCATTGGTTACACATCGGTGACTGTGACATCGTAGAGCCAACTGTAGTCCACGCAAAACTGGGTTGTCCTTTCCTTCTTTGGGACGAGGACTACAGGCGGTGCCAAAGATCTCGTTAATCTACTGGCGCATATGCTGAATGCCATATCTGGGGGTGATCCCTTGTGTCCACGTGATGGACAGCCGACTGTTATGTTTTGGTAGCTGAGGAGGCAGGAGCAAAAAACCGCATAGGCAGCCCAACACCAGAGAGGTTGGAAACTAATAGGTTGCAGACCCCTAAACTAACCGCACAACTAGAAGCAGCCGTGGGACGGTCCTACAGTGCCCTAGATGCCTCGTCACAGCCGGAGATAGCTATCCTTGAAGATGGAAAGAGGAAAGCTAACTGCCCCAGAGTAGACCCCAAAAGAGTAGGAAGCCCCCAAACATATAATGGCGGTTAGACAAGATGAAAATACGAACATAGACAGAAAATAGATTGAGCAAACGCTGGGGCCCAAAACTGTCTAGATAGGACAGCACAGGAGAGAATACTGTCTGCAACCCAGAAAAACCCTAGGAAAAACTCCAACACTTCTGAATCCAAAAACACAAACCACACAGTCTCGACCACCTATATCAGATCTCTGGTGTGGACATGTAGCTACCCAGCAGTAAAATATCACAAGAACTGAGCAAATGAACAAATACAAAAAACGAACGGAGACCAGCCAACACCCTCCAAAGGGGACCCGGCTGAAGACAAAAAGCAATGCAGGAAAAAGTAAGGAATTCAAACCACAGTAAAAAAAAACTGAAAGAGACTTATCTGAATGCAAGCAGGAGACAGCAGAAAAGCAAGCTGAATTCCAACCTAGACCAGGAAGAACAATTGATGACCAGCGAGGATCATGGGAGGTCAGCTCACTTATATCAGGCCAGTCAGTATCACCTGACAACCACTCGTCAGCTGCAGCTGTCGGACTCTTGGTGTTTCACATAGGTTCAATACCCTCAGAAACCACCAGAGGGAGCCTCAGCTCCGAAGTCGTCTCCAATACATTCACACAGCCGAGTGTCCTTCCAGGCTTGTTGCTGAACAACTCCCAGAAGAGTTGTAGGGTTGCCCACAGGTGGGACAGTTGGTCTGACAAGAGCTGGTTTCAAACCTCCACATCTTCAATAATCCCATCTGCCCTAGCCTGGACGAGCATATCCAGGAGGGTCACTGCCTCTCTCTCTTCTGGCAGGTTGTATATGGGGAGGACGCAGGCCTCCCGCTCATAATGTGCCTTCATCATGTTCACGTGGAAGGCCTTCCAACTTCTTTGGGCGTGGTTCAGGATGACCATGTACGTTACAGCGTTGAGCTGCTGGTGCACGAGGTATGGGCCTCCCCAGGCCACATGAAGCCTGCCCTGGGGTATGGGGACCAGCACCCACACCTTTTGACACACCTAGTAGGTCATGTCGCAAGCATTCTAGTTGTACAATCGCTTCTTGTCTGCCTGAGCTTGCGCTATATTATCGTGTACCAGCTGTGCCAAGGCCTGTATCTTGTCCCGGAGGTGCACAACATACTCGATGACCAACACTCCTGTGGGGGTAAAGTCTCCTTCTCAGGCTTCTTTAACCAGAGCCAGGGGCTCCAGCACACAATGCCCGTACAGGAGCTCAAAGGGGGAGAACCCCGTTGAGGCCTGTGGAACCTCCCGTTCGCACAGGCTGTTAATCTGGGGGTGACACGGGATGGTCACCAGATGTTGCACCTGTATCTGCTTAGAGAGGGACTCCATCAGCTGCAACATAAACTGGGTCCCCCGGTCGGTGAGCATTTCCTGAGGAGAACCCACTTGGGAGAAAACCTCCTCCAGTAAGGTGGTGGCCACCGTATCAGTCTGAATGTACTACAAGGCAACCGCTCCTGGGTATCGTGTGGTATAGTCTAATACCATCAGTACGAAGATTCTCTAAGCTGCTGGGAGTGAACAGCAGTTCAACCAGATCCACAGCCATCCTCCTGAAACGCTCTTCAATAATAGGCAGAGTTACCAGTAGGGCGACTGTCAAGTGTCGCACGAACGGCAGTAGGCAGCTACAGCGGCCCCCATTTTTGGCCAGTAGAAATGCTGGGCTAGCCTGGCCTTTGTGACCTCTAGTTGTCTAGCCTTCGGAACCTCATGTGCAATCCGGAACAGCTTTGCCCTGAACAGAGAGGGTACCACTAACTGTCGGTTACTAGGCCACGTCTCCGGTGAACCTTGCTGAACTGTCACCCAGTACAGCTGTCCTTGGTCTCCCAGACCACCAGCTTGAAGTATGAGTCCGAGGGAGGCTGTGACCAAGTCGCCGGTCCAGACTGACTAACCGGGCCCTCTGACATCCCGGTTGTGGAAGAACACTGCAGTGAGGCTTTAAATGGGAGCCCTACCTCTCATGGGACAGCCCTGCATGAGTTGCATGCTCCCCCTCTGTAGCTGTCTTCTCCTCAGTTAGAATCTCAGAGGACAAAATGTTCCAGCATGTATGATTGACCCGCCCCTCAAGGGGAAAGGGACACATTACATCACCAACCCCCACATCCCTATCAGTAGGCATGTTAATCACAGACATCAACAATGGGTGGACTTTACATTGCTGCCTGGGGGATCAGACCATGGAGATTCATTTGCTACATCAGCAGCTCTAAAGGCACTATCACACTTAGCGATCGCACCAGCGATCACGACAACGACACGACCCGGCGAGATCGCTGGTGCGATCGCTATGTGATCGCTAGTTAGAATCCAAACACAACTCATCAGCGATCTGTATAACGACCTCTGCGGTCGTTGGGAAAACCTAGTCCCACCTGCGACGATGGTGAAGTCGTTTATAAAGGGTGTCACACTCAGCGATTCAGGCTCACCAGCGGGACACCAACGACCAAAAAACGGCTCAGAACGTTCATAAGCGATCAACGACATCTCAGCAGGGGCCACATCGCTGCTACATGTCACACACAGCTGCGTTGCTAACGAGATCGCTACTGCGTCATAAAATCGGTGACGAATTAGCGATCTCGTTTAGTGTGACAGTACCTTAACTCTGTCCCGTGCCAAAAACTCTCGGGGAACATTAAATGATACCCCACTTCCCACACTCTTTGCCCTGCACCCAGTTTATGTGCACCTTGGAGATGGGCAGCGCTGGTTTGACTCCTCTAGGTGTCGTGTCTCAGCTTCACACTTTTTAAGGAAGTCTAAAATCTTGGACCGAATATCACTAGACTGCTGTTGGGACGCTCAATACAAGTATATTGCACGAGGCCAAAAACAGTCTAGTTCGGTTCTGACCGGGAGTATGCATATAGCATACTTGCAGTCAAGTGACCACCGTTCCTGACGCAGATACTGGCGAATCCTCTCAGCGTGCAGTGTGTGCACTGGGGGGATTCCCAGTCTGCAGTCACAGAGTGACTGCAGACTTGTCATTTTAGACCGGACGACCCCATTAAGAATTTTAGTTGGTCTGTGCACAGCTCCCTGTCTGCGGTCTCCAGGATGCCTCCTGGTTGCCTACAGCTTCCAGTGGTGGTGTCCCAGAAATCTACAGTCTGCCTGCGGCTTCCAGTACCTCTGCTATTTGTTCTCAGTCTTCCAGGACCTCTGCTGCCTGTCTGCGATCTGCAGGACGTCTCCTGTTTGTATGAGGCTTCAAGTACCTCTGCTTCCTGTTTCTGGTCCTCCAGGACCTCTGATATCTGCTTCTGGACTTCCAGGAACTCCGTGTGTCCGTCTGCAGCTTCCAGGACGTCTCCTGCCCGCCTTTGGCTTTTTGTATATTAGCTACCTATTCTCAGTCTTCCAGGACTTCTGCTACATGTCCATAATCTTCCGGAAGTCTCAAGTCTGCCTGTGGCTTCCAGTACCTCTGCTGTCTGTGGTCTCCAGGACGTCTCCCGTCTAACTGCAGCTTCCAATATCTCTGCTGTTTCCGGTCTTCCAGTACCTCTGCTACCCGTCAGCGACCTCCCAGATGTCCCCTGTCTACCTGCAGATTTAAGTACCTCTGCTACATTTGTTGTTCCCAGTACCTCTGCTGTCTCCTGCGTGCCTCATCTGCATGCTGCACTGATGCCTGTGGCTCATGTGCCCATCCAGGTCTTGGGCTTCAAGGATCCACCTCAACTAGTGAGCCTAAAAGAGCACAGCACAGCTTGGACAGCAGACTTAAGCAATGTGTCAGAGTTTCTCACCTGATGTATACAAGAGTATGTGTTATGTTTTGGTAGCTGAGGAGAGCAGGCAAAAACGGCAATACACCAGAGAGGTTGGAATCTACTGGATTGCAGTACCCTGACTAACCACAACTAAAGGCAGCCGTGGAGCGTTCCTACGTTGGTCCTAGACGCCTCGTCACAGCCTGAGAGGTTAACTACACCTAAAGATAGAAAGAGGAAAGCTATCTGCCCTGGAGCAGATCCCAAAAGAACATAGGAAGCCCCCAAACATGTAATGGCGGTTAGACAAGAGGAAATACAGACAGAAAATAGTATGAGCAAACGCTGGGGCCCAATCTGCCTAGACAGAAAAGGATAGGAAGGATACTTACTGCAATCCAAAAAAGCCCTAAAAAAGCCAACGCTACTAATTGCAAAAAACACCTGAGATCACACGACCTCTACCACCTAAATTAGTTCTCTGGTGTAACAAAACTAAGCCGCAGCCACTGAAAAAACTGGAAAAGGCAAATGAACAAACAACAGTGGCTCCAGAGGAACCGAGAGGAGCCCAAGCCCCCGGGGAGGGGAACCTGGCCAACCTCACAGAAATGCAGAGAAATATGCAAATGGCAAGCACAAAAACAAAAAGCAGAAAATATCTTATCTGAGAGCAGGAGAAGAGGCAAGACTCAGCAAGCTTCCAAGTGAACCTTGAAACAACGTTGAGACAAGAACAATTGATCACCGGCAACCATGATGGGGGGAAACCTCCCTTATATCCAGCCAGTCTGTGATTCCTGATTGCCAATCCTCATTGAATGGTTCAGTACTGTTTGCAACCACCAGAGGTAGCTTCTGCTCAGAATTCATTTCTAAAACATTAACAACAGTACCCCCCTTGAGGAGGGGTCACCGAACCCTCATTTGTGCAACCAGGTCGGTCAGGATGAGCTCTGTGATACGCACGGGTCAGTCTCCTAGCATGGATGTCCGAAGCAAACACCCAAGAATTGTCCTCCTGACCATAACCTCTCCACTTAACCAAATACTGGAGTTTCCGTCTAGAAAAACGAGAATCCAATATTTTCTCAACCACATACTCCAGATTGCCCTCAACCAAAACAGGGTCAGGAGGCGCAGCCATAGGAACCACTGGCTCGACAAACCTCTTCAATAAGGACTTGTGGAACACGTTATGGATCTTAAATGTCCCTGGAAGAAGTAAACGAAAGGAAACAGGATTAAGAATCTCCATGATCTTATAAGGTCCAATGAACCTAGGCTTAAACTTAGGAGATGCAACTCTCATAGGGATATTTCTTGAGGACAACCAGACTAAGTCCCCACTTTAAATCGAGGACCATCAGTCCTATGCCGGTTGGCAAACCGCTAGGCCTTCTCCTGAGAGAGGGACAAACTCTCCACTACCTAGTCCCAAATCTGCTGCATACGCTCCACAACAGAGTCAACACCCGGACAGACAGAAGCCTCCGTCTGTCCCAAAGAAAATCGAGGGTGAAACCCAAAATTGCAGAAAAATGGAGACATCAAAGTGGCAGAGCTTGCCCTATTATTAAGAGCAAACTCAGCCAAAGGCAAAAAAGAGACCCAGTCATCTTGATCAGCAGACACAAAGCATCTCAGATAAGTCTCCAATGTCTGGTTTGTTCTCTCAGTTTGTCCATTGGTCTGAGGATGAAAAGCAGAGGAGAAAGACAATTGAACACCAAGTTTAGAACAAAAAGTCCTCCAAACTCTGGAAACAAACTGGACTCCTCTGTCAGACAAAATGTTCTCAGGAATGCCGTGTAACCGAACCACGTGCTGAAGGAACAAAGGCACCAATGCAGAGGAGGAAGGCAACTTAGGTAATGGCACAAGATGTATCATCTTGGAAAACCTATCACAAATCACCCAGATAACGGTCATTCTCTGAGAAACAGGGAGGTCAGAAATAAAATCCATAGAGATATGGGTCCATGGTCTCTTGGGCACAGGCAATGGCATCAACAAACCACTAGAGCGAGAGCAAGGCTTGGAGCGAGAGCAAGTCCCACAGGACTGCACAAACTCCCTGACGTCACGAGACAAAGTAGGCCACCAAAAGGACCGACTCACCAAGTCTCTAGTACCAAAAATTCCGGGATGACCGGCCAATGCGGAACAATGAATCTCAGACATCACACTCTTCTTCCACTGGTCTGGGACAAACAATTTCCCAACAGGGCAGCGCTCGGGTTTATCCTCCTGACACCCTTCCAGAGCCAGTCTCAAATTGGGCGAGATGGCGGAAAGAACTACACCCTCTTTCAAAATAACAGCGGATCAGATAACTCAGGAGAGTCCACAAGGAAACTCCTCGAGAGGGCATCCGCCTTAACATTCTTAGTGCCAGGAAGAAAGGAAACCACAAAATTAAAACGTGTGAAAAACAAGGCTCACCTGGCCTGTCTAAGATTAAGTCGCTTGGCTGATTCCAGATAAACCAGATTCTTATGGTCCGTGAGGACCACCACCTGATGTTTGGCTCCCTCCAGCCAATGTCTCCACTCTTCAAAAGCCCACTTCATGGCCAATAACTCCCGATTACCCACGTCATAATTACGTTCAGTTGGAGAAAATTTTTGAGAGAAAAAAGCACAAGGGTTACTTTTAGAGGTCTCAGGATCTCTTTGGGACAAAACGGCACCTGCCCCAATTTCAGAGGCATCAACCTCCACCTGAAATGGCAGAGAAACATCAGGCTGCCGTAGAACAGGAGCAGAAGTGAATCTCTGTTTAAGTTCCTGAAACGCAGAGACTGCCTCAGGAGGCCAATTCACCACATCAGAACCCTTTTTGGTCAAATCAGTCAATGGTTTAACAATAACAGAGAAATTACCAATAAATTTAAGATAAAAATTGGCAAAACCAAGAATCTCTGAAGAGACTTTAATAAAGTAGGTTGGACCCAATCACAGATGGCCTGAACCTTGACCGGGTCCATTTCAATAACAGATGGAGACAAAATGAATCCCAGAAATTAGATCCTCTGTACGCCAAAAAGACACTTTGATCCCTTCACATACAGAGCATTCTCTCTCAAAATCTGGAACACAGTCCGAACATGTTTCACATGAGAGTCCCAGTCATTGGAAAAAATCAAGATATCATCCAAATAAACAATCAGAAATTTATCCACAAAATCCCTGAAAATGTCATTCATGAAGGACTGGAAGACGGAAGGAGCATTAGTGAGCCCAAAGGGCATCACTAGGTACTCAAAATGCCCCTCTGGGGTATTAAACGCCGTCTTCCATTCATCCCCGTGCTTAATGCGAATAAGGTTATACGCCCCCCTGAGGTCAAGCTTGGTAAACCAAGTAGCACTTTTCACCCTGGAAAACAGGTCAGAAATCAAGGGTAATGGATATTGATATTTCACAGTGATATTGTTCAAGAGACGATAATCAATACACGGCCTTAATGAACCATCCTTTTTGGCCACAAAGAAAAAACCCGCACCCAAGGGTGAAGAGGATGGTCTGATATGACCCTTCTCCAATGACTCCTTGATATAAAACCGCATAGCGTCATGTTCAGGTACAGACAAGTTAAAAAGGCGACCTTTAGGGAATTTACTAACAGGCACTAATTCAATAGCGCAGTCATAGCTCCTATGGGGGGCAAGGATGCAGATTTACTTTCGCTAAACACATCAGAAAAATCTGTCAAAAAGTCAGGAACATCTTGAGCCTGGGGAGAGGCAGAAGAAACAGGAGTGTTGGCATTAACACATTGGCAGCCCCAACTGGTTACAGACACAGATTTCCAATCCAAAACAGGATTATGAGACTGTAACCAAGGGAAACCTAGTAAAATAATGTCATGCAGATTATACAGCACCAAAAATTTGCAACTCTCCTGATGATCAGGTTCAACCCTCATTATCACCTGAGTAGAGAACTGGGGTTTATTCTCAGCCAAAGGGGTAGAATCAATCCCCAGTAGGGGAATAGACTTCCGTAGGGGTATCAAGGGAAACCCACAACGTTTAGCAAAATCAAAATCCATCAGGTTAATAGCTGCTCCCGAATCAACAAAAGCCTGAGCAGAAAATGTGGACAGGGAGCAAATCAGGGTAACAGTCAACAAAAATTTAGTCTGAACACTACCCAAGACAACTGAGCGTGCAAAACGTCTTCCCCGCTTAGGGCAGACTGAAATAGCATGAGAGGCATCACCACAGTAGAAACATAACCCATTGCGTTTTTGAAACTCATGACGCTGTGCCCCAGAAGCCACTCTATCACACTGCATGGGTTCAGAAGCTGGTTCACAAGGCAACACTATTCCACGCATACTTCTACGCTCACGCAAACATCTGTCAATTTGAATCATTGAGACCAGAGGGAGCAGGGAAACCCACCATAACATCTTTTACATTCTCTGACAGACCCTTCCGAAAAAGGGCTGCCAAAGCATCATCATTCCATTTGGTCAGGACTGCCCACTTTCGGAATTTCTGACAGTACAACTCAGCGTCCTCAAGCCCCTGATTTAATGCCAACAAGGTTTTTTCAGCTTGATCAGTGACATTAGGTTCATCGTACAATAACCCCAGAGCCAGAAAAAATGCATCAACATTACTAAAAACAGGGTCCCCAGGTGTCAGGGAAAAAGCCCAATCCTGAGGATCGCCGCGCAGGAGAGAGATGACAATTTGAACCCGCTGTGCTGCGTTCCCTGAGGACTTAGGTCTTAAGGCAAAAAACAACTTACAGTTATTTTTGAAATTGAGAAATTTAGCTCGATCTCCCTAAAACAAATCCGGCATGGTGATCCTGGGTTCCAAAACTGGCAACCTAGCAAGATAGGTAGCAATACTCCGAACCTCAGTGGCAAGCTGATCCACACGGCCAGACAACTGTGCAAACTCCATTGAGAAAAAAAATAAAATAAATCCTCCTCAGCACACAGAGAAAAAGAGGGAAAAAATGCAACAAACAGAAAAAAAAATCTCTGACAACTCTGACAACCTTTTTTGTTTCCACACTATTTTTCCCTTCTGTGAGTACCATATAATTTTCAGTTGGGCCGGTGATACTGTTATGTTTTGGTAGCTGAGGAGAGCAGGCAAAAACGGCAATACACCAGAGAGGTTGGAATCTACTGGATTGCAGTACCCTGACTAACCACCACAACTAAAGGCAGCCGTGGAGCGTTCCTACGTTGGTCCTAGATGCCTCGTCACAGCCTGAGAGGTTAACTACACCTAAAGATAGAAAGAGGAAAGCTATCTTCCCCGGAGCAGATCCCCAAAGAACATAGGAAGCCCCCAAACATGTAATGGCGGTTAGACAAGAGGAAATACAGACAGAAAATAGTATGAGCAAACGCTGGGGCCCAATCTGCCTAGACAGAAAAGGATAGGAAGGATACTTACTGCAATCCAAAAAAGCCCTAAAAAAGCCAACGCTACTAATTGCAAAAACACCTGAGATCACACCTCTACCACCTAAATTAGTTCTCTGGTGTAACAAAACCAAGCCGCAGCCACTGAAAAAACTGGAAAAGGCAAATGAACAAACAACAGTGGCTCCAGAGGAACCGAGAGGAGCCCAAGCCCCCGGGGAGGGGAACCTGGCCAACCTCACAGAAATGCAGAGAAATATGCAAATGGCAAGCACAAAAACAAAAAAACAGAAAATATCTTATCTGAGAGCAGGAGAAGAGGCAAGACTCAGCAAGCTTCCAAGTGAACCAGGAAACAACGTTGAGACAAGAACAATTGATCACCGGCAACCATGATGGGGGAAACCTCCCTTATATCCAGCCAGTCTGTGATTCCTGATTGCCAATCCTCATTGAATGGTTCAGTACTGTTTGTAACCACCAGAGGGAGCTTCTGCTCAGAATTCATTTCTAAAACATTCACAACAAGTATGTACATGTAAGAGGGAGAATGGAAATGGCCGGAAAATCAGAGCTTAAACGTATAGAGGCTGACCTAAGTAACAATTAATGGTGCAAATGATACTGTACAGATATGACTCGTCATAGGTTATTGCAAGGAGACCACAGAATAATCATCCATTATAAGCTTATTAGTGCAGGACGACAAAAGTACCCCACATTAGGCATGAGAATGTTGCTAAAGACATATAGGAGGAGCTGCACAAGATGCAGTCTAAATATATCTGCTAAGGAGACTGTACAAAATGAGATAGCAAAGAGAATGTTATGTAGGAGAACAAATGCAAAGCTAGAAGAGTTCACACAACTGAGGTCAGTAGGTGAGGATATTGAAGACAGCCATGTTTCAGCTGTGTGCTGCGCAGGTTTACTGGACTCATAGTGCACTGGTTAATGCAGAACAGACAAAGCCCGAGACCGACGTGACACTAGAATTTGTAAGGTCCGGGCTAGTAGATGAGTATCAGATACTAAAGGAGTTTGTGCAGGACAGTGGAATTGGTCTTAAAGCAACAGATACTAGGTGACAAGAAGGAAACTGCACAGTATGGAAGGCACAACTACCAACGACTAAACAAAAGGTCAAAATGACAATCTCTGAAGTACGCGCAGATAATTGGTATAGCATCTTTAAAGTGACAAATAATCAGATATTACAAAGTTTTTTCATCTATTGTGAAGGACACATCACATGACAAGTGATTGACAGAAGCTGTTTCACAAAACTTGACTTATAACAAGGAAAGAATTTATCTCGGAGATCAAAGCACAAAGTACTGGACATGGACATCTCATGCACCCAGTATAAATGGCCAGAATTTAGCCATACCAGTAAAAGACATGTTGTATATTTCCAGGCTAGAAGAACTGTTATCTGTAAAGTGATTGACAGCTACAGAACTCCTTAAGATAAGTGTGCTTTCCGAGGTGGAAATTGGGTAATAGTTAATGCTATTTTGCTCATCAGGATGCTGAAGGTGCTGAGGTCGATCTCCACTGTCTGCGATGTAGTTACTAATGGTCCCATCTTTGGCCTTCTGCATGACATCGAGCACACAGCCTGGTCGTGTGAATGAAAAAGGCGCAGGTTGGACAATCTTTTCTTACAGCAAAATATAACTGTTACACATTGCAACAGTCGCCAACATTACTTTGATGGTATCTAAATTTGCGTACAGATAAAACAACAAAAACTTTCTGGTTGGTGGAGAACAGGCAGAGATCTGTCACTTTTTGTGTCTTCTGATGGAGCAGACCGGGATCCTCTGTGGTTGATCTTACTCCTACACTCACCAATTTTTCTTCTATGATGTTGCTTTCTGGGGGTGATGGATTTGATGCCCCTTTCATTTACATCTGGAGCTTCCCCTTGAGTTTCTAACTCTTGGTTTATTTTGTGATAGAACTTGTTCTAGATTCTTGTCTCCTTTTTCTCTCCATTGTCATTCGTCTCCTTTTTCGATATTCCACCCATATTTTTGAGTCAGAAGTTTTTCTATTCCTTCGTCTATTTGCAAATTATCCTGGTGAGGCATCCAGTATGGACCAGGGCAGTGCACCAGCAAACTTCTGCCCAACATCCTGGGCCACTTACTTCACCAAGAAAATTGTTGAAAATCAAATAAAATATAACCTTCGTTGACTATATATTAAAAAATGGACACACAACACATCACACATAATTAAAAAGTGCACACTGAAATGACCCTGAGATTCAACCCTGCACTGTATGCTGCCTTGCCGCGGAGGTTGGCACCCTAAGATAGCCCACACGAGATTGGCGCCCCGCTCAACGTAGGCTGACCCTAAGGTCCTACAATTGCCCTACTATAAAGTGAGCCTTATATCTGTCACAACAGATGAAAATACACCCATTAGAGGTGGGAAAAGTGGCAGAATATACCTGTTTGTACCAGGTTCAGGGAAATCAGGTTGATATTATATATAATGCCTTTGATTGTATAACTGAGATCCCTCAATGAAAAGATACTAACGGCTGATCCCTGCATAACAGCACGTTATTCTGATGTTAATACACATCGATGGTGTCCTTTGCTCCTATATGGTTGATAAAACGTGTCCTAGATCTGTGCGTGTGATGTATCACTGAATACAAGTCTATAGCAGTCTAAATAGACCTACCAATCGGTGTTCACTATAATATTGATATACTGGTCGATATATATGACCCTCACACACACATCATAGGGACATCAATCTCATAGTCATAAAGTGGTCACAATAGACCTCATGATTCACCCATACATATAGTAAGGAGCCTCAAGACTGAGGGATACTCATCTATTTAGTAGTAGAATTAGCCTCTACACGTTTCGCCAACATGGCTCATCAGGAGGTCAGATAGATTGATATTGCATGATGTATATAGCATCTTGTGAAATAAATAGACTCTGGCGATTCAAAAACCCCGCCTACATGCGTTTGATAATAGGCTACAAAGCCCGGTATACTAGATGTCCCTATAATGCGCTCATGGTGCATCAGTATCTGATGGGTCAGTATTTTGTGGCTACTTAAAAATGGCCCCCTTCGCACTCACGCTCTGCAGTCATGCCGACAAATATACTGCGTCCGTCTACTACCCGGCACATGCGCATCAAACCGAGTCGCATGATTGATTTCCGGGTCTGACGTCAGCGAGCTCGTGTAGTTCGCGTGCGTTCCACAATGGGACGCAATCCGCTTCCGGCGCATGCGCATCAAATCGAGCCACATGATTAGTTTCGGGGTCTGATGTCAGAGAGCTCGTATAGGTCGCGTGCGTTCCACAATGGGACGCAACCCACTTTCGGCGCATGCGCATCAAACCGAGCCACATGATTAATTTCCAGGTATGATGTCAGAGAGCTCATAAAGTTTGCGTGCGTTCCACAATGGGACGCTACCCACTTCCAGGTATGACAAAAGATGTACTTCATTCACTCCCATAAGGGGAGGGAGAAAAGAGCTGTCAGTCACAGATCGCAAACACCGATGTGTTATCATAAACCTCTTTGTGGAACGCATTCCTAAATGAGCATCCCCCATAGTTGAGAATGCATTCAACTACATAGCGCATGTAAATCATTTACTGTTATGAAACTCCATATCAAAATATCTTTACCACAAAATAACATGTGTAATTATAAGAAAATGCTCTATCATCCCATCAACAAGGGAGTAAAAGATTGTCACCATTTTATAGCAAAACTGCCCAAATGTTATAATAGTATATGGTGTATACACTGCTATGGAGATAGAAAGTTTTTTTCACAAAATGCTTAACAAACATTATGGTCCACAACTATTTAAAACTATTGATAGAAAGTGTAAAACTTGATATTACATAATATACCACCCAAATAAGTGATAGGTCCCATAGGAACACAGGGACTCAAACAAAAAGACATGGCCGTATTATACCCCATATGGACAACTGTCCACACTGATTGGTTACACTACAAAAAACAGGCATATGAAACATGTTCGTTCAATCCCAGTGGAGCACGGGACTTCATGCGAAATATCCATTCACATTCCCTTTGTAACAGTACTCTGTCATAATCACCCCCCCTTGGGTTTGGTTTAACAACCTCCAAAATGCTGAAGGAAATTTGATTTAAATTACCATGATGAACCCTATTCATATGTTCTGCTAGGGGAGTGTCTCTTTTGTTCCTAACGTCTCCAATATGTTCTCCCACCCTTCTTATCTCTCTCTTGGTTTTACCTATGTAATCTAAAGGACAGGAGCATGTGGCTACATAAATGATGCCACTACTTTTACAATTGGAGAAGTCTCGTTGAAAAAATCTTTTACCGGATGAGGAACTCAAGATTGATTTCGATGGTCTGATCCACTTGCAATTTACACATTGACCACATCTGTAGGTACCACAGACCCTCCTATCCAACCAAGTTCCCTTAGGGGTAGTTCTTTTAAAGAAACTATGTACCAGTTTATCCTTTAAGGACCGTCCTCTTCGATAGGTAATCAAGGGTCTGGGTCCCACCACATCCTTTAGATCCGGGTCCGATACCAGAACCCCCCAATGTCTCCTAAGGATTCTAACAACTTCCTCATTCTGACAATCAAATGTGCCTATAACCCTAGTTAGATCTGTGGTCTCTCCTGTTGGTTTTTGGCATGTTTGAAGCAATTTAGTTCTATTACTGGTCAGAGCACACTTGTACGCTGATTCAACCGTGTGTCTAGGATAACCCTTATCAGTGAATCTTCTCCTCATATCCTCGATTGAGTTTGAAAATCAGACATACTGGAGCAATTCCTTCTTAATCTTAAGAATTGCCCTTGGGGATTCCTCGTTTTAGAGGTATAGGGTGATGGCTCTCCCATCTGAGTAGGCTGTTAGTGCTAGTGGGTTTCCTATAGATACAAGTGTCCAATCTCCCATCCATATTTTTGCGAATATGGACGTAAAGAAATGGTAATTCATTCGGACCTATTTCGTAGGTAAGTCTCAATCCAATAGAATTTGTGTTAAGTTCCTTGATGAACTCACAAAATTCAAGATCAGTTCCCCGCCATATCACAAAGACATCATCAATGAACCTATACCATACTTCAATGCAAGATGACCACCATCTAGGCTCATCGACGAATATCATGGTTTCCTCCCACCAGCCCAGGAAGAGGTTAGCATACGATGGGGCGCAGGGACTCCCCATCGCTGTCCCCCTGAGCTGGTGGAAGTACTTCCTGTCAAAAATGAAAAAATTTTTGGTTAGGGTGAACATGAGTAGGTCAATCACAAATTCATTGTGTTTGGCACATTCTCTCGACCTCGATTTCAAAAAATGCTCAACAGCCTGGACCCCATAATAATGTGGAATATTGCTATATAGGGATTCAATGTCAATAGACACTAGAATGGAGTCAATACCAATGTGAATACCCTCCAGTTTCATTAGCAAGTCAGAGGTATCCCTAATGAAGGAGGGAAGAGAAAGCACAAAGGGGCGCAATATCTTATCAATATAAACCCCGCAGTTTTGTATCAAAGAATCTGTTCCGGAAACAATTGGACGTCCCTTCAAGGGTTCTAGACCCTTATGCACCTTGGGGAGGGTGTAAAATGTTGCCAAAAGCGGGTGTGTCGGAAACAAGAATTCATATTCATGTTTAGATATTAGTGCTTCCTCTCTTGCACCATCCAATATGATTTTCAATTCATCCCTATATCTTGTTGAGGGATCTGATTCCAATACCTCATATGTATCCTTATCATCCAATATAGCCATACACATCCCGACATATCTGACCTCCTCCATGATGACAAGGTTCCCCCCTTTGTCTGAGGTCTTGATAATCAGGCCCTCCTTTTTAGACAATTCAGATAGTGCCTTTTGTTCACCAACAGTTAAATTTGAGTCAGGAATGAAGGGTTTAGAGGAGACTCTCTGCAAATCACGTTCCACCAAACTCAAGAATATATCTATACTGCCAAAATCACCTTGAGGTGGGATTCTAGTACTCCTTTTCTTTAAATCAGTAAAGGGGCCTTTAGATTGGTCCCTCTCATTTTCATCTAACAGACCCACCAAGGCCCTGTAGCCCTCCAAATCATCCTCATCGATGCCCAGTCTCCTACAGTCATCTCTATTGTGCCCATGAAGAATTTTTTCCATCTTAACTTCCTACAAAATAAGTTTATAGCTTTTGTCCATTGAAAACAATCAAAATTATTTGTAGGTACAAAATTCAATCCCTTTCTGAGGACACTATATTCTTCGCTTGTAAGAGTGACTGAGGTCAGGTTGATAATTTGGCCTTGATTTAATGGGTTTTTTGTCTCAGGTAGTACCCTGATCGAGCATTCCTCTCTAAAAAAAGAGGAAGAGGATGAGGGCACAGAGAGTGTAGAAGTTGGGCCAGGTGTGGGATCCCTTGCGGGTTGATTGCCATAGCCCCCTCTGTAGGACCCCCTTCCAAATGACCTTCCTCTGTGTCTCCATCCCTGTCTAGAACGTCTCCCCCTTGGTGAGAATCCCTGATGTGTACGCTCAGTGTCAGATGTCTCAATATCTGAGGATGAGACGTCTGAGCAATCAACACCTTGAAAACTATAGGCTTGATTATCAGTGAATGCCTTAAAATCCTTTTGAAACTGTATTTGTTTCCTTTCTTTCAGCAGTGATTGATATTTCTCAACCGAATTCTGTAAGAGGCCCTCTCTACGATTGAAATCTGGATCACTCTTATGCTTAAGAATATTCTCAATTAATTTATTAAGTCTACTTGATGACTTCTCAAATAGACTTTTTTCCTCAGTCAGCAATAACTGCATCAATCTTAAAGATGAATCTATCGATTCTTTCAGCCACTTACTCAAGAATTCAGGAGAGGCTGTTCTAGGAGAAGGATTTAAATTTATCCTAAGGCCTCTTGGTACTATTTTGTTCTTGATATAGTTTTCTAGTGCTCTGATTTCCCACCAGTATCTGATATGTTCTTTATATCCTGCATATAGTTCATTAAACAGACTTTTCAATGAAAGAGAGCCTCCATTAGTACCCACTGAGCCAGACGTGCAGAATGCCTGGTTTGCATCTTCCAACCATGAATCTGTGTTTAAAGGACCTGTCAAAAAACTGGCCATGCTTTATATCCAATATTGCTGCATATAAAGATAATTTGGAGCATTCAAAAAGAAAATCATATGTAAGGAACCCCAAGAAAATTGTTGAAAATCAAATAAAATATAACCTTTATTGACTATATATTAAAAAATGGACACACAACACATCACACATAATTAAAAAGTGTTCATCATGGTAATTTAAATCAAATTTCCTTCAGCATTTTGGAGGTTGTTAAACCAAACCCAAGGGGGGTGATTGGGTGAGTACTGGGTGAGTACTGTTACAAAGGGAATGTGAATGGATATTGGATATTTCGCATGAAGTCCCGTGCTCCACTGGGATTGAACGAACATGTTTCATATGCCTGTTTTTTGTAGTGTAACCAATCAGTGTGGACAGTTGTCCATATGGGGTATAATACGGCCATGTCTTTTTGTTTGAGTCCCTGTGTTCCTATGGGACCTATCACTTATTTGGGTGGTATATTATGTAATATCAAGTTTTACACTTTCTATCAATAGTTTTCAATAGTTGTGGACCATAATGTTTGTTAAGCATTTTGTGAAAAAAACTTTCTATCTCCATAACAGTGTATACACCATATACTATTATAACATTTGGGCAGTTTTGCTATAAAATGGTGACAATCTTTTACTCCCTTGTTGATGGGATGATAGAGCATTTTCTTATAATTACACATGTTATTTTGTGGTAAAGATATTTTGATATGGAGTTTCATAACAGTAAATGATTTACATGCGCTATGTAGTTGAATGCATTCTCAACTATGGGGGATGCTCATTTAGGAATGCGTTCCACAAAGAGGTTTATGATAACACATCGGTGTTTGCGATCTGTGACTGACAGCTCTTTTCTCCCTCCCCTTATGGGAGTGAATGAAGTACATCTTTTGTCATACCCGGAAGTGGGTAGCGTCCCATTGTGGAACGCACGCAAACTTTATGAGCTCTCTGACATCATACCTGGAAATTAATCATGTGGCTCGGTTTGATGCGCATGCGCCGAAAGTGGGTTGCGTCCCATTGTGGAACGCACGCGACCTATACGAGCTCTCTGACATCAGACCCCGAAACTAATCATGTGGCTCGATTTGATGCGCATGCGCCGGAAGCGGATTGCGTCCCATTGTGGAACGCACGCGAACTACACGAGCTCGCTGACATCAGACCCCGAAACTAATCATGTGGCTCGATTTGATGCGCATGCGCCGGAAGCGGATTGCGTCCCATTGTGGAACGCACGCGAACTACACGAGCTCGCTGACGTCAGACCCGGAAATCAATCATGCGACTCGGTTTGATGCGCATGTGCCGGGTAGTAGACGGACGCAGTATATTTGTCGGCATGACTGCAGAGCGTGAGTGCGAAGGGGGCCATTTTTAAGTAGCCACAAAATACTGACCCGTCAGATACTGATGCACCATGAGCGCATTATAGGGACATCTAGTATACCGGGCTTTGTAGCCTATTATCAAACGCATGTAGGCGGGGTTTTTGAATCGCCAGAGTCTATTTATTTCACAAGATGCTATATACATCATGCAATATCAATCTATCTGACCTCCTGATGAGCCATGTTGGCGAAACGCGTAGAGGCTAATTCTACTACTAAATAGATGAGTACCCCTCAGTCTTGAGGCTCCTTACTATATGTATGGGTGAATCATAAGGTCTATTGTGACCACTTTATGACTATGAGATTGATGTCCCTATGATGTGTGTGTGAGGGTCATATATATCGACCAGTATATCAATATTATAGTGAACACCGATTGGTAGGTCTATTTAGACTGCTATAGACTTGTATTCAGTGATACATCACACGCACAGATCTAGGACACATTTTATCAACCATATAGGAGCAAAGGACACCATCGATGTGTATTAACATCAGAATAACGTGCTGTTATGCAGGGATCAGCCGTTAGTATCTTTTCATTGAGGGATCTCAGTTATACAATCAAAGGCATTATATATATAATATCAACCTGATTTCCCCTGAACCTGGTACAAACAGGTATATTCTGCCACTTTTCCCACCTCTAATGGGTGTATTTTCATCTGTTGTGACAGATATAAGGCTCACTTTATAGTAGGGCAATTGTAGGACCTTAGGGTCAGCCTACGTTGAGCGGGGGCGCCAATCTCGTGTGGGCTATCTTAGGGTGCCAACCTCCGCGGCAAGGCAGCATACAGTGCAGGGTTGAATCTCAGGGTCATTTCAGTGTGCACTTTTTAATTATGTGTGATGCGTTGTGTGTCCATTTTTTAATATATAGTCAATAAAGGTTATATTTTATTTGATTTTCAACAATTTTCTTGGGGTTCCTTACATATGATTTTCTTTTTGAATACTCCAAATTATCTTTATATGCAGCCACTTACTTCACCCCCAAAATGTCGTGGTACACATCATGAAGCTGCAAAGGAGTTCAGGATTCCGGCCATAAGGGAACACTTCCCCGATCCAGCCATTACAGGGAATCGAACAGGAAGCTGGACCAGGGGAGTTGGAATCTTTCTGCTCATTGCTAGAAAAGACAAATAGACGGGCAGCATATGCAACCTTGCAGAAGAGTTTGGAATGTCTCGTAACACTGAGCTACATGGATTCCGGAACTACAGTTAGGTCCATAAATATTTGGACAGACAACATTTATTTAATTTTGGTTCTAGACATTACCACAATGAATTTGAAACAAAACAAATCAGATGCAGTTGAAGTTCAGACTTTCAGCTTTCATTTGAGGGTATCCACATTAAATTTGGATGAAGGGTTTAGGAGTTTCAGCTCCTTAACATGTGCCACCCTGTTTTTAAAGGGACCAAAAGTAATTGGACAAATGACTCCAAGGCTATTTCATGGACAGGTGTGGGCAATCCCTTTGTTATGTCATTCTCAATTAAGCAGATGAAAGGGCCGGAGTTGATTTGAGGTGTGGTGTTTGCATTTGGCAGGTTTTGCTGTGAAGGAAACATGCGGTCACAGGAGCTCTCCATGCAGGTGAAACAAGCCATCCTTAAGCTGCAAGAACAGAAAAAAACCCATCCGAGAAATTGCTACAACATTAGAAGTCGCAAAATCTACAATTTGGTACATCCTGAGAAAGAAAGAAAGCACTGGTGAACTCATCAATCCAAAAAGACCTGGGAGCCCACGGAAGACAACAGTGGTGGATGATCGCCGCATACTTTCTTTGGTGAAGAAGAACCCGTTCACAACATCAACTGAAGTCCAGAACACTCTCAGTGAAGTAGGTGTATCTGTCTCTAAGTCAACAGTAAAGAGAAGACTCCATGAAAGTAAATACAAAGGGTTCACATCTAGATGCAAACCATTCATCAATTCCAAAAATAGACAGGCCAGAGTTAAATTTGCTGAAAAACACCTCCAGAAGCCAGCTCAGTTCTGGAAAAGTATTTTATGGACAGATGAGACAAAGATCAACCTGTACCAGAATGATGGGAAGCCAAAAGTTTGGAGAAGAAAGGGAACGGCACATGATCCAAGGCACACCACATCCTCTGTAAAACATGGTGGAGGCAACGTGATGGCATGGCCATGCATGGCTTTCAATGGCACTGGGTCACTTGTGTTTATTGATGACATAACAACAGACAAGAGTAGCCGGATGAATTCTGAAGTGTACCGGGATATACTTTCAGCCAGATTCAGCCAAATGCTGCAAACTTGATTGGACGGCGCTTCATAGTACAGATGGATAATGACCCCAAGCATACAGCCAAAGCTACACAGGAGTTCATGAGTGCAAAAAAGTGGAACATTCTTCAATGGCCAAGTCAATCACCAGATCTTAACCCAATTGAGCATGCATTTCACTTGCTGAAATCCAGACTTAAGAGGGAAAGACCCACAAACAAGCAAGACCTGAAGGCTGCGGCTGTAAAGGCCTGGCAAAGCATTAAGAAGGAGGAAACCCAGCGTTTGGTGATGTCCATGGGTTCCAGACTTAAGGCAGTGATTGCCTCCAAAGGATTCGCCACAAAATATTGAAAATAAAAATATTTTGTTTGGGTTATGTTTATTTGTCCAATTACTTTTGACCTCCTAAAATGTGGAGTGTTTGTAAAGAAATGTGTACAATTCCTACATTTTCTAACACATATTTTTGTTCAACCCTTCAAATTAAACGTTACAATCTGCACTTGAATTCTGTTGTAGAGGTTTCATTTCAAATCCAATGTGGTGGCATGCAGAGCCCAACTCGCGAAAATTGTGTCACTGTCCAAATATTTCTGGCCCTGACTGTATGTAGCTATACGATGTCATTGAGTATAGTGAAACCATATTCAAATGAAGATGTCAGTACTTGTTTGTTATGTCATCGAGAAGCTTTTAAAATGCAGCAGTGTTCTAACATCCGCCTGTTTGATGGACCTATTTTAGTGACCACATTACAGCAACAAGACCCCGACTGAATAGAATAATATAAGGTTCTATAACCAGGGGATGGCAACCTGCAGCTGTCAGGGCATGCTGAAAGTTGTAGTTTCCCAACACCTAGCGTGGCACCCTGTTGTATGATAATGTAGGCGACATTCAGTCCAACTGGTCCAAACCTTATAAAAGTACAAAACTAGCCATAAGGCAGATATCTGAACCTGGGACTAACACGGACCCTGTGCAGTCACATCGCTCCAGAGATCACACACTGGGTGTGCCCCAGCATCAGCGTGCACCGTATGAGGAAGTGTCAGCACACTGCACCGCGCCGGCAGGAAGCGGTCACATTGAGGTTTGCAGCCAGATTCGATGGAAACCTGGACTCCTACTGAATGTGAGGGTACAATAGAGGTTATGCACGCGGGGCACATACGGAGCGGGACAGCTGATGAGGAGGACAGTGCTGGCATTGTGGATCACGCGAGTCACACAGCGGAGCATTGCACAGGGTGACTGCTGTTACAAAGCTGCATCATTTCCACTAAGAAATCTGCCACTGTGAAAAATCCCGTGTGGATGTACACTTAGGCCGTGTGCATACGACGAGACTTTTTGCTGAATTTTCAGAGCAGAAACAAAAGTTTTTGAGGAGTTTTGAGATTTGGAGAGTTTAAACTCAGTTTCTGTCTCCTCCCCAAAAAACTCCCAAGTGTGCACAAAGCCTTACATGGATATTGAGGTTTGCTCTTGCTTGGCTGTTTTACAGATACTAGTGGGCTGCCTTTCCCGGGACGCCGTACACAGGCACCTCTCATACGTGTGCCACTAACATGTCAGCACTGACTTGCCGTGGACTCGTTGCTCAGGGTGACTGCTCAGCTCTCCCTATTTTGATCGATTTTTATTTCCGTCACATATAACAATCCCAGATTTGTAGTTTTTCTATGCAATATATACATATATTGCCGTAAGTGAGATCCCACGCTGCACCACTAATGAAGAGGACCCCGATTACAGAGGTATCCTCTCCTACCTGAGGATGGCCGACTACAGGGGGTCAGAACAGCTGCCGTCCATACAAGTGTAACTCACCTACTTACACATGGAAATTATTCATTATTCCCAAACAGGAGAAACTGGAATTACAATTAAACGACTTTCTCATAAAGGCAAAGTGCACCTTTATATATGGAACTCCAGATGGGGGGGGGGGGGGGGGGGGCACTTTTTTGTGCATTATACCCTTAAATGCATAGGTTTGAGGATCTGTGTCTCCAAGCAATTTCTTACAGCTTACCTACTAAAGACTAATCTCTACACCAAGACTAGAGATTACGGTAGTACACGGGGGTCCCAACAACCAGACCCCTATGGATACAATGCACAAACCCTCCAACTTGATTCCTTTGCATGACACCTTTTTCTAACAAATGAAGATATCTGGGGAAAAAGCCCCCTGTGTGCCTCGCACCTCTTCTTCCTGGATTGCCCCCTCTGTAAATGTTGTATGTAGGATAACGAGACCATAAGTTACAAATCAGTAATGACAGAGGCGGCTTACTAAACATGACTACACAGTTTTATTGTGAAATTCTGCTTTGCTGAGAAAAGAGTGTATTCAGTAAATCTTTTTAGAAAACAAAAAAAAAACACACAAAAAAAAGGAATAAAATTAGAAATCTTTTAAAACACAAAAAAAGCATCTGCCAGGTCCAAACATCAGCGAGACGGAGGCACAGGATGGGGCGATATGATATGGCACAGAAACAATTAGAGCAAAAGCTCCGAGCCCTTCTCTGCCTTCTGCAAAACCGCTTCCTTTTCCTGATTAACCCCATCCTGACATCAGGGGCTCTTGGACCACATCACAAAGGAGTGTGATCCACTCTGTGCGAGCTTTCCCGGAGTTGTTGTGAAACTACAGATCCCAGCAGGGCTTGCAGCAACACAAAAGCTGACGAGCGGGTTCACCCGGATGAGTCAGCTCGGCTCACTTGTGTACAAACATTTGAGACATATATATGTGTATATAGAAAGGGAATATCAGTTTTTGTGAAACAGAATAAAATCCCCCCATATTCTGCTACCGTGAACCCCTAAACCAGCGCCGGTTATCTTGGAGGGGTCACGGGGAACATGGCACTGCCTGTCGCTCCCCCATTTTTTTTTTTTTTTTTTTTTTAGAAATTGCAAAAAGATGTCACCAACTCCTTCAAAAAGTCCTATAAAGCATGGCACCTGAGCCTGAAGGTTTCCGAAAAGGCTGTGGTCCTGTCCCTATAGATGGAACTTGCAGAGCATGGCGCTGACCACGTGGCATGATGTAGGAAGGTCTGGCGGATGTTGGCATCTCCTCCCCAGCTGACCTCTGTGAAAGGTCCTTCATAATAAGGCAGTGTGGCTGACACAGGAATGGCACAGCTTCATCACAGGCCCCCAAAGCCCAGGGTCCAGAACGGAGCTGGGATCTTATGGGCAGAGAGGGGAGCGACGAAAGGAAGGAGGGTGAGGGGCGATGGGGGGGGGCATCTTCTTTTGCCGTTTGGCCCACTCTAGAGCAGACTGCACGTGTTCTTCTTTTCGCCCTCTCTTGGCTTGCAATGCAGCTCTTGTTGCCATCTCGAAAACTTCCCGCACACCATCCTTTGTTTTAGCAGAGCACTCCAGATAGCCAAAGGCACTGATCCTGGTTGCCATATCCCTGCCCCCTTTTTGGCTTCACCGGCTCCTGTACGAAGAAAAAAGTCAGCATCTAGTCACACTCTCATAAGCAGATCCATCCTTACGAATATGGTGCAAATCCATTCCCAGGACTTAGGTCAGTAATGTGGCCGTCGGGTCGGAGCCCCGAGAACCCCCCTTCGTCCCTGGCAT
>JARQOD010000008.1:123919873-123988531 GCA_033576555.1 Oophaga sylvatica
AAATACTGACAAAAAAAGAAAAAAAAATGAGCAACGCGGGGCCCCCCAAACTATAAAATTAGAAAAGGACAGGAAGGGTTTTTACTGCAATCCGAAAACCCTGAAAAACAAAACTCTCTAATTTAAAAAAAATCATGAGATCACACGCCTCTACACCTAAATTAGTCTCTGGTGAAAAAAAAAAAAAACAGCACCCAAAAAAAAAAAAACTGGAAAAAAAAAAAAGAACAAAAAATCAGTGGCTTAACTAAATGAGAAGGCAGAAGCCCCCGGAGGGGACCCAAGGGCCCCCCCAAAGAAGGGCGGACAAAATAAAAAAAAAAAAAGCAACAACACAAAAGAAGAAAAATTTTTTTTTGGTAGGGAGTGCAGACGGAACAGCAGGTAAAGGGAAATGGAATGAAGGATTCAGCCAGAACAATTGATCACGGGAAACCCCCTGAGGAAAAAAAATGACCCCCTTTATTAAGCCCAGTCAAAAAACCCTGTTCCCCTACCCCTCACAATCTTCATGTACCGCTTGAACCCCACCGAGGGAGCTCTGTCAAAACTCATTCAAACCCATTCAAAACAGTCCCCCCCCTTGGGAGGGGTCCCAACCCCCTTTTTGGCAACCGGGGTCGGTCAGGAGTTCTATGTAGCCGGAAAGTCTCCTAGCATGGTCCCCAAAGCAAACACCCAAGAATGTCTTCCTGACCATAACCTCTCCACTTAACCAATACTGGAGTTTCCGTCTAAAAAAACGAGAATCCAATTTTTCTCAACCACCCCCCGATTGCCCTCAAAAAAACGGGTGGGGGAGGCAAGCGGCAAAAACCACTGGCTAAAAAAACCCCTCTTCAAAAGGATTGGGGAAACGTTGGGGATTTAAACCCCTAAAAAGAAGAAACGAAAAAAAAACAGGTTTAAAAAATTCCATGATCTTAAAAGGGCCCCAATGAACTAGGTTAAATTTGGAAAAGTACCTCATAGGAAATTCTTTGAGGACCCCCGACCAAATCCCCCACTTAAACCGGGGAAGTCCTATGGGTTAGCAAAACCCTGGGGCTTCTCCTGAAGGGGGGGCAACCTCTATCCCCTGGTCCCAAATCGTTGCATCGCTCCAAAAAAGAGTCAACCCGGACGAAAAAAAACCCCCGTCGCCTGAAGAAATCGGGGGAAAACCCAAAAAATTCAAAAAAAGGAGAAAAATTTAAAGGGGAGAGCTACCCCTATTATTAAAAGAAAAACTCAGCCAAAGGCAAAAAAGAGACCAGTCATCCTGATCAGCAGACCAAAAATCTAAGTAAGTCTCCAATGTCGGGTTTTTTTCTCTCAGTTTGCCCCCGGCTGAGATGAAAGCGAGGAGAAAACAATTGAACACCCATTTTGAACAAAAAGTCCCCCAAAATTTTTGGAAAAAAAAACGGGATCTCTGTCGCACAATGTTTCAGGAATGCCGTTTTAAAAAACCCCGTGCTGAAGGAACAACGGCCCCCAATTTTGAGGGGGAAGGCAATTTTGGTAATGGACAAGATGTTCTTTTTAAAAAAAACCATCCAAATTCCCCAAAAGTGGTGGTCATTCTCTGAGAAAAAGGAAGATGGGAATTAAATCATAGAGTATGGGCCATGGTCTCTGGGACAGGCAATGGCATCAAAAAACCCCTGAGCGGAGCAAGGCTTGGAGCGAGAGCAAGGCAGGACTGCACAAACCCCGAATCAGAGAAAAGGTGGCCCCAAAAGGGGGACCGACTAACCAAGTCTTGGTAAAAAAATTTCCCCGGGATGCCCCCCCAATGGGAAAATGAATCTCAGAATCACATTTTTTTCTTTGGCCCCGGGGACAAACAATTTTCCAAGGGGGCACGCTCGGGCCTATCCCCCTGACCCCTCCAGGCAAGTCTCAAATTGGGCGGAGGCGGAAAGAATACACCCTCTTAAAAAACAGAAGGAAAAAGATAACTAGGGGGGGTCCCCAAAAGGAAAATCCTGAGAGGGCATCCCCTTAACATTCTTGTGCCGAAGAAAAAGGGAAACCCCCCAAAAAAAAAGTGTGAAAAAACAAGGCCCACCTGGCCGTCTAGGATTAGTCATTTTGGAGATTCAGATAGCCCCATTTTTGGTCCGTAAAAGGACCAACCTGATGTTTTTGGCCCCCAGCCAATGTCTCCACTCTTCAAAGCCCCTTATGGCCAAAACTCCGTTTCCCAGTCTTAAAATTCGTTCGTAGGAGAAAATTTTCGAGAGAAAAGGCACGGGTTCTTTTAGAGGTCTTGGATTTTTTGGGCCCCCAAACGGCACCTCCCCAATTTTTAGAGGCATCAACCTCCACCTGAAAGGCGGGGGAAAATAGGCTCCCCAAAAAAAGGAGCAAATAATCTCTGCTTAATTCCCCAAAAGCAGGATGCCTCAGGGGGCCCCAAATTCCCACATAAACCCTTTCGGGGCAAATCAGTTAATGGTTTAACAATACCGAGAAATTCCCCAAAAAATTTCGTAAAATTGGCAACCCCCAAAAAACCTGAGACCTTTAAGAAGTAGGTTGGCCCAAATCACAGATGGCCTAAAACCCCCTTTACCGGGTCCATTTCAATAACAGATGGGGACAAAATAAAAACCCCGAAATGAGCCCCCTTACGCCAAAAAGACATTTGATCCCTTCACATCAGAGCATTTCTCTCAAATCGGAAAAAACAGTTCGAACATGTTTACATGAGAGCCCGTCTTGAAAAAAATAAAAAAAATCTCCAAATAAAAAATCAGAATTTGCCCCCAAAAAAACCCTGAAAATGTCATTTGAAGGACGGGGAAAAGGAAGGAGATTGTGACCCAAAAGGGGGCTACTAGGTACTCAAAATGCCCTTCGGGGTATTGAAAGCATT
The DNA here is from genome assembly GCA_033576555.1 of Oophaga sylvatica. Lineage (NCBI taxonomy): Eukaryota > Metazoa > Chordata > Amphibia > Anura > Dendrobatidae > Oophaga > Oophaga sylvatica. The sequence continues at coordinate 123,922,737 of JARQOD010000008.1, forward strand.
TTCCTTCATCCGTGCTTAAGCGAATAAGGTTTACGCCCCCCCGGGTCAAGTTGGTAAACCAAGAGGTTTTTTTCCCCCGGAAAAGGTCAGAAATCAAGGGTAAGGGGGATTATATTTTTTCAGTAATATTTTTGGACGATAATCAATACACGGCCTTAAAGAACCATCTTTTTTTTGGGCCCCAAGAAAAAACCGGACTAAGGGTGAAAAGGTGGTTGATATGACCCTTTCAATGATTCCTTGATATAAGGGCCCATAGCGTCTGTTCGGTACAGACAAGTTAAAAGGGACCTTTAGGGAATTTATCCGGACTAATTCAATAGCGCGTAAAGCTCTTGGGGAGGAAAAGGGCAGATTTACTTTCGCTAAACAATCAGAAAAAATCAAAAAAAAAAATCAGGAAAATCCTGAGGGGGGGAGGCAGAAAAAAGGGGTTGGTTTAAAATTGGGGGCCCCCCAATGGCCCAGAAACAGATTCCCCAATCCAAAACAGGATTTGAGACTGAACCCAAAGGGAAACCCAGCACGATAATGTCATGCGATTTTAGAACAAAATTTGCAGCACTCCTGGTGAAAAGGTTAACCCCCTTTTTTTCCCCTTTGGTAGAAAAGGGAGTTTTTTCTCCCAAAGGGGTAGAATCGATCCCCGGGGGGGAATAGACTTGTAGGGGTATCGGGGAAACCCCACAACTTTTAGCAAAATATAATCCATCGGTTTTAATGCTGCCCCGGGGAATCAAAAAAAACCCTGAGCAGAAAATGGGACAGAGAGTATCAGGTGCATTAAAATAAAACTTAGTTGAACACTCCCCAAACAATTGAGGTGAAAAAAGTTTCCCCGTTGGGCAGATGAAAAGCATGAGAGGCACCCCCAGTAGAAACAAACCCTTGCGCTTTCGAAACTCATGCGCGTGCCCAGAAACACTCTATCCACTGATGGTTTCAGGGCTGGTTAAAAAGGAAAACCATTCCAGATACTTCTCGCTCCGCAAAGTTGTAAAATTTAAAACGCTAATAAAATAGAATCATTGAGACAGGGGGGGCGGGGAAAACCCCCATAACTCCTTTCATTATCTGACGCCCTTTTCCGGGGGAAAAGGGCCCCAAAGGTGTCATTCCTTTTTGGAGGACTGCCAAACCTAAAAAACTTACATATAAATCAGCTAAAAAAACCCCTGTTAAAAACCCCAAAAGGCTTTTTAGCTTGATCGTGACATTAGGCTCATCGCAAATCCCCCAAAGCTGAAAAACGCATCAACATCCTAAAACAGGACCCCGGGTATAGGGAAAAGCCCTTTTCCCGGGGGATCCCCGGCAGGGAGAGATGAAATTTGAACCCCTGCTGCGCTGTTTTTTCCGAGGACTTATTTTTTAAGGCAAAAAAAAAATTTAAATTTTATTTTAAATTCTGAAACTTAGCTCGATCCCTAAAAAAAAAATCGGTGGGGCCCTAGGTTCCAAACAGGCAACCCAGCAAGTAGATAGCAATACTCCAACCCCTCAGTGGCAAGTGTTCCACACGGCCAGCAATGTGCAAACTCCTTGGGAAAAAAGATCCTCCCCAGCACCCAGAGATACAGGGGAAAAAAAAAAAAAAAATCAAAAACAGAAAAAAATTTTTGACAACTCTAAAAACCTTTTTTTTCTTCACTTTTTTTTTCCCTTCTGTGAGACCATACAATTTTCAATTTTGTGGCGGTGTATGTTTGTTTCGGTAGCTGAGGAGTGCGGTAAAAAGGAATCCCCAGAGCAGTTGGAATTTTGGGATTGAAGTACCTAAAAAACCCCAAAAAATAGAGGCCTTTTGGAGGTTCCTGTTGGTCCTGCCTCGTACAGCCTGAAAAATAACTACACCTAAAGATAGAAATAGGAAACTATCTGCCCCGGGCGAACCCAAGAAATGAAAGCCCCCAAACATGTAAGGGGTTTTGACAGAGGAAAATACGAACAAAAAGAAATTAGAAGAGAAACGCTGGGGCCAAACTTCTAATTGAAAAGGAAGGGGGTACTTACTGCAATCCCCGAAAACCCTGAAAAACCCAAATTTTTCAAATTTCAAAATACTGAGATCACACGCCTTACACCCAAATTAGCTTCTGGTGTAAAAAAAACAAAACAGCAGCCCTAAAAAAAAAGGAAAAAAACAAAAAAAACAAAACTCAGTGGTGAACTAAACTGAAAAGGCGAACCCCCCGGGGGGGCCCCCGAAAGGGCCCCCCAAAAAAATGCGGAAAAAAAATGCAAAAAAAAAAGCAAAAACAAAAAGAAAAAAAAATTTTATTGGGGGCAGGAGATGCAGAAGGGCCAGCAGGCTACAAGGGAAACGGAAAAAGGATTCAGCCCCGAACTTTTTTCCCCGGAACCCCCGAGGGGGGAAAAAGATCCCTTTATGGGGGCCGTCGAAACTGTTTTCCCGCCCCCACAATCTTACTAGAGCTTGAACCCACCGAGGGACCCCCTGCTCAGAATCATCTAAAAACCCTAAACAGGTGTCACCCCTTCTTTGCAGGTGAGAAGTCCCCGGAAAATATTGATCCGTTGTGGGGTGGACGGAATTGGGAGTAAGTATTTCGTCCCAAAAATTGTTCGTTTCTCGTACGGGGGGGGGGTGGTGGGTGGGAATGAGAGGTATCTGTTTTTTTGGATAGTGGGGCCCGGGGGAAAAATGTGGAGGGTTTCCCCGGGGTTAGGTATGCGATTGGGGTTTTCTAAACCCCCAATATTCCGATCGAGCCAGCCCCCTCGGTCGGGGAATTTTTTTTCAAGCAGTGGCATAAATAGATCTTAAGTGGGGGGTTCAAAAAAACTGTTTCTTTTTATGGTTGGAGGGTTTCCTACTCCTTTAGTGCTGGGGGCCCTTCCTTGGTTTCTAAGCATAACGGTTAAAATTAAAATTGGCAATCCGAGAGAAAGTAATGGAGTGAATTTGTAAAAAAAAATGATGAATTCGGTCTTGGTCGGTCGCTTAGGGCTTTCCTTTCTGGTAGTTTGGGATGTATTTTCGGGGGAAAAATGTCAAGAATTACTCCCCCTCGGAATATGACTGTTTGTTAATTGATTCCCCGGGGCCAAAAATTCCCCAAAATTGGTTGTTAACCTTTTTGGTTGAGAGAAGGCATGAAGGTTTTTTCAGAGGTCTGGTAAGGGGGGGGAAATTTGACCTTTTTCTTCCCCGGGGGGCCCCGGGGTTCTTCTTTTGAAGAAAAAAAAAGGGGCCCCCGCCCTTGCTGGATTCGTGGCTTAATCGGGGTTTCGGCGGATGTATCCGCTCCCCCCCTTCCCCTCTTTCAATCAGACTGGGTGCAAATGGTTCTCTAAGTTGGATTCAGAGGGGCGTACAATCTGATTAGGATGAAGGAGGGGGATGAGTGGAAGACGGCTGTTTAACACCCGGAGGGGCATTATGAGAACCTTGTCATGCCATTTGGTCTGAGTATTGCCCGGCGGTGTTTCAACACTTTGTAAATGACATCTTTCGCCACCTAATTGGACAGTTTGTGGTCATATATCTGGATGATATCTTAATTTACTCGCCAGATCTTGTGTCTCATCAGGAGCATGTTAGACAGGTGTTACAGATCTTGCGGGATAATAAACTGTACGCCAAATGGGAGAAGTGTGTGTTCGCCGTACAGGAACTTCAGTTTTTAGGATTCCTGGTGTCAGCATCCGGTTTTCGTATGGACCCTGGGAAAGTGCGGGCAGTTCTTGAGTGGGATCTGCCAGAGGATCCTAAGGCATTACAACGTTTCTTGGGGTTTGCTAACTACTACCGGAAATTCATTCGTAATTTTTCGTCCATAGTTAAACCTCTCACAGACATGACTAAAAAAGGGACGGATTTTTCAAAATGGTCTGACAAGGCTTGTCAAGCGTTTTCTTCCTTGAAAAAATGTTTTGCTTCAGCACCCATACTTATTCAGCCTGATGCGTCACAGCCGCTCATTGTTGAGGTGGACGCTTCCGAGGTAGGGGTGGGAGCAGTATTGTCACAAGGTTCGTCCCTGGTAAATGGCATCCGTGCGCCTTCTTCTCTAAAAAATTGTCATCCGCGGAGAGGAATTATGATGTCGGCAATAGGGAACTCTTGGCCATTAAGTTAGCTTTTGAGGAGTGGCGTCATTTTTTGGAGGGGGCAGTCCACCCAGTCACCGTCATTACTGATCACAAAAACCTGCTATATTTAGAGTCGCTAAACGTCTGAATCCCAGACAAGCTAGGTGGTCGTTGTTTTTTACCAGGTTTAATTTTGTCGTCACATATCGTCCTGGGTCAAAAAATGTTAAGGCGGATGCCTTATCTCGCTGTTTCCAGGGGCTGGGAATACGGAGGACCCGGTTCCGGTCCTTCAGGAGGGGGTGTGGTGTCGGCAGTATGCTCTGAGCTTGGGAGGAGGTATTGGAGGCTCAGGGGGACGCCCCTGTAGGACCTCCAGGGAGACTGTTTGTTCCAAATCAGTTGCGACAAAAGGTGATCGAGGCACACCATAATTCAGCTTTGGCAGGGCACCCAGGGAGTAAAGCAACTGAGGATCTCCTCTCGCGCCGGTTTTGGTGGCCTAACTTACATAGGGAGGTGGTAACTTTTGTCGCGTCCTGCGAGGTTTGTGCGCGCTCTAAGACCCCACATACCCGTCCGTCTGGGACCCTCTTACCTTTGAAGATCCCGGAGCGTCCGTGGACTCATCTGTCTATGGACTTCATTACGGACCTCCCGCCATCTTCGGGTAAAACAGTCATACTCGTTGTAGTGGACAGGTTCAGCAAGATGGCACATTTTATCGCTCTTCCTGCTCTTCCTAATGCTAAAACTCTTGCGCAGGTGTTTATTGGGGAGATTGTAAGACTTCACGGGGTACCTCCGATGTGGTGTCGGATCGGGGGTCTCAGTTTGTGTCCAAATTCTGGAAAGCATTTTGTACACGGCGGGGGATGCAGTTGTCATTTTCATCGGCTTTTCACCCGCAGTCCAATGGTCAGACAGAGCGTTCTGAACCAGAGCTTGGAGACATATCTCCGGTTGTTTTGTGTTAGAGAACCAGGAGGACTGGGCTTCTTTCTTGCCTCTGGCGGAGTTTGCTCTAAATAATCGGCGAAGCGAGTCCACTGGTAAGTCCCCGTTTTTTGGGGCATATGGTTTTTCACCCCAGTTTTGTACTTTCAATACGGGGGGCTCTTCTGGGGTTCCTGAGGAGGAACGATTTTCGTCGTCACTTGCTTCAGTGTGGAGAGGAGTGCTGAATAACCTGAGTACTATGGGGAACCGATACAAACGTATGGCTGATAGGAGGAGAGTGTCTGGTCCGGACCTAAGTGTGAACGATCTGGTATGGTTGTCTACCAAGAATATAAAACTTAAGGTTCCCTCCTGGAAACTGGGTCGAGGTTCATCGGGCCATACAAGATCAGTTCTATAATTAATCCGGTTGCATTCCGTCTTGACCTCCCTCCCACATTTAAAATTCATAATGTGTTCCACAGATCGTTGCTTAAGAGGTATGTGGCGCGGTGATACCTTCACCTTTACCTCCTCCTCCTGTGGTGGTCAATGGTAACTTGGAGTTTCAGGTGTCGAGAGTCATCGATTCACGTCTGAATCGCCGGTCCCTTCAGTACCTTGTTCATTGGAGGGGGTATGGTCCTGAGGAGAGGATGTGGGTTCCTGCGTCGGATATTAACGCAGACCGATTAGTTCGGGCCTTCCACACTACTCACCCAGATAAACCCGGCCCGAGAGGGTCCGGAGGCCCTCGTAGAAGGGGGGGTACTGTCACGGGTGTGTCGCTGCGAAGATCGTCGCGATTGCACACCCTGACTTCTCACAGCTGAGTTTCTGCTGCTGGGTGTTTTTCGTCAGTGAGAGAGTTAATTCTCCCTCTCTCTGTGCTGGACAAGACTAGCCTCGCTCAGCTGCAATTAATGTTGCGATAATTGGATTTCTTCATATACCTGCCTGTCTGCTAGGGAAGTGTCGGTGAAAGCATTCATGCAGACCAGCAGAGCGGATCATATTGAGAAGTCTAAAGCTAAGAGTACCTGTTGTGGTTTTCTCCTCTCCTCGCTTTATTATTTATCTCCTTACCATTTGGTGTTCCCTCTGTAGTTGTTGTTTTGTATGCAAGGTGTCTTTTATTTTACCCCTTGTACTGTCTCGTTCGTCTTATACTGTGTGTAGGCAGTTACCTTCCCGTTCCCTGTGGTGGTAATCAGGGTCCTTCTCAGGACTAGATTACAGTTGTCAGGGATTCACAGGAGATAGGGTTACGCTGGCGGCCTGGACCTCTGTACCATCAACAGTACCTCCAGGTAGAGGGATTAGTCAGGACCCCAGCTTAGGGTCAGCATAGACCCCGGTCCTCCTTATGCAGAGACAGCGTGACACCTGACGAGAGCTTGGACCACAGTCTTAAACATTACTGTTAGTAACACACTACGCCATTAAAATTCTGCAGGGCACGCAAGGTCCCCTGCTCACAGCAGCACATGTCCAGGCCTGTTCGAAGTTCGCCAATCACCATCTGGATTATCCAGAGGAGGCATTTTCATACCAAAATAGAACTTTCTGATATCAAGTCCACTCGCTGTGTTTGGAGGAAGAAGGATGAGTACAACCCCAAGAATACCGTCCCAACTGTGAAGCATGGTGGGGGAAACATACTTTGGGGATGTGTTTTTGCAAAGGAGACAGGACAACTGCACCTTATTACAGGTAGGATAGATTAGGTCAGGTATCGTGAGATTTTGGCCAACAAACTCCTTCCCTCAGTAAGAGCATTGAAGATGGGTCATGGCTGGGTCTTCCAGCATGACAATGACCCAAAACGCACTGTCAAGGCAACTAAAGAGTAGCTCTGTAAGAAGCATGTCAAGATCCTGGAGTGGCCTAGTCAGTGTCCAGACCTGAACCCAATAGAAAATCTTTGGAGGGAGCTGAAACTCAATGTTGCGCAGCGACAGCCCCGAAACCTGAAAAATCTGGAGAAGATCTGTATGGAGGAGTGGGCCAAAATCCCTGCTGCAGTGTGTGCAAATTTGGTCAAATACTACAGGAAATGTCTGACCTCTGTAATTGCAAAGTTTTCTGTACCAAATAAGGCTACTTTCACACATCCGTTTGTAGCCGTCAGGCGCGATCCAGCTTTTTTTTAAACGGAGCTGTTTTTTTTGTACTGCCGGATCCGTTTTTTTCTCATTGATTTTCATTAGCGCCGGATCGCGCCGCATGGACTTCCGTTTATTCTGTTTTTTTCCCGATCCAGCGGAAATGTTGATTCCGTCTTTTTGGAAAAATGGTTGTATGAACTTTTTTGGGTCCTTCAATTCAAGTCTATGGGTGCCGGATCAGGCAAAAGACTGATCCGGCAGACGGACTCTGTTTTCCCCCTCCGCGCATGCCTGGTAAATCTCTCTCTCTCTCATGTGCACTGGATCCGTCTTTTCCATTTTTGACGGATTGTGCCTGATTGTACAAAACGGATATGTGAAAGTAGCCTTAAAAGGGGTTTTCCCCAGAACAAAATTTAATTTTAATCAATAGATCTTGAAATAATAACTTCCACAATTGGATGTGTTTTAAAAAAATGTTCCTGTGCTGAGATAATCTTATAAATGTGGCCCAGCTGTGTAATGGCCGTGTCTGACTGTACAGGAACGTGTCTGACCATACCAAAGCTCCTGCACTGTCAGACACGGCCATTACACAGTACACAGCAGGGGCACATTTATAAGATTATCTCAGCACAGGAAAAAAAATTGTAAACTCATCCAATTGTGGAAATTATTATTATTCCAAGATCTATTGATTAAAATGTACTTTAAAATTAACTTTGTTAGTAGGAAAACTGCTTAAGTTCTGTTTTTATATTGTATGAAATACTTATTTAATGCGATAAAACGCAAATTAATTATGTAACAATCATAGTGTGATATTCTGATTTTTACTTTTAGATTCTGTCTCTCACAGGTGAAGTGTAGCTACGATAAAAATTACCTTTGTAGGTGGGAAAACTTGCAAAATCAGCAGTATATCAAATACTTATTTTTCCCCCTGTAAATGTAGGAAACTAATGTAATTTTTGCGCTAAGCTATGCCTTCCCTGTAAAAGTTAAGGCGCAGTCACACTCGCAAATCTGCTCTACTGTTCTTTTCAGTACCACTTCTCACCAGTAGGTGGCACCTACATGTTCTCCGTATATCACATCTTATGGGGCTCTATTGTTTGAAAACCATATAAGGCTGGATGCCTATATACTCTATATCCATATAGACCACATCGTGGAGTAAGAAGCTGGGATTTCCTCTCTCATGTCAGTCATTTTCTATTTTTGCTTACATGGGGAATCTTGTGCTTTTCCTGCTGTATTCCCTCCAGTTCTAACATTTTGGCAGGCTAAAGCTTATTTTCTGAGCAGCTGCATATGGCAAAAAGAGAACATTCAAATGTTTTAGTTTAAATGTCTTTTTTCTTTCACTAAACATTTAGTATTATAACAAACACTTTCATCCTTTAAAGGGATTCTCCCCAAAATTAATTGTGATCAAGGGGGAACTACCGGTCAATGTGCCATTTTTCTCTTCCAAGAAAAGTAGATGGGCTTTGTGAAAGCGAATGACTCGAGTTCCCTCACTCTGAAGTTTCTAACCATTTCAGTAAAGAGTGACCATATATATACTATCACCCCTGCTTTTAAAGATATTTGGGACCTATGTCAGTTAGGAAGGGTCCCTAGAGGACACGGCATGTTGGATCATTAATGGTGACTCCATTGACACCTGATGGCATGTTTTCTTGTAAGATTAAAACTAATTGTTGGGTGTAACAAAATCAGGACAACATTGAGAGACCCTTCTAATAAAAAAAAATTAAACAAAGCACTGAATTGTATCTCAGTTTTAGCTGTCTGATTGGTATCTCAGTCTTGTAAAGGTACTTAGCCCCAATGAACTAGAGTTGTGCATGTATTATGCGAGCAGGCAAACTCATCAGGTTTCAGGATGAAGCTCAAATTTCAAAATGTTTTGACCCAGAAAGGGCTACTACTATAATACTGCCCCCTATGTACAAGAATATAACTACTATAATACTGCTCCCTATATACAAGAATATAACTACTATAATACTGTCCCCTATGTACAAGAATATAACTACTATAATACTGCTCCCTATATACAAGAATATAACTACTATAATACTGCCCCTATGTACAAGAATATAACTACTATAATACTGCTACTATGTACAAGAATATAACTACTATAATACTGCTACTATGTACAAGAATATAACTACTATAATACTGCCCCTATGTACAAGAATATAACTACTATAATACTGCTCCCTATATACAAGAATATAACTACTATAATACTGCCCCCTATGTACAAGAATATAACTACTATAATACTGCCCCCTATGTACAAGAATATAACTACTATAATACTGCCCCCTATGTACAAGAATATAACTACTATAATACTGCCCCCTATGTACAAGAATATAACTACTATAATACTGCTCCCTATGTACAAGAATATAACTACTATAATACTGCCCCCTATGTACAAGAATATAACTACTATAATACTGCTCCCTATGTACAAGAATATAACTACTATAATACTGCTCCCTATGTACAAGAATATAACTACTATAATACTGCCCCTGTGTACAAGAATATAACTACTATAATACTGCCCCCTATGTACAAGAATATAACTACTATAATACTGCTCCCTATGTACAAGAATATAACTACTATAATACTGCCCCTGTGTACAAGAATATAACTACTATAATACTGCTCCCTATATACAAGAATATAACTACTATAATACTGCCCCTATGTACAAGAATATAACTACTATAATACTGCTCCCTATATACAAGAATATAACTACTATAATACTGCCCCCTATGTACAAGAATATAACTACTATAATACTGCTCCCTATGTACAAGAATATAACTACTATAATACTGCCCCCTATGTACAAGAATATAACTACTATAATACTGCCCCTGTGTACAAGAATATAACTACTATAATACTGCCCCCTATGTACAAGAATATAACTACTATAATTCTGCTCCCTATGTACAAGAATATAACTACTATAATACTGCCCCTGTGTACAAGAATATAACTACTATAATACTGCCCCCTATGTACAAGAATGTAACTACTATAATACTGCCCCTATGTACAAGAATATAACTACTATAATACTGCTCCCTATATACAAGAATATAACTACTATAATACTGCCCCTATGTACAAGAATATAACTACTATAATACTGCCCCTATGTACAAGAATATAACTACTATAATACTGCCCCCTATGTACAAGAATATAACTACTATAATACTGCCCCCTATGTACAAGAATATAACTACTATAATACTGCTCCCTATGTACAAGAATATAACTACTATAATACTGCCCCTATGTACAAGAATATAACTACTATAATACTGCTCCCTATGTACAAGAATATAACTACTATAATACTGCTCCCTATGTACAAGAATATAACTACTATAATACTGCCCCTGTGTACAAGAATATAACTACTATAATACTGCTCCCTATGTACAAGAATATAACTACTATAATACTGCCCCTGTGTACAAGAATATAACTACTATAATACTGCCCCCTATGTACAAGAATGTAGAAAAGAATCTCCAGCGCAAAAATGGATAAAAATTAAATTTTTATTAGATAAAATTAAAATCGATCTTGATAGAAAAAAGACATATACAGGTGGGGTCCCTGGTGGTCTGAAACCGACGCGTTTCGACCTAGCAGGTCTTAGTCATGGTTTACACCAGACCCGGGCAAGGGGCGGCCCGCGGGCCGCATCCGGCCCGTCGGCTGTCAGTGACCGGCCCGCCAGTGGCGTAGCGTGGGAGGGTGCGGGGGGGTCGGTCCGCCCCAGGCGGCACGTGTGTGTGGGGGCGGCACCCTTTCCTTGCCCTCCGTCTCTACAGCATTAGCCTCACAGCAGCTAGCAATGACGCTGCTATTGCTGTAGTCTTCTGTGCCCACAGGACCTGTGATGAGGTCACAGGAGGGGAGGAGTCAGGGGTCAGATGATCAGTGTCCTCCTTGTGTGCAAGACTGCTGTGATGTTGTCATGGTGCTGGATTAGGGTAAGTTTGTGTGTGTGTGTGGGGGTCGGGACTCGGGTTTACAGTGTGGATGTAGCAGAGCCGTGTGTGTACGAGGTGTACGGAGCAGAGCCGTGTGTGTACAAGGTGTGCGGAGCCGTGTACAGAGCGGAGCCGTGTGTGTGCGGAGCCGTGTGTGTACGAGGTGTACGGAGCGGAGCCGTGTGTATAAGGTGTACGGAGCGGAGCCGTGTGTGTACGAGGTGTACGGAGCGGAGCCGTGTGTGTACGAGGTGTACGGAGCGGAGCCGTGTGTGTACGAGGTGTACGGAGCGGAGCCGTGTGTATAAGGTGTACGGAGCGGAGCCGTGTGTGTACGAGGTGTACGGAGCGGAGCCGTATGTGTACGAGGTGTACGGAGCGGAGCCGTGTGTGTACGAGGTGTACGGAGCGGAGCCGTGTGTGTACGAGGTGTACGGAGCGGAGCCGTGTGTGTACGAGGTGTATGGAGTGGAGCCGTGTGTGAACGAGGTGTACGAAGCGGAGCCGTGTGTGTACGATGTGTACGGAGCGGAGCCGTGTGTATACGAGGTGTACGGAGCGGAGCCGTGTGTGTACGAGGTGTACGGAGCGGAGCCGTGTGTGTACGAGGTGTACGGAGCGAAGCCATGTGTGTACTAGGTGTACGGAGCGGAGCCTTGTGCGTGTGAGGTGTGTGGAGCGGAGCCGAGTGTGTACAGGGCCACAAAGAGTGGAGCCGCGCATGTACAAGGGTCCTGTTACTTGCGGGATCTGTGTGCTTGGGGGCTGCAGGGGGGAAGGAGGGGTGCCATTATGTGCATGGGTCTGCGTGGGGACGGAGCGAATGCTGTTATCTGTGTAGGGCTGGGTCCCTGTCCCGCTGTCCTGGCCGGGAGGTTTACTTTCCCGCATTAGAATCGTACATGCGGAAACCCGGGGACCTCCCACACGTTCTGGCAGCCACATGTCACGTTCCACCGGAGGTGACGTGCTGTAAATCAGCTGAACGCTGGAAATGACCGCTGACCTCATTTCCGGCGGTCAGCTTACAGCAGTAGGTACTGTAACTCGTTCTCGGGAGAGTCTTCAGAACGGCGACGCATCAAGCCGCTGGATCTGTTGGAGTGAGAGCCGGGTATTGTACGGACCGCTGCATACAATACCCGACTCTCACTGAGCGAGACAAGCAGGATGTGGGGATCTCAACATGGGATCTGTTCAACAGATGAAGAGATCCCCAGATCCTGCCTGTCTCGCTCAGTGAGAGCCGGGTATTGAATGGAGCGCCTCATAGCTGGTGAGATCCCCACATCCTGGGGAAATGAAGTCAGCGATGGAATGTGACTTGTGGCTGCCAGAACGTGTGGGAGGTCCCCGGGGTTTCCGTATGTACGATTCTAATGCGGAAAGTAAACCGCCTGGCCGGGACAGCGGACAGGGTCCCGAAATCGGGACTGTCCCGCTGAAACCGGGACGGTTGAGAGGTATGTGTTTATAATTATTGTTTATGAAACAGTGTGATCAGCAGTGCTAAGTGGGTGTGGTCAGGGTGTGGATATGGGTGTGACCAGTGAAATGGGTGTGGCTAGGGGTGTGGCCTAAAATTTGCCGCCCCGGGCGCCACAAACAGTTGCTACGCCACTGCGGCCCGCGGAGGCGCTCCGGCAGATCAGCAAGGATGCATGATCTCACCTTGTCTGAGGTCTGAGTCGGCGCAGTATTTCAGAAGTCACACCATACAAGCGCTACCCGGAATCGGCGGCGCGCTGAACGCTATCTATATGCGTTCCAGCCGGGGCATGCGCAGTAGACTATCTGCTCCTGTGTTATATTGTTTATCTGTCACCCGGAAGCAATTCAATTAATACCGGAAGTGAAAGTGATGCGCTCTAGCTCAGTGTGTACTTCCTATCAGGGACGCAGGAGGGAGATACCGGACATGAGAGAGAGAAATAAATGTGCGTTTCAACCTGGGCATGCGTGTTTGAACTTCTTCATGGTGCTATTGCGCAGTTGGGAACTTCCGATCCGGGACGCAGGAAGGAGGTATCCTGGCGGTTTATTTAAAAGGAGGGATAAGGTATCGGCGTTCATATCATCTCACACCAGGACACGTGATGTTGTTATATCGGGCCTCCTGATGAGCCAAGAGAGGCAAAACGTGTTGAGGCGGTAATTTTGATGGGCAGTTGGCAGATGAGTACCAATAATACATCAGTTGATGGATCATCATTTGGTCATGTTTGATAATCATTTGGTCGTATAAAAGGGGCCGGTGGTGTCCCCTCGCTACCGGATATAGTGGCAAGCATTTACTTATATACTGTGGCATTAGGTGCTGGGTGCACTGTTGAGGAACAACAGTATTACCCTGTTAAGGGTTTTATATATATCTAGCAACTGAGACCTTGATGTGATCTGAATATCTTTCTAATGAATTGCACATGTTTTATACATCTTGTTTGTTAAGGGTCTAAATAACTGACCTTATGCGTGCAAATTGATTGGACTCAGGTCAGTTGAAAAGTGGAACTTGGGAGGATTTTTTTCCTTGAATATAGTATTTTTTATGACAGACCTGGTGCGTGGAAAGATCATCTCGCTTCATGATTTAAATGCCATATTCTGCCAAATGTGTTTCTTCACTTTGTTTTTAATATTTTTCTTTGTTTGGGGGTTTAGGGTTTCTTTAGGTATAGGATTGATCTATGTATATTGCTAGGGGTTCCCTTAGTATCCGGGTGGAGAGATCCCCTAGTCTTTGCATTGTTTAACATACTGTTTGTTTATGAAAAGATAGCATATGTATATATACAGTATTGGGTAGAACGGAGTTAATTATATTAGTCCGGCCCTCTAAAACCATCCCAATTTCTCATGCGGCCCCCTGGCAAAATTAATTGCCCACCCCTGGTTTACACAATGCCCTATACTGCAGACTTAAATAAAGATATAGACATGTGGAACACAGGTGAACATAACACAAATTGGTAACACAAGGTAACACCCTGAGAAATTAACTCCTTATAGGAAAAAAAAAAAAAAAGGATAGGACAGAATATAAAAACTGTATAATGATACACAAAACTGCATTTATAAACATATATAACATATACTTATAGATAATTTGCCAGATGAAAAAATATTTGAAAGAAACCAGAATTAATTAGGACTAACAAAAAATCATGAAAAAAAAATAATTTTTTTTTTTCCAAAAAACCTAAATATACCTGGAAAAAATATATTAATCTAATTGCAATATTAAATCTAACCGTTTGTTCAAGCCTAATGGTACTCGTGTATTAAGTTTGAAAATCCAAAATGATTCACGATTTAATAATTTTTTCCTGAAATCTTCTCCTCTGGTAGATTTGAAAACCTTCTCAATTGCTGTAACTTTAACCCCTTCACCCCCAAGGGTGGTTTGCACGTTAATGACCGGGCCAATTTTTACAATTCTGACCACTGTCTCTTTATGAGGTTATAACTCTGGAACGCTTCAACGGATCTTCGCGATTCTGAGATTTTCTCGTGACATATTGTACTTCATGTTAGTGGTAAAATTTCTTCGATATAACTTGCGTTTATTTTTGAAAAAAACTCAAATATGGCGAAAATTTTTAAAATTTTGCAATTTTCAAACTTTGAATTTTTATTCCCTTAAAACAGAGAAATATATCACACAAAATAGTTAAGAAATAACATTTCCCACATGTCTACTTTACATCAGCACAATTTTGGAACCAAAATTTTTTTTTGTTAGGAAGTTATAAGGGTTAAAAGTTGACCAGCGATTTCTCATTTTTACAACAAAATTTACAAAGCCATTTTTTTTAGGGACCACCTCACATTTGAAGTCACTTTGAGGGGTCTATATGGCAGAAAATACCCAAAAGTGACACCATTCTAAAAACTGCACCCCTCAAGGTACTCAAAACCACATTCAAGAAGTTTATTAACCCTTCAGGTGCTTCACAGTAACTAAAGCAACGTGGAAGGAAAAAATGAATATTTTACTTTTTAGCCACAAAAATTATCTTTTACAAACTTTTTTTTATTTTCACAAGGGTAAAAGGAGAAAATGGACAGATAAGGTTGTTATGCAATTTCTCCTGAGTACGCCAATACCCCATATGTGGGGGAAAACCACTGTTTGGGCACACGGCAGAGCTCGTAAGGGAAGGAGCGACGTTTGACTTTTTCAAACTAAAATTGGCTGGAATTTAGATTGGATGCCATGTCGCGTTTGGAGAGCCCCTGATGCGCCTAAACAGTGGAAACCCCCCACAAGTGACACCATTTTGGAAACGAGACCCCCTAAGGTACTTATCTAGATCTGTTGTGAGCACTTTGAACCCTCAAGTGTTTCACAAAAGTTTATAAAGCCTGGGTGTGAAAAAAAAAAATCAATTTTCCACAAAAATGATTTTTTAGTCCCAAATTTTTGAATTTTCCCAAGGAAATTGGACCCCAAAAGTTGTTGTCCAATTTGTCCTGAGTACGCTGATACCCCATATGTGGGGGGGAACTGTTTGGGCGCACGGCAGGGCTTGGAAAGGAAGTAGTAACGTTTTGGAATGCAGACGTTAATGGGGTCATGTTCCATTTGCAGTGCCCCAGATGAGCCTAAACAGTGGAAACCCCCCACAAGTGACCCCATTTTGGAAACTAGACCCCCTAAGGAACTTATCTAGATCTTTGGTGAGCACTTTGAACCCCCAAGTGCTTCACACAAGTTTATAATGCCCGGGCATGAAAATAAAAAATCCTATTTTTTTCCCACAAAAATTATCTTTTAGTCACTAATTTTTTATTTTCCCAAGGGTAACAGGAGAAATTGGACCACATAAGTTGTTGTACAATTTGTCCTGAGTATGCTGATACCCCATATGTGGGGGGGAACCACTGTTTGGGCGCACGGCAGAGCTCGGAATGGAAGGAGCACCATTTGACTTTTTCCAACCAAAATTGGCTGGAATTGAGTTTGGATGCCATGTTGCATTTGGAGAGCCCCTGATGTGCCTAAACAGTGGAAACCCCCCACAAATGACCCCATTTGGGAAACTAGACCCCCTAAGGAACTTATCTAGATTTTTGATGAGCAATTTGAACCCCCAAGTGCTTCACACAAGTTTATAACGTAGAGCCGTAAAATTTAAAAAATCATATTTTTTCCACAAAAATGATCTTTTCACCCCAATTTTTATTTTTCCAAGGGTAACAAGACTCCAAAAGTTATTGTGCAATTTGTCCTGTTTGCGCTGATACCCCATATGTGGGGGTAAACCACTGTTTGGGTGCATGGCAGAGTTTGGAAGGGAAGGAGCGCCGTCTGACTTTTTCAACGCAGAATTGGCTGGACACCATGTCGTGTTTGGAGAGCTCCTGACCTGCCTAAACAGTGGAAACCCCCACAAATGACACCATTTTGGAAACTAGACCCCTCAAGGAACTTATCTAGATGTGTGGTGAGAACTTTGAACCCCCAGGTGTTTCACTAAAGTTTATAACGTACAGCCGTAAAATAAAAAAATCTTTTTTTTTTTTTACAAAAATGATTTTTTCGCCCCCAATATTTTATTTTCACAAGGGTAACAGAAGAAATTGGAACCCAAAAGTTGTTGTCCAATTTGTCCTGAGTACACTGATACCCAATATGTGGGAGAAAACTACTGTATGGGCACACGTCGGGGCTCGGAAGGGAAGTAGTGACGTTTTGGATTGCAGACTTTGATGGAATGGTCTGGGGGCGTCATGTCACATTTGGAGAGCCCCTGATGCACCTAAACAGTGGAAACCCCCCACAAGTGACCCCATTTTGGCAAATAGACCCCACAAGGAACTTATCTAGATGTGTGGTGAGCACTTTGAACCCCGAAGTGCTTCACAGAAGTTTATAACGCACAGCCGTAAAAATAAAAAATCTTTTTTTTTTACAAAAATGATTTTTTCGCCCCCAATATTTTATTTTTACAAGGGTAACAGGAGAAATTGGACCCCAAAAGTTGTTGTCCAATTTGTCCTGAGTACGCTGATACCCAATATGTGGGAGAAAACTACTGTATGGGTACACGTTGGGGCTCGGAAGGGAAGTAGTGACGTTTTGGATTGCAGACTTTGATGGAATGGTCTGGGGGCGTCATGTCGCATTTGGAGAGCCCCTGATGCGCCTAAACAGTGGAAATCCCCAACAAGTGACCCCATTTTGGAAAATAGACCCCACAAGGAACTTATCTAGGTGTGTGGTGAGCGCTATGAAGCCCCAAGTGCTTCACAGAAGTTTATAATGTACAGCCGTAAAAACAAAAAAATATTTTTTTTTGTACAAAAATGATATTTTCGCCCCCAGTTTTTTATTTTCCCAAGGGTAACAGAAGAAATAGGACAAATTGCACAATAACTCTTGGGGTCCAGAGTACGCTGATACCCCATATGTGGGGATAAACTACTGTTTGGACGCATGGCAGAGCTCAGAAGTGAAGGAGCACCGTTTGACTTTTTCAACGCAGAATTGGCTGGAATTGAGATCAGACGCCATGTCACATTTGGAGAGCCCCTGATGTGCCTAAACAGCGGAAACCCCCCAATTCTAACTCCAACCCTAACCCCAACACACCCCTAACCCTAGTCCCAACCCTAACCACAAACCTAACCCTAACACACCCCTAATCCCAACCCTAATCCTAACTTTAGCGCCAACCCTAACCCTAACTTTAGCCGCAACCCTAACCCTAACCCTAATGGGAAAATGGAAATAAATAAATTTTTTTAATTTTATTATTTTTCCCTAACTAAGGGGTGATAAATGGGGGTTTGATTTACTATTTATAGCGGGTTTTTATGATTGGCAGCTGTCACGCTAAAAGACGCTTTTTATTGCAAAAATAGTTTTTTGCATCGCCACATTTTGAGAGCTATAATTTTTGCATATTTTGGCCCACAGAGTCATGTGAGGTTTTATTTTTTGCGGTACGAGTTGACGTTTTTATTGGTACCATTTTTGAGCAGGTGACATTTTTTGATCGCTTTTTATTTCGATTTTTGGAGGTTAGAATGAACAAAAATCAGCAATTCATGAATTTCTTTTGGGGGAGGCGTTTTTATTGTTCCGCGTGTGGTAAAATTGATAAAGCAGTTTTATTCTTCGGGTCAGTACGATTATGGCGATACCTCATTTATATCATTTTTTTATGTTTTGGCGCTTTTATAGAATAAAAACAATTTTATATAAAAAATAATTATTTTTGCATCGCTTTATTCTGTGAGCTATAACTTTTTTATTTTTTTGCTGATGATGCTGTATGGCGGCTCGTTTTTTTGCGGACAAGATGACGTTTTCAGCGGTACCATGTTTATTTATATCGGTCTTTTTGATCGCGCGTTATTCCACTTTTTGTTCGGCGGTATGATGATAAAGCATTGATTTTTTGCTTCGTTTTTTTTTTTTTTTTTTAAGGGGTTCACTAAAGGGGTTAACTAGTGGGACAGTTTTATAGGGGGGGTCGTTATGGACGCGGCGATACTAAATATGTGTACTTTTATTGTTTTGTTTTTTTTATTTACAGGGAGAAATGAATTTAATGGGAATATTTTTTTTTTATTTATTTATTTTGGAATTTTTTTTATAACATGTTTATTTTTATTTTTTTAACTTTTTTACTTTGTCCCAGGGTGGGACATCACTGTATTTTATCAGATCGCTGGTGTGACAGTGTGCACAGCACTCTGTCACACCAGCGATCGCTCAGGCAGTGCAGCAGGCTTCTCAGTGCCTGCTCTCAGCAGGCACTGAGGAAGCCGCCTCCCTCCAGGACCCCGTCGCCATCTTGGATCCGGGTCCTGGGAGGGAGGAAGCCCTCAGAACAGCGCGATCACATCGCGCTGGTCTGAAGGTCTCAGGGGGGCGCGCAGGGAGCCCACTCCCTGCACGATGCTTCCCTGTGCCCCCAGTACACCGCGATCATGTTTGATCGCGGTGTGCTAGGGGTTAATGTGCCGGGAGCGGTCCGTGACCGCTCCTGACACACAGTCACGGGTGTCAGCTGTGATAATCAGCTGACACCCGGCGGCGATTAGCTGCGCTCCCCTCAGGAGCGCAGCTGATCGCCTATGACGTACTATCCCGTCCATGGGCAGAATGGCACGGGTTTTATGGACGGGATAGTACGTCTAATGTCAGAGAGGGGTTAAGGCTGTTAGTATTGCCAGCATGAATTAATTTGCAGTGACTAGACACTGCTGATATATTGTAACTATTTTCATTAGTGGCTTCTGATAAATGTTTCCTAATCCTTTTCTTAAGAGATCCAATTGTGCAGCCTACATATTGCAATTTGCATGAAACACATTCTATCACGTAAATTACGCCTTCCGAGTTACAATTTAAATAAGACTGGATGGGATACGATATGTTAGTAACAGCAGATATATATCTAGTAGTTTTTTGCACATAATTACAGACTTTACAAGGATGATGTCCACATTTATAAAAACCTTTGTATGTCAGCCAAGTACTTTTTTTAGCACACCGTTCACTGCTTGTAAAAAGGCTAGGAGATAAAATATCCCCAAGAGAATGCGCTTTTTTGGCCACATATCGAATCTGGCTGTTGTTCAGAATGGAAGCGAGTTTAATATCATTGTGAAGTATAGGAACATATTTTTTCACAATATCAACAATTTTATTATATTGTGGACTATATGTTGTAGAAAAATTAATTATGCAGCGGTCACTGGTATTTTGGATAGCGCTTTTGCATTTTTTATTTCTTTTGTTGGTATTTTTTCTGCTAACTGAATTCCCTGTCAGGATAGAATTTGATAAAGGTTCCTGCAAAAGATTGTTTCTTTCAATTTGTCCCACTATATTATTAGCTTTTGTTAACATCCAATTAGCATATCCTAAGTCTTAGAAGCGCATGATCTGCTTCTTTCTGAAAAATCACAGGTGAACTACAATTTCTTTTCAATCTTATCAATTCCCCCAAAAGTATATTTTTAATTACATGCTTCGGATGACAAGAACCAGCTTGTAAAATCGAATTAGTATCTGTAGGTTTTCTATAAGGAGAAATGGAGACTTTCTGAGTATCAGAATTTACAGACAAGGTAACATCCAGATAATTAACTGATGATTTTGATGTAGTGACTGTGAATAATAAATTGAAATCATTCCCATTAATGTAATTGACAAAATCAGCGATTGCTGTGGTGTCTCCTTTCCAAATGAGGATCAGGTCATCAATATAGCGACCATATAATTGTATATTATGAGAGAAAGGATTATTATCGCAAAAAATGATGTATTTCTCCTCCCATACTGCCACTGTGATGTTAGCCAAAGTTGGGGAACATTTACCTCCCATACTAACACCTTGTTGTTGTAGAAAGAAAAATCCATCAAAAGAAGAATAATTGTGGGTATGTAGAAATGAGACTGCATCGATAATAAATGTTTGTATCTCTTGTTTATATGTGCTATATCTCTCCAAAAAATATTGTAAACTAGATAGAATAATACGATGGGGTATGGAGGGATATAAACCCACAACATCACAGGTGATCCATAAATATTCTGATGACCAGTCATAACCATCTAATGCTGAAATAATCATTTTGGTGTCTCTAATATATCCTGGAAGATTAATCACTAGGGGCTGCAAATAATGATCTACCCACTCTCCTAATTTCTCTGTAAGAGAGCCAATGCCGGAAATTATCGCTCTGAATGGAGGGGGAAACATATTCTTGTGTATTTTGGGGAATGCGTGATAAATGGGGATTACTGGATATTTTACATATATATAATCAAAAATTTTTTGTGAAATAGCCCCCATCGCTAGACCATCATTCAACAATTTAGATAATAGACTTTGAAATTTTAAAGTTGGATCCCCAGGAAGACGCATATACGTAGCAGAATCATTTAGTATGCGCAGATTTTCTGAATGATAAAGTCCTGCGTTTAGAATGACAACTCCTCCCCCTTTATCTGCTTGTCTCACTAGAATATCAGCATTGTCATTAAGATCTTTCATAGCTAATCTTTCCTCTGCAGTTAAATTGTCACATACAGTATTCGTAGATTGATCAAGTTGTACTATGTCTTTCTCTATTAGTTCCTGGAAAGTATCCAGAACAGAGGGTCTAGATTGTATTGGATAGAATAATGGATTAGACATATGAAAAAAATCATTCAAGGTACTGTCTTTAAGTACAGAGTAAGATTGCAAATCTCTTAAGGTACTGCCACACTACACGATCCCGCTAACGATCTCGTTAGCGTCGCATACTAATGAGATCGCTAGCGGGATCGTTTACAATATCGCTAGTGTCGGCCACATTTAGCGATGTCGTTAAGGACGCTATCGCGGTTAGCGATCTCCTTAACGACTTTAGCGGTACAAAAGTACCGCTAAATCGCTAAGAAAAGGTGCCACACTCAGCGATTAGATACTTACCCAGCGGGAGCGCCGGCGATAAAATAGGGTCCGGAACGATTCCAGCGACGAGCGAAATCACAGCAGGATCTCAGCAGGGAGCTCGTCGCTGACAGATGCCACACACAACAACATCGCTAACGGGATCGCTAAATAGTGACGTTTTTTAGCGATCCCGTTAGCGATGTTGTTTAGTGTGGCATACCCTTTAGTGTGGAATAGCCCCTAAGATCATCAAAAGAAAAATTACAAGCAGTGAACGGTGTGCTAAAAAAAGTACTTGGCTGACATACAAAGGTTTTTATAAATGTGGACATCATCCTTGTAAAGTCTGTAATTATGTGCAAAAAACTACTAGATATATATCTGCTGTTACTAACATATCGTATCCCATCCAGTCTTATTTAAATTGTAACTCGGAAGGCGTAATTTACGTGATAGAATGTGTTTCATGCAAATTGCAATATGTAGGCTGCACAATTGGATCTCTTAAGAAAAGGATTAGGAAACATTTATCAGAAGCCACTAATGAAAATAGTTACAATATATCAGCAGTGTCTAGTCACTGCAAATGAATTCATGCTGGCAATACTAACAGCCTTAAAGTTACAGCAATTGAGAAGGTTTTCAAATCTACCAGAGGAGGAGATTTCAGGAAAAAATTATTAAATCGTGAATCATTTTGGATTTTCAAACTTAATACACGAGTACCATTAGGCTTGAACAAACGGTTAGATTTAATATTGCAATTAGATTAATATATTTTTTCCAGGTATATTTAGGTTTTTTGGAAAAAAAATTTTTTTTTTTTTCATAATTTTTCGTTAGTCTTAATTAATTCTGGTTTCTTTCAAATATTTTTTCATCTGGCAAATTATCTATAAGTATATGTTATATATGTTTATAAATGCGGTTTTGTGTATCATTATACAGTTTTTATATTCTGTCCTATCCTTTTTTTTTTTTTTTTTCCTATAAGGGGTTAATTTCTCAGGGTGTTACCTTGTGTTACCAGTTTGTGTTATGTTCACCTGTGTTCCACATGTCTATATCGTATTTATGTCTGCAGTATAGGGCATTGTGTAAACCATGACTAAGACCTGCTAGGTCGAAACGCGTCGGTTTCAGACCACCAGGGACCCCACCTGTATATGTCTTTTTTCTATCAAGATGGGTTTTAATTTTATCTAATAAAAATTGAATTTTTATCCATTTTTGGGCTGGAGATTTTTTTCTACATGTTTTGCTGCAGCCAACGCCTCTAATCAAGGTGGCTCCGTGCGCATGAGGATTCTGGACTACTGCCGAGTGTGAAAATCTTCTGGACTACTGCTGAGACTGGTGAGCTGACTATTTTCCTGCTACCCCCTCTTTTTCCTTGCCTACATATGTACAAGAAGATAACTACTATAATACTGCCTCCTATGTACAAGAATATAACTACTATAATACTGATCTCTATGTACAAGAATATAACTACTATAATACTGCCCCCTATGTACAAGAATATAACTACTATAATACTGCCCCTATGTACAAGAATATAACTACTATAATACTGCCCCCTATGTACAAGAATATAACTACTATAATACTGCCACTATGTACAAGAATATAACTACTATAATACTGCTCATTGGTACAAGAATATAACTACTATAATACTGCTCATTGGTACAAGAATATAACTACTATAATACTGCTTCTATGTACAAGAATATAACTACTGTAATACTGCTCCCTATGTACAATAATATAACTACTATAATACTGCTCCCTATGTACAAGAATATAACTACTATAATACTGCCTCTATGTACAAGAATATAACTACTATAATACTGCTCATATGTACAAGAATATAACTACTATAATACTGCTCATTGGTACAAGAATATAGCTACTATAATACTGCCACTATGTACAGGAATATAGCTACTATAATACTGCCACTATGTACAAGAATATAACAACTATAATACTGCATCCTATGTACAAGAATATAACTACTATAATATTGCCCCTATGTACAAGAATATAACTACTATAATACTGCCCCTATGTACAAGAATATAACTACTATAATACTGCCCCTATGTACAAGAATATAACAACTATAATACTGCATCCTATGTACAAGAATATAACTACTGTAATACTGCCCCTATGTACAAGAATATAACAACTATAATACTGCATCCTATGTACAAGAATATAACTACTGTAATACTGCCCCTATGTACAAGAATATAACAACTATAATACTGCATCCCATGTACAAGAATATAACTACTATAATACTGCCCCTATGTACAAGAATATAACTACTATAATACTGCTCATTGGTACAAGAATATAACTACTATAATACTGCTCATTGGTACAAGAATATAACTACTATAATACTGCTTCTATGTACAAGAATATAACTACTGTAATACTGCTCCCTATGTACAATAATATAACTACTATAATACTGCTCCCTATGTACAAGAATATAACTACTATAATACTGCCTCTATGTACAAGAATATAACTACTATAATACTGCTCATATATACAAGAATATAACTACTATAATACTGCTCATTGGTACAAGAATATAGCTACTATAATACTGCCACTATGTACAAGAATATAGCTACTATAATACTGCCACTATGTACAAGAATATAACAACTATAATACTGCATCCTATATACAAGAATATAACTACTATAATACTGCCCCTATGTACAAGAATATAACTACTATAATACTGCCCCCTATGTACAAGAATATAACTACTATAATACTGCCCCTATGTACAAGATATAACTACTATAATACTGCCCCTATGTACAAGAATATAACAACTATAATACTGCATCCTATGTACAAGAATATAACTACTATAATACTGCCCCTATGTACAAGAATATAACTACTATAATACTGCCACTATGTACAAGAATATAACAACTATAATACTGCATCCTATGTACAAGAATATAACTACTATAATACTGCCCCTATGTATAAGAATATAACTACTATAATACTGCCCCTATGTACAAGAATATAACAACTACAATACTGCATCCTATGTACAAGAATATAACTACTATAATACTGCCCCTATGTACAAGAATATAACTACTATAATACTGCCCCTATGTACAAGAATATAACTACTATAATACTGCTCCTATGTACAAGAATATAACTACTATAATACTGCCCCTATGTACAAGAATATAACTGCTATAATACTGCTTCTATATACAAGAATATAACTACTATAATACTGCATCCTATGTACAAGAATATGACTACTATAATACTGCCCCTATGTACAAGAATATAACTACTATAATACTGCCCCCTATGTACAAGAATATAACTACTATAATACTGCCCCTATGTACAAGAATATAACTGCTATAATACTCCCCCTATGTACAAGAATATAACTGCTATAATACTGCCCCCTATGTACAAGAATATAACTACTATAATACTGCTCATTGGTACAAGAATATAACTACTATAATACTGCTCATTGGTACAAGAATATAACTACTATAATACTGCTTCTATGTACAAGAGTATAACTACTATAATACTGCTCATTGGTACAAGAATATAACTACTATAATACTGCTTCTATGTACAAGAATATAACTAATACTACTCCCTATGTACAAGAATATAACTACTATAATATTGCCCCTATGTACAAGAATATAACTACTATAATACTGCTCCTATGTACAAGAATATAACTACTATAATACTGCCCTATGTACAAGAATATAACTGCTATAATACTGCTTCTATATACAAGAATAGAACTACTATAATACTGCATCCTATGTACAAGAATATAACTACTATAATACTGCCCCTATGTACAAGAATATAACTACTATAATACTGCCCCCTATGTACAAGAATATAACTACTATAATACTGCCCCTATGTACAAGAATATAACTGCTATAATACTCCCCCTTATGTACAAGAATATAACTGCTATAATACTCCCCCCTATGTACAAGAATATAAACACTATAGCACAGCCCCTATGTACAAAAACATACAGTGCCTTGAAAAAGTATCCATACCCTGTGAATTTTCCACATTGTTTCACATTATATCCACAAACTTAAAAGCATTTTGTTGGGATTTTATGTGATTTACCAACATAAAGTAACAAGTATTTCTGAAGTATAAAGGAAATTATACCTGGTTCTTTAAATATTTGAAAAATGTAAATCTGAGGATTGTGACATGAATTTGTATTCTGCCCCCTGAGTCAATACTTTGGAAGACAAACTTTCACTCCAATTACTACTGCAAGTCTTTTGGTGGATGTCGATATCAGCTTGGCACATCTTGAGGTGATATTTTTGCCCCTTCTTCGTATACTCGCTCACACCCAGTGAGATTGGATGGAGAAGTCTGTGATCAGCAATTTTCAAAGCTTGTCACAGATTATCATTAGGATTTAGGTCTGGCCTTTGACTGGACCATTCACACACATGATCTAATCTAAACCATCCATTGTAGCTCTGGCAGTATGTTTAGGGTCGTTGTCTTGTTGGAAGGTGAACCTACGCCCCAGTCTGGTGTCGTTTGCAGCCTCTAAGAGGTTCTCCTCAAGGATTGCCCTGCATTTGGCTCCATCCATCTTCCCATCCACTCAGCTTCTTTGTCTCTGCTGAACAAAAGCCTCCCCACAGCAAGATGCTGCCACCACCATGTGTTATGGTGGGATTGGGTTTACAGGGAGATTTGCAGTGTTAGTATTCTGCCACACATAGAGTTTTGCATTTAGCCCAAAAAGTTCTCCTTTGGTCTCATCTGACCAGAGCTCCTACTTCCACCTACTCGCTGTGTCCTCTACATGGCTTTTACAAACTGCAAAAGGAACTTCTTATGGCTTACTTTCAAAAATGGCTTTCTTCTTGCCACTCTTCCATAAAGGACAGATTTGTGGAATATATGACTAATAATTGTCCTGTGGACAGATCCTCCCTCCTGAGCTGGGGATCTCTACAGCTATTACAGAGTGACCATGGGCCTCTTGGCTGCTTCTCTAACTAGTGCTCTCCTATTTAACCTAACCCTGCTTTACTCTTTTTTACAACTTTATCCCTAACCTGTCTGATGTGCTCCTTGGTTTTCCTTATGCTGTTTAATCAGGGTCCATGTCAGCAACAGGCACACCAGGGCAAGTGCCAGGCTCACTCGCCGTCGGGGACACCTCGCTGGCATACAGGAGGCCCCTTTCCCTCAGCAGCTGTGCAGGACTGACTGTTAATTCTTCGGCCTGCTTGATGTCCGTCACTTAAACAGACATGGTTGCATGCAGTGCGCTGTGCAGCTGTGTCTGCTAGTAATGATGTGGTTGGACCGACACATAAGCAGACTTAAAGTCGCAGTGTCCGCCTGGCTGCATCATTACTAGCAGACAAAGCTGCATCGTGCACTGTGCGCAGCTATGTCTGTGAAAGTGATGGCCATCAAGCAGTGCGCCCTGCACAGCCACATGCCAGATGCGCTAGATATGGGAGACGAGCGAGGCTTGTTGCTGGCTTCCCCATATTAAATATGTTTGTAATGCAGACACATTGCAAACATATTTAATGTCTGTTTGGGCATGTATGTTGTGTATATCTATATATGTCAGTTTTTTTGTGAATTTGTCTTCAAATATGGATATGCCTATATGTGTAAGCATCTGTGTATATGTTAGGCTAGGTGCACATGTTCAGGATTTTTCGCGTTTTTTCCGCGATTTTCCATGGCAAAAACGCTTAAACGCATGCAGTAAGCATCATATTATTAGAATGCATTCTGCAATTTTTGTGCACATGGTGCGTTTTTTTCTGCGCAAAAAACGCATCGTTGTAAAAAATGCAGCATGTTCATTAATTTCACGGTAAATTTGCGCATTTCCCGCTATATTATTGACCTAGAATGTTCAGGAAAAAATAGCGTTAAAAATGCGCAAAAACTGCGGTAAAAACGCATGCGGATTTCCTGGGAAAAAGTCCAGTTTTTCTCAGGAAATTTCTGCAAAGATTCCTGAATGTGTGCACATAGCCTTAGTCTATGTGCGTGTCTGCGTACCGTGTGTGAACATGCCTGCGTACCATGTGTGAGCATGCCTGTGGATCGCCCACCAGGGCAGTGGGGTACTCGGTACCGGGCCGCTTCTTAAAGGGGCAGTGTCACAGCGGCAGTGACCCGGTCCGTGGCCCTGGGCGTCCAATAAAAGGGGTATATTTACAAGGGATAATAGAGTTTATAGTAAAGTGCTCGTGACGCCACCTGTGGTTTCTGGTCAGAGGTGACCAGCGTTGCAGTGCAGATCCTCTGGGACTGGTGGTGATGCAGCAGAGTTGGCAAAGCTCCACGCAGGTGGAGCTAAGTCCCAGGGCAGATGTAATATAAGGCTGTGTTTGCACGGTCAGGATTCCTTCAGTAAATGCTGCGTGTTTGACGCTGTGCGCTGGTGCCGCGTCAAACACGCAGCGTCCAGATGTTACAGCATAGTGGAGCAAGGGAAATAACACAGGCCTATCTAGCGCTGCGGTGATTCCGGATGTGTTCAATGAGCACATCCGGATTCACCGCATGTTCACAAGGGGGCGGGGCTTTGGGCGGAGCGGACTTTCCGCTCCGTCCAAAGCGCTGTGGTTCCGGATCGTGGAACCACAGCCTAAGGGTGTAGAAGATGGTAGATGTAGCAGTGTTGGATGGGTGATGCAGGCATGGTTAGAGGACACAGCGGGATGCAGTTTCCAAAGCTTAACTCACACTTCGGGTGTGCACAGGTGCCCGCTTGGTGCCGTGTCCTACAGGTGAGGGGCTCAGCAAACTCCCAGGTAGTTCAGGATACACCTTTCCAGGACTGCCTTCAATATGTTCCTTTCTCGGTCATCTTGCTGTACTGACTTTCCACCTTTCCTTCCTGTCCAACACCTCACAGTCAGTGTCCCAAGCCAGTAGCCGCGGCCTTGGCGGATAACGTCCTTGTTAGAATCTATATAGTTTGACCATCCGCCATCTTGTTGTGGTTTCTGGCTGCTGGCCTTGTTCCCTTGGTGCTGGGCTTGTCGTTGGTCAGGTGATTGTATCACCCTTTATTACCCTGCACCTGCCTCTCAGTCCTTGCTGGACATCAGTGTTAATCCGCTTGAGTTCTGGCTAGGAGCTTTGATAGCTTTGTGTTATACTTTGTGCAGTTCTGGGAACTCTAGTTCTGCTTGCTTAGTCTTTTTGTTTTTTCCTTTTGTTTCTGCAGCTTACTGTATTTACCGGTTAGGAGGTTACCAGTGTTTTATTCCCAGTCCCTAGATCTTTCAGGGATCCCCTTCCCCCCACCTCCAGGTCTTCGCTTGAGTCTAGACTAGGATCGTCGGTGGGTCTATTCGCAAGGAATAGGTCGCCCGCTCCGTCGTAGGGATTGAGTCTAGTCCTAGTGCAGGGTCAGCTTCCCCCCGCTCTATTCCTGAGTTGCAGACCCATAACAGTCCTCTCTGCGTTTCCTTGCTCCCTTTTGGCTACTGTTTCGGAGAAGATAACTGTGGTTCTGTAGCTGAGGCACCTAAAGATGCCACCGCCTCCGGCTTGCTAGCTGAGTCTTGAAATTCTCCGCTAGGCTAGGGGCCGGTGTCCCTTCTGCGACCTGGTCCCTCCACTATTGGATCGGGCCCCACGGATGGACTTCTCACTATTTGTGCCCCTAGGACTCCTTCTGTCCTTCCAGAAGCTTCTCTCTGCTCCGTTCTTATTTAGCTTTCTCCATCTGGGACAAGCTGCTACCAGCCTCAGGTCCCCTCACCAATCTCTCTCTACAGTCTGGTTCCCGCTCTCTAGGCTTCACTTCCCCTCCTTCTTACTTTCTCCACCCACCGCCCAAACACTCTTTCCTACCCATCCTCCCTGTGGGTACGTCCAGGGTGCCCGGCTGCTATAGTGTATCTGTTGGGTGCAGGTGTTAGAGTCCAGAGTGGTGCTCCCTCCTTACCTGAGAGTGGGGTATTACACCTCTGGATGAGGTGCAATACCTCTGTGGTGACTGAACCCTCAGGGGCGCCACACCTGCGTACTGTGTATGAGCGTATCTGCGTACCGTGTGTGAGCATGTCTGCGTACTGTGTGTGAGCATGTCTGCGTACTGTGTGTGAGCATGCCTGCGTACCGTGTGTGAGCATGTGTGCGTACCGTGTGTGAGTATGTCTGCGTACCGTGTGTGAGCATGCCTGCATACCGTGTGTGAGCATGCCTGCATACCGTGTGTGAGTATGCCTGCGTACCATGTGTGAGCATGCCTGCGTACCGTGTGTGAGCATGTCTGCATCGTGTGTGTGTGTGCGTGTCTGTGTACAGTTTGTGTGTGCATCTCTGCATATGTTAAGGATGAGGGGGCAGGCTGGACCCTGTGTTCTATATCTATATTTCTCGCCATATCTGTGCATCATGATTTGTGGTATGTGTTATAGGGGCCCACTGAGACTCATTCACCCGGGGCCCACGAAAACCTGGAGCCCCGGCCCTGTGTTTGATTCCTAATGTTCTCAGACAAACCTCAGGCCTTCACAGAACAGCATACCTCCCAACTGTCCTGGATCTAGCGGAACAGTCCCGATTTTGACCCTCCCACCCACTGTCCCGCCCGAGACTCTATTTTTCCTGCACTAAGATAAGCCGCCACACCGCCCCATGCACCCCATCCTCACCCTCCCACGTCTCTCCACCTCAGCCTCTCACAGCCAGCAATGACGTTGCTAGGCTGTCCTCTTATGTGCGCACAGGACCTGTGATGAGGTCACAGGAGGGGAAGAGTCAGGGGTCACATGATCAGGGTCCTCATGTGTGCAGGTCTCTGCTGTGCTGGTTGTCACAGTGCTGGATGAGGGGAAGTTTATGTGTGGGGTCAGGAGGGGTTTATAGTGTGGATGTAGCAGGGCCATGTGTGTACGAGGTGTACGGAGAGGAGCCGCGTGTGTACGAGGTGTACAGGGCGGAGCCGCATGGGTACGAGGTGTACGGAGCGGAGCCGTGCGTGTACGAGGTGGATGTAGCAGAGCCGTGCGTGTACGAGGTGTATGGAGCGGAGCCGTGCGTGTACAAGGTGTGTGGAGCGGAGCCGTGTGTGTACGAGGTGGATGTAGCAGTGCTGTGTGTGTACGGGGCGTACGAAATGGAGCCCTGTGTGTACAAAGTGTACGGAGGTGAGCCGCTCAGCTCCGTACACTTCGTACACACAGGGCTCCGTGCTTGAGCCGTGTGTGTACGGAACAGAGCAGAGCCATGTGTGTACGGGGTGTACGGAGTGGAGCCATGTGTGTATGGAGTGGAGCCGCGTGTGTAAGAGGTGTACGGAGCAGAACCGCATGTGTACGAGGTGTATGGTGCAAAGCCACATGTGTACAAGGTTTACGGAGTGGAGATGTGTGTGCAAGGTGTACGGAGCAGAGCCGCATGTGTACGAGGTTTACGGAGTGGAGCCATGTGTGTACTAAGTGGTGCCATGTGTGCGTGAGGTGTACGGAGCGAAGCCGTGTGTGTATGAGGCATACAAAGTGGAACCGTGTGTGTATGAGGTGTGCAGAGCCATGCGTGTCCAAGGTGTATGGTGGGGAGCATTCATACCTCCCATCCGTCCCGGATCCAGCAGGACAGTCCCGATTTTGAGAGAGAGTCTGCCCCACTGCCCCGGCCAGGAGCTTACTTTTCCCGTGGACACAGGAGTACACAGCGGAGCCCCAATAAGCACTTTAAAATTTGCACGTGACATTCCACCGGAAGTGATGTGCTAGAAGCTGACCGGAAATTAAGTAATTTCGGGAGGAGATTGTGATGGAACCATGGAGGCACTTCAGGGAATGCTTCAGATCCATCACCGTGTCCTCCAACGACAGCGCGGACAGCGGGATCGCCTTGGAATCGGGGGTGTCAGCCATGTGAGCGGATGATGATATGTCCTGCATCCGGAGGCTCAGGTGGGCACTACAATGGGAGCTGGGCTGCTATAGTATCTTTATAGAATCTTTATTTCTTTCTCTCTCTGTTTCTTTCTCTCTCTCTCTGTTCTTTCTTTCCCATCTTTCTTTCTCTCTAACTCTCTGTTCTTTCTTTCCCCTCTTTCTTTCTTTCTCTCTCTGTTCTTTCTTTCTTTACCCTCTTTTCTTTTTTTCTCTCTCTCTCTGTTCTTTTGTTCTGTCCCCTCTTTCTTTCTTTCTTTCTTTCTTTCTTTCTTTCTCCTTTTTCTCTCTATCTGTTCTTTCTTTCTTTCTTTCTCCTTTTTCTCTCTCTCTGTTATTCCTTTCCCATCTCTCTTTCTCTCTCTCTCTCTGTTCTTTCTTTCCCCTCGTTCTTTCTTTCTTTCTCTCTGTTCTCTTTCTTTCCCCTTTCTTTATCTCTTTCTCTCTCCCTCTGTGTTCTTTCTTTCCTCTTTCTTTCTCTCTCTCTCTGTTCTTTCTTTCCCCTCTCTTTCTTTCTCTCTCTGTTCTTTCTTTCCCCTCTCTTTCTTTCTCTCTCTGTTCTTTCTTTCCCCTTTCTTTCTTTCTTTCTTTCTCCTTTTTCTCTCTTTCTGTTATTCCTTTCCCATCTCTTTCTCTCTCTCTCTGTTCTTTCTTTCCCATCTTTCTTTCTCGCTATCTATCTGTTCTTTCTTTCCCCTCATTCTTTCTTTCTTTCTTTCTCTTTCTTTCTTTCTTTTTCTTTCTTTCTTTCTTTCTTTTTCTTTCTTTCTTTCTTTCTCTCTGTTCTCTTTCTTTCCCCTTTCTTTATCTCTTTCTCTCTCCCTCTCTGTTCTTTCTTTCTGTTCTTTCTTTCCTCTCTCTTTCTTTCTCTCTCTGTTCTTTCTTTCCCCTCTCTTTCTTTCTCTCTCTGTTCTTTCTTTCTTTCTTTTCTTTCTTTCTTTCTTTCTTTCTTTCTTTCTCTGTTCTTTCTTTCCCCTCTTTCTTTCTCTCTTTAATCTTTCTTTCTTTCTCTCTGTTCTTTCTCTCTCTCTCTGTTCTTTCCTTTTTCTCTTTTCTTTCTTTCTCTCTGTTCTATTTCTTTCCCTTCTTTCTTTCTTTCTTTCTTTCCCTCTCTGTTCTTTCTCTCTCTATTCTTCCTTTTTCTCTTTCTTTCTTTTCTCTTTCTTTCCCCTCTTCTTTCTTTCTTTCTTTCTTCTTTCTTTCTTTCTTTCTTTCTCTCTTTTCTTTTTCTCTCTCTCTGTTCTTTCTTTCCCATCTTTCTTTCTCTTTATCTCTCTGTTCTTTCTTTCCTCTTTCTTTCTTTCTTTTTTCTTTTCTTTCTTTCTTTCCCTCTTTCTTTTTGCTCTCTCTCTGTTCTGTCCCCTCTTTCTTTCTCTTTGTTTCTTTCTTTCTCTCTTTCTCTGTTCTTTCTTTCTTACTTAAGTTCTTTCTTTCTCCTTTCTTTCTTTCTCTCTGTTCTTCCTTTTCTCTCTGTTCTTTCTTTCTCTCTGTTCTTTTTCTTTCCCCTCTTTCTTTCTTTCTCTCTGTTCTTTCTTTCTCTGTTCTTTCTTTCTTGCTCTCTGTTCTTCCTTTTTCTCTCTGTTCTTTCTTTCTCTCTGTTCTATTTCTTTCCCCTCTTTCTTTCTTTCTCGCTGTTCTTTCTTTCTTTCCCTCTCTGTTCTTTCTTTCTCTGTTCTTCCTTTTTCTCTCCGTTCTTTCTTTCTCTGTTCTATTTCTTTCCCCTCTTTCTTTCTCTCTGTTCTTTTTCTTTCTCTCTGTTCTTTCATTCTCTCTCTGTTCTTTCTTTCCCCTCTTTCTTTCTCTCTCTCTGTTCTTTTGTTCCGTCCCCTCTTTCTTTCTCTCTATCTGTTCTTTCTTTTTTCCCATTTCTTTCTCTCTGTTCTTTCTTTCCCATCTTTCTTTCTTTCTCTCTCTGTTCTTTCTTTCCCCTCTTTCTTTCTCTCTCCTGTCTGTTCTTTCTTTCCCCTTTCTTTCTCTCTCTGTTCTTTGGTTCTGTCCCCTCTTTCTTTCTCTTTCTGTTTCTTTCTTTCTCTCTATCTCTGTTCTTTCTTTCTTTCCCCTTTCTTTCTCTCTCTAATCTTTCTTTCTCTCTGTTCTTCCTTTCTCTCGCTCTCTGTTCTTCCTTTTTCTCTCTGTTCTTTCTTTCTCTCTGTTCTTTTTCTTTCCCCTTTTCTTTCTCTCTGTTCTTTCTTTCTTGCTCTCTGTTCTTCCTTTTTCTCTCTGTTCTTTCTTTCTCTCTGTTCTATTTCTTTCCCCTCTTTCTTTCTCGCTGTTCTTTCTTTCTCTGTTCTTCCTTTTCTCTCCATTCTTTCTTTCTTTCTTTCTTTCTTTCTTTCTCTCTGTTTCTTTCTTTCCCCTCTTTCTTTCTCTCTGTTCTTTTTCTTTCTCCTCTCTGTTCTTTCATTCTCTCTCTCTGTTCTTTCATTCTCTCTCTCTGTTCTTTATTTCCCATCATTCTTTCTCTCTATCTCTGTTCTTTCTTTCCCCTCTTTCTTTCTTTCTTTTTCTTTCTTTCTTTCTTTCTTTCTTCTTTCTTTCTTTCTTTCTTTCTTTCTCTCTCTCTGTTCTTTTGTTCTGTCCCCTCTTTCTTTCTCTCTCTGTTTTTATTTCTCTCTATCTCTGTTCTTTCTTTTTTACCATCTTTCTTTCTCTCTCTTCTTTCTTTCCCCTTTCTTTCTCTCTCTGTTCTTTTTTTCTGTCCCCTCTTTCTTTCTCTCCGTTCTTTCTTTCTCTCTCTCTGTTCTTTCTTTCTCTTTCTCCTTTCTTTCTCTCTCTTGTTTTCATTTTTCTCCCTCTCTGTTCTTTCTTTCTTTTCCTCATTACTAACCACTGTGCCCATAATGCCAGCCACTGTGCCCTCAGTACCAGTCAGTGTGATCAGCAGGGCTAAATGGGTGTGGTTGGGGCGTGGACATGGGTGTGACTAGTTGTGAAATAGGTGTGGTCGGGTGTGGCCTAAAATTTTCCACGGCGCGCATAGCGCGCCACAGTCTTTGTCCCTCTTTCCCGTCTTCAAAAGTTGGGAGGTATGGGACAGCAGTAGTTATACTGAGGATAAATTACACCCAGGAGGACTCATTTTACTAATTCTATGACTCCTGGATGCAATTAGTCACTCAGGATTACATTTAGGGGTATCAGACTACAGGGGCTGAATACAAATACAAGTCAGTTTTCATTTTTATATTTTTAAAATAATTAGAAAATCGTGTATCATTTCCTTTACACTTCACAAATACTTGCTATTTTGTGTTGGTATCACATAAAATCCCTATAAAATCAATAAGTTTGTGGGTGTCACATGAAAAAATATAAAAATGTATGGGGTATGAATACTTTTCAAGGCACTGTAACTACTGTAATGTGTGATTGTTGATATGAATAGACAGCAGAACATTCCCTTTTAGCACAGGTTTGTGCAGTGAACAGGACATAATGACATGTAGAGGACAGGTATTTTCCTGGAATCAGTCCATTCTTCTGTATAATGAGGCTGATGTCATTGCTGTGACCTGGGCTCTTTGTACGTGACTGTAGTAAACCTCTCCCCGCACACTTTTAGTATAGGGACTGGATGTATCAACGTGTCAGTATGTTGCTCCAAGCAAAGTCAATACAGGGTGATTTACATATCCTGCAGCCCCTGAGGTGTTTCTATCTATATATATATATATATATATATATATATATATATATACATCACCTGTCACATGCAATATATACAGTAGGAGCTGGGTATTTTAGTTACAAAATGCCAGATGGTTTGAAAGCTTTTTTTTCCTTCACATACTTTGCATGGAATTCTGATTGGATATATCTTAACAGTGGGGAATGAATTCCCCATTGATCTTGTGATTGGGGGTCCCAGTCTCCCTGTAGAGCTCCCCGTTAATCTTGTTATTAGGGGTCCCAGTCTCCCTGCAGAGCTCCCCATTGATCTTGTGATTAGGGATCCCAGTCTCCCTGTAGAGCTCCCCATTAATCTTGTGATTGGGGTCCCAGTCTCCCTGTAGAGCTCCCCATTAATCTTATGATTAGGGGTCCCAGTCTCCCTGTAGAGCTCCCCGTTAATATTGCGATTAGGGGTGCCAGTCTCCCTGTAGAGCTCCCCGTTAATCTTGCGATTAGGGGTCCCAGTCTCCCTGCAGAGCTCCCCATTAATCTTGTGATTAGGGGTCCCAGTCTCCCTCTAGAGCTCCGCGTTAATCTTGTTATTAGGGTCCCAGTCTCCCTGCAGAGCTCCCCATTGATCTTGAGATTAGGGGTCCCAGTCTCCCTGTAGAGCTCCGCGTTAATCTTGTTATTAGGGTCCCAGTCTCCCTGCAGAGCTCCCCATTGATCTTGAGATTAGGGGTCCCAGTCTCCCTGTAGAGATCCCCGTTAATATTGCAATTAGTGGTGCCAGTCTCCCTGCAGAGCTCCCCGTTAATCTTGTGACTAGGGGTCCCAGTCTCCCTGTAGAGCTCCCCATTAATCTTATGATTAGGGGTCCCAGTCTCCCTGTAGAGCTCCCCATTAATCTTATGATTAGGTGTCCCAGTCTCCCTGCAGAGCTCCCCATTGATCTTGAGATTAGGGGTCCCAGTCTCCCTGTAGAGATCCCCGTTAATATTGCGATTAGGGGTGCCAGTCTCCCTGCAGAGCTCCCCGTTAATCTTGTGACTAGGGGTCCCAGTCTCCCTGTAGAGCTCCCCATTAATCTTTTGATTAGGGGTCCCAGTCTCCCTGTAGAGCTCCCCATTAATATTGCGATTAGGGGTCCCAGTGTGTAGAGCTCCCCATTAATATTGCGATTAGGGGTCCCAGTCTCCCTGTAGAGCTCCCCATTAATCTTGTGATTAGGGTCCCAGTCTCCCTGTAGCGCTCCCCATTAATCTTATGATTAGGGGTCCCAGTCTCCCTGCAGAGCTCCCCATTAATATTGCGATTAGGGGTCCTAGTCTCCCTGTAGAGCTCCCCATTAATATTGCGATTAGGGGTCCCAGTCTCCCTGCAGAGCTCCCCATTAATCTTATGATTAGGGGTCCCAGTCTCCCTGTAGAGCTCCCCATTAATCTTGTGATTAGGGGTCCCAGTCTCCCTGTAGAGCTCCCCATTAATCTTATGATTAGGGGTCCCAGTCTCCCTGTAGAGCTCCCCATTGATCTTGAGATTAGGGGTTCCAGTCTCCCTGTAGAGCTCCGCGTTAATCTTGTTATTAGGGGTCCCAGTCTCCCTGCAGAGCTCCCCATTGATCTTAAGATTAGGGGTCCCAGTCTCCCTGTAGAGATCCCCGTTAATATTGCGATTAGGGGTGCCAGTCTCCCTGCAGAGCTCCCTGTTAATCTTGTAATTAGGGGTCCCAGTCTCCCTGTAGAGCTCCCCATTAATCTTATGATTAGGGTCCCAGTCTCCCTGTAGAGCTCCCCATTAATCTTTTGATTAGGGGTCCCAGTCTCCCTGTAGAGCTCCCTATTAATATTGCGATTAGGGGTCCCAGTCTCCCTGTAGAGCTCCCCATTAATATTGCGATTAGGGGTCCCAGTCTCCCTGTAGAGCTCCCCATTAATATTTTGATTGGGGTCCAAGTCTCCCTGTAGAGCTCCCCGTTGATCTTGAGATTAGGTGTCCCAGTCTCCCTGTAGAGCTCCCCGTTAATCTTGCGATTAGGAGTCCCAGTCTCCCTGTAGAGGTCCCCATTAATATTGCGATTAGGGGTCCGAGTCTCCCTGTAGAGCTCCCCGTTAATCTTGCGATTAGGAGTCCCAGTCTCCCTGTAGAGGTCCCCATTAATCTTGTGATTAGGGGTCCCAGGCTCCCTGCAGAGCTCCCCATTGATCTTATTCTCATGGTCCTGCTCTGGCACCCAGAATGTGTCGCCCAGTGACATACCATACCAAATAATGGGTATTTGGATCTAGAGATTAAAGACAGCTTAGCACATAGGGCATTATCCGAGCTGGACCAGTCGGCGCAGTGAAAACAATTTTATGCTATCCTCGAAAGGTTGTACTTTGGGCAAGACATTTCTGAATTCATGGATCAAAATACAATCTGCAGCCAGATCTCCAATCTTAGGGCTGCAAAGGTTGGAGATCCAACAAATATAATAGGAAGGAAAGAAAAGTGGACTAATGCCAGCTCTGCTCTGGAAGTGATAGATACCGGAAGTCTTTTTGCAATTTGGGTGCACGTTTCAAAATGGTACCAAAATGCATAACTAAATTACACATGAACCTGTGAAGACCATACCAGGACTTCTCCATCGTTTCCAGAGGAGAATAGTCTACTTTTCTGTCTTTCCTTTTGAATTACATCAATGGAGCACATGGTCTGGAGTTGTCTTCAATAGCTGCCCCCTTAGTGAGTAGGTCCACTTTGACAGAACTGTTGGATTTACCTGTGGTTTTGTATAAGTGATATCCACAGCAGAATACAATACATAAGTTACTCGTGGATGTTGCTGAAGATTCGCAGCCAGAGATTCCGCCACCTTTGGGCCCTTTGGGCCACTCCTGAGAACTTCTGATCTTATATTTGGCCTCTTTCCATGCCCCACGCTGTTTACAGTCATTTATCAGTGTAGTCAGTCCTCAGTAATCTCAGCCATGACACAAGATATGACAATCTGGAATTTGCAACCCTCAGACAGTCCGGGGTACAGGAGACTTTGCAGCAGTATCATGCAGGGTTCATACATTCTGTACGTCACACCTGGCCGGTTACACTGTACAGGGAGTGATTGCCTATCGCTGAGATATTCTAGGAAACCAGTGTCACACCTGGAAAGCAAATATCAGGGAATGCTGATCCTTCACCTCCTGTATACTCCATACCTGGTCTACAGTATATCGGTTATATGACGATTAGTGCTCTGACCTCGATCAATACTGTGACCTGCCCTGAATTGGGAGTTAGTAGGACACATTCAGGTAAATAGTAGATGTGATCTAAGAAGGAAAGTCCACATTAATTCTGCAGCGCTGTACACAGCCTGTCGTCATTGCCAGGGTAGCTCACAATCTAATTTCCCTATATTCAATACAAGGGCCAATATTTTAGGTAGCTGACTGACATTGTATTTGGAGAAGACTCCAAATTCTTGGTTGGACTTGAACTGATGACCATAGTGCCACTATGCTGCATATGTATTCTTCAGCATAGTCTGATCACCCAGTCATACTCTCTTTCATCTGTCCCTTAACTCTCGTTTAAGGCATAGTCCCATCTTAAAAAGTGCTGGTATATTTCTAGGTTATGCAATCCATTTATGATCGGTGAGTGGTCTGCTGATCCTGGTAATTTGAGGGGTGCAGTGCTGGTGTTTTCTGTGCTTCCTGGCAGCTTCATTCAAATATTCTTCTAATTTATCGCTGCCCAACGGAGAAACTGGTTGTCACTAAAAAAAATAGAGGATGCCACAGTGCTGCTGCCACACCTCCTCCGCAACCTGAGGTTGCCACATCTGCTGCTGTCACCCGGTGCCTCCGTAGTCATTTGGGTGACAGAAGCTCTGGGCGGCGCAGGCTCTGTCCAGAGACTAGGGTGGCTAAACCTGTACCAGTCTGACATTATAGGTGCATGTACTGTACAACTGGAGTAATCCGCTTCCTGATTTGTCTATTGGGACCGCACCACACCTTATTAATATTCCCAGCTTACTGCTGGAGGCTGCCAAATATAGTTTATCTACTCTTGTTCAGTCCCTGTGCTTTCAGTCTCTGTTTTGTTTGTATTCTTGTTGTGTAACTGCGGCCTGTTTCCTGACCATTCTTTTGTATTTTGATTTTGTACCTTTACTGCCCTCCAGGTTCGGACCCAGCCGCCTGACTACTGCCAGCCTTAACTACCAGCCAGCAGCTGACTCTGTTACTGCAACCCAAGGACCCCTGTGTTAGTCCACATTCCTGTACAGTGGTAACAGTGTGAAGGCCACAGGCCAGAGGAGCCGCTGGGATCTGATAAACGGAGTGGCTTGTGCTAAAGGCCCCGCCTCACATAGCGAGATCGCTGCTAAACAGCAATCTCAGCAGTGATCTCGCTATGTCTGACACGTACCAGCGATCAGGCCCCTGCTGTGAATCGCTGGTCGTGTCAGAAATGTCAGGACATTTTTTTGATCGCTGGTCTCCCGCTGGCAGGCACGCATCGCTGCGTGTGACAGGCAGGAGACCAGCGATCTCCTGGTAACCAAGGTAAACATCGGGTTTCCAGGCGCGGGACTGTGCCTGGAAACCCGACGTGTACCTTGGTTACCAGCTCCCTGCATCAGTGCGCTGGTATCCAACGTACACTGCGGGTAACTAGGCGACGTTACCCGCAGTGTCGCTGTCCTGATCGCTGCCTGAGCTGCCTGTTTGGCAGCTCAGCAGCGATCATGTAGCGACACACCAGCGATCCTGATCATTGTCGGGATCGCTGGTGTGTCGCTATGTGAGACGGGGGCCTAACTCTGTCCATATCAGCCATTTTAGAGCTGCCAGACAACTTGTAACAGCTTTCTTAAAATGTGTCCTCCACATTTGCAGATTTGTGTGTGCACTCTAGTGATATGCGATCATTTATGAAACATAGCTGTCCACAGACCCCAATTTACTAGAACTGTCCCAAAATTTTGAAACAATCCTGGTAAACTTGGACATGTCCCTGTGGAAAAAGGGACACCACCCAAAAGTGGCTGTTACCACAGGTTTTGGGCATTCACAGGCCAACTAAGATGTACATAGTACAGTAGGTACAGAAACACCAAGATCACTGGCTGAGCTCCACAGATGCAGTAGGGGGATGGGAGAAAGTTCCACAAAGTCAACTATCACTGCAGCCCTCCACCAGTCGGCCCTTTATGGCAGAGTGACGCAGCGAAAGCCTCTCCTCAGTGCAAGACATATGAAAGCTCTTATAGAGTTTACTAAAAAACACATGAAGGGCTCCCAGACTATGAGAAATAAGATTCTCTGGTCTGATGAGAAGTTTTTGGTGATAATTCTAAGCGGTATGTGTGGAGAAAACCAGGCACTGCCCATCACCTGCCCAATACAATCCCAACAGTGAAACATGGTGGTGGCAGCATAATGCTATGCAGGGCCGGATTAAAGAGGTGGGTGCCCGGGGCCCATTTTGGAGGGAGGTCCATTTTTCAAGGTGTTGCAATATGTAATGCAAAAACACAAAGTGAAACTAACGCAAGTTTATTACCAAAAATCATTTACGCAGAGTTATTCAGGTAAAATCATTAATTTTTTACAATCCAGGCACTTTCGTGCTGCAAAATCACTAATGATGTCACTAAAGTCCAATTCACGCAGTATATCTGACTCGATGCTCATTAAAGCTAAATTTACAAGTCGTTCCTGCTTCATGGATGTCCTTAATCGGTTTTCAACTAATTTGAGTTTTGAGAAGGAACGCTCACCACTGCAGTTTGTTACCATCAAAATTAGATATATCTTTAGAGCTATCTCAATATTTAGGAAAGAGTCCTGCACACCCTTTTCAAAATGACCTTGTCAACCCTTGAAGTCCTGAAAGGTAATTAAAGATTAAAATATGTACATATGTATGTATATTGTAGAAATTTGGGCTGTCTATATCAAAAACTGCTGCTGGGCTCTATATGTCAGACTCGGGCTGCTGCTGGGCTGTATATATATGAGGGGCTTCTGCCGGGCTGTATATATCAGATGCTGTTTACCTGTATATATCAGAGTTTGTTGCTGTGCAGGCTGTATATAGAATAGAGGCTGAGAGGCTGTATAAAGTGTTACACAGCACTATACTGTAAACAGGTCCACACTATATATGTACAGTATATGAGTCGCCCGCAGGGCTGTGGGGGGTGCTCGGACCCAAGCCCGTTGATTCCTATGGGGGATGTCACGGCGGCCACGGCTCTGCCCGTGGCCCTGGGCGCTCACCTTCCAAAAAGGGGAATATTTACAGGGGAAAATGTCAATAGATCGTGACGCCACCTGTGGTGTCTGGTGAGGATCACCAGCGCTGCAGCAGTCCACTGAGGCCGGTGTTATGGCAGCTAAGGTGATATCGCTCCCCACAGGTGGAGCGGGCCATCAGGGCAGCGTAAGTGTAGGGATGCAAGACAGAGGGAATCCGACTGGGTAGGAATAAGAAGGTGGACACACACACAAGTCACTTTGGTACCTTTACTGGAGATGGTGCAGGTACATCCCGGAGCACTGTAGGGTGAAGGGTGCACATCCAGATCCTCCCACTGAGTAGGTATATGGCCTCCTGTTCCTTGCCTTTCTGTAATGAGTTTCTGGCCTGCCTGTAGCTGGGCCTAACTTATTCTCTGTCCCGCACAGGCTGACCTTGTGGTAGAACCTTCTCCTGGAGTACACTTTCCTTGCTTATCGTATCTCTGTGCCTCCTGGCCCTGTTACGTATCAGCTCTGTGGGACTCCTAGAACCTGTAGTCCACAGAATTCCGGTTGTCTCCTGCTGGGTCGTGGAGATCCCTGTAGGCTCGGACCCGGCGTCCGGTTTGTATTTGCTGGGGTGAGCTGGTAAGGCTCCTCTGCCCCTTTTGCTACTCTCTCTTGCCTTCGGCCTACTCTGGCCCTCACTAGGCTATACACACTGGCAGTTAGCTAGCTGCCTCTTCTGCCGCTCTCCAGAGCGCCGGCACGCTCCTAGCTTTCTAACCTGATTTGCTAGGCTCCTCAGCTAGACTGAACAGAACTGAGCTGCAGACTTCTGACTTAGACTGGCTCTGCTCTGAACTGCACTGCACACCTGTCTGCTCTGAACTGAGCTGCACTGAGCAGAACTCCTCTGCAGGCTCACTCTGCTCTGAATACTAACAGACTAACGGACTGACTTCCTGCCTTCACCCCCTTTTATATCTCAATCAGGGCTCCCTCTGGTGGGCTGAGGTAGGGTGAAGGTGTGTGAATGTAGTGAGACCTCTAGTGGACGAATTCTTCATGCACCTGAGTCGCACGTACCAGGGCTTATGGGGTACTCGGCACCGAGCCCGTTCACTTCAATGGGGAGAGGTCACGGGTAGCGCAGCTCGGTCCATTGCCCTGGGCGCTCATTCAAGGGGGATATTTACAGGGGATTTAGAAATGTTCGTGACGCCACCTGTGGTTTCTGATCAGGGTGACCAGCGCTGCAGGGTGAATCCTCTGAGGGGTTGTTACTGGGCAGCAAGGTGTTAAGTCTTCCACAGGTAAGACTGATCCCTCGAGGTATATGGCGGTGCAGGGGTGCAAGCAATAAGGCAGACACACACAATGAGTCTCTTTCCGTACCTTTACTGGTGATATTTGCAGGCACGTCCCGGGAAGCTGCTCAGGGTGGATGATGCACGTCCAGTAATCACTGAGTAAGTGTAAGGCCTCCTTACTTCTTGATGTGTGTGAGTTTCTAACTTGCATAAAACAACGTTTAACTCCTTCTCTTTGCTACGCCCGGCTGATCTTGTGATGAGGTCTTCTTGTGGACAGAACAGTGTCTCTATGGCGGTACCTGCCAGACCCCCGTCTTCCTAACCTCAGTTACGTATCAGCACTGCTGGGCCCCTGCGACTTGAAGTCCAGGGTCTCCGGTTTTTCCCACTAGCTGTGAAGATACTAGCAAGCTCGGACCCGGTGTCCGGTAGTGCAGAGTGGAGGTTAGCTATCAATGCTGGTTGACCTCTGTCACTCTCTTTCCCTTTTTCCACTTGCCTGTCGTCCTACTCGCACACTTAACATAAGCACAGGCAGCAGTAGATGTCAGCTTCTCGCTCAAACTTCCTCAGCCCTCAGGCTAATCTGACAGGAGTCTCTCCCCAGTGTTCTGAGGAGTTCTTATCTCTCCCTCACAGCTCATCTGAGGTAACTGCGCTCTCAGATCTTCTGCTGTCCTGAGGTAACACCAACAACTAGCTAACGTTCAGCTAGACTGTCTTCATCTCACTGCTGTCTCAAGGGCTCCCTCTGGTGGAACCAGGAAAAATGTCAAGTGTTGTGTGCTTATCAGGTGATTGTGAATTACCTTTCATGCATCCTCCTGGGTACATGTGGCACCAAGCGCAGCTGGGCTACACACACCCTTCTAGGATATGTGAAACCGAGCGCAGCTGGGCTCCACATATACGTAGACACACTGTAATGAAGGATATAGTGTGGACCTGTATATACAGTATGGTACTGTGTAGGACAGGAGCTGCAAGAAAGATACACAGACACACACAGACAGACACACACACAGACAGAGATCATACTCACCCACCGCGACACTGTGAAGACTGAACCACTTCACCTCTGGATCTTCAGTGACTGAAGATCCATTCCAGAGTGAAGTCCTGCCACGCTCCGCAGTGGAGAATCCTCTTCTCGCGCCGACATCGTGGCTCCGCCTCCTTCCTTGAAGGTATCTGAACAAACTCTAAACTGATCTAATCCAAGGAAGCGATCATACAGATGAATAGGTAGCGCCTAGAAGCTTCTGTTGGGGTCGGAGAAGGCTGCCGCATGCCATAAGATAAGCATTAGGTACAGGGTACTAAGGAAGTCTGGCTAGCCAGGTCAGTGGCTTCAGAACAACTCTTTGACCATTCTTGACTGGCCCAGCCAGAGCCCTGACCTAAACCCAATTGAGCATCTCTGAAGAGACCTGAAAATGGCTGTGCACCAACGTTCACCATCCAACCTGCCGGAACGGGAGAGGATCTGCAAGGAAGAATGGCAGAGGATCCCCAAATCCAGGTATGAAGAACTTGTTGCATCA
The DNA here is from genome assembly GCA_033576555.1 of Oophaga sylvatica. Lineage (NCBI taxonomy): Eukaryota > Metazoa > Chordata > Amphibia > Anura > Dendrobatidae > Oophaga > Oophaga sylvatica. The sequence continues at coordinate 123,967,004 of JARQOD010000008.1, forward strand.
TTCCCAAGAAGACTCATGGCTGCACTAGCTCAAAATGGTGCTTCTACTCAATACTGAGCAAAGGGTCTGAATACTTATGACCATGTGATATTTCAGAGTTGTTGTTTTTTTAAAAAATTTGGAAAAAAAATTAATTTATGTTTTTTTTCATTGCAACCATTTGGTAAATTCAAAAGAGTTAAAAATTTAAAGGGGTCTGAATACTTTCCTTACCCACTGTATACTTGCTGGCAGTTTCCATAAACTGAAATAGCGAATGGGTTATATGCTTCTGCTCGGGAGGTGGGGGCTATTCAGGAGGACTCTTCAGTAGGTGGGGGCTATTCAGGAGGACTCTTCAGTAGGTGGAGGCTATTTAGGAGGACTCTTCAGTAGGTGGGGGCTATTCAAGAGCACTCTTCAGTAGGTGGGCGCTATTCAGGAGGACTCTTCAGTAGGTGGGGGCTATTCAGGAGGACTATTCGGGAGTTGGAGGCTATTCAGGAGGACTCTTCAGGAGGTGGAGGCTAGAAGCTATTCAGAAGGACTCTACAGTAGGTGGGGGCTATTCAGGAGGACTCTTCAGTAGGTGGGGACTATTCAGGAGGACTCTTCAGTAGGTGAGCGCTATTCAGGAGGACTCTTCAGTAGGTGGGGGCTATTCAGGAAGACGCTTCAGTAGGTGGGGGCTATTCAGGAGGACTCTTCAGTAGGTGGGGACTATTCAGGAGGACTCTTCAGTAGGTGGGGACTATTCAGGAGGACTCTTCAGTAGGTGAGCGCTATTCAGGAGGACTCTTCAGTAGGTGGGGGCTATTCAGGAAGACGCTTCAGTAGGTGGGGGCTATTCAGGAGGACTCTTCAGTAGGTGGGGATTATTCAGGAGGACTCTTCAGTAGGTGGGGGCTATTCAGGAGGACTCTTCAGTAGGTGGGACTATTCAGGAGGACTCTTCAGTAGGTGAGCACTATTCAGGAGGACTGTTCAGTAGGTGGGGGCTATTCAGGAGGACTCTTCAGTAGGTGGGGACTATTCAGGAGGACTCTTCAGTGGGTGAGCGCTATTCAGGAGGACTCTTCAGTAGGTGGGGACTATTTAGCAGGACTTTTCAGTAGGTCGGGGCTATTCAGGAGGGCTCTTTAGTAGGTGGGGGCTATTCAGGAGGACTGTTCAGTAGGTGGCAGCTATTCAGGAGGACTCTACAGTAGGTGGGGACTATTTAGCAGGACTCTTCAGTAGGTGGGGGCTATTCAGGAGGGCTTTTCAGGAGGTGGGTCTGCTTAGGAAGCAGGCTTATGTTAATGCATCGAATGTGGGTGGAGGATCCTCTCCGGATAGTCTAGTGCTTGACTCTCAAAAACGCATACTGGCATTTGACCCCCAAACCTTTGCCTCTACACAGCTGCCCTCTGCAGTAGAACTTGACTGTAATTTCCTGGGCCCTAACCTCTGTGATTTGGGGGGTAATTCACAGCTCTGATTCATTTCATGCTGGTGCATAATCATTAAGGGAGCAGATGGCGGCTGATTCACAAGCAGAAAAACATTACACAGTGGCCTCAGATCACACATGACAAATCCATAATCCAGCGCTGCTCCTCCGCCCCCTGCCCAGTTTTGTGGAGTCCCGAGACCACGGCAGCTGTCTGAGTAATGAGGCTTGCAATGGCATTATCACAGTCACTGGTTATACATTGTGTAAACAACACAGGGATGATGATATATAAAGGCTCATAATTCACCCTCTTGGAAGACCTTGTTAACACCTTGAAGGGACAACGTAAGATTGGTACCGGCCTGAGTGGTCAGTGAATCATCATTCAGATGAGGCAGAAACATCTGGCCATAGAATAAATGGTTTTCTAAACAGCTTAGGGCGCCATTTATATTTGACCCAAGTGGTTGGGAAGGGCCTGGTAAATTAGTCATCCACAGGCCCACAAAGCCCACAGTGGAGGACACCTGCCTCAAGCTATTCATAGGGCACAAAGTAAACACTCCATTACCAATGTCATTACGAGGGTGTGAGGTGCTAGTGCACAACTAGAGTGCTAGGGAAGGGTCAGTCTGTCCCTCCACCATTACCATCGGGATGGACTTTGTACATTTAGCTATGGTCACACTCCACTATAAAATAACAATTATAGGCACCTGTGCACAGTTTAAGGGCAACAAGAACTAGACCGCCAAGAGCAAACAAACGGTAGAGTCCTGGACCAACAGATAATTTACTCTACACCCCTTCATTACTCCTTTATTTCCTCTCCTACGGCTCACAAAGGATAATGTGCTTTCCTTCCTGTTTACAGTCATGGCCAAAAGTTTTGAGAATGACACAAATATTAATTTTTACAAAGTCTACTGCTTCACTTTTTCTAATGGCAATTTGCATATACTCCAGAATGTTATAAAGAGTGATCAGCTTAACAGCAATTACTTGCAAAGTCAATATTTGGCTAGAAAATGAACTTTATCCTCCAAAACACATTTCAACATCATTGCAGCCCTGCCTTAAAAGGACCAGCTAACCTCTTTTCAGTGATTGCTCCATTAACACAGGTGTGGGTGTTGATGAGGACATGGCTGGAGATCAATCTGTCATGATTAAGTAAGAATGACACCACTGGACACTTTAAAAGGAGGCTGGTGCTTGGAATCATTGTTTCTCTTCTGTTAACCATGGTTATCTCTAAAGAAACACGTGCAGTCATCATTGCAATGCACAAAAATGGCCTAACAGGGAAGAGTATCGCAGCTAGAAAGATTGCACCTCAGTCAGCAATCTATCGCATCATCAAGAACTTCAAGGAGAGAGGTTCCATTGTTGCCAAAAAGGCTTCAGGGCGCCCAAGAAAGGCCAGCAAGCGCCAGGACCGTCTCTTAAAAGTGTTTCAGCTGCGGGATCGGGCTACCAGCAGTGCAGAGCTTGCTCAGGAATGGCAGCAGGCAGGTGTGAGTGCATCTTCACGCACTGTGAGGCGGAGACTCTTGGAGCAAGGCCTGGTCTCAAGGAGGGCAGCAAAGAAGCCACTTCTCTCCAGAAAAAACATCATGGACAGACTGATATTCTGCAAAAGGTACAGGCAGTGGACTGCTGAGGACTGGGGTAAAGTTATTTTCTCTGATGAATCCCCTTTTCGATTGTTTGGGACATCAGGAAAACGCCTCATTCGGAGAAGACAAGGTGAGCGCTACCACCAGTCTTGTCTCATGCCAACTGTTAAGTATCCTGAAACCATTCATGTGTGGGGTTGCTTCTTAGCCAAGGGAATCGGCTCTCTCACAGTCTTGCCTAAAAACACAGCCATGAATAAAGAATGGTACCAGAATGTCCTCCAAGAGCAACTTCTCCCAACCCTCCAAGAGCAGTTTGGCGATCAACAATGCCTTTTCCAGCATGATGGAGCACCTTGCCATAAAGCAAAGGTGATAACTAAATGGCTCAGGGAACAAAACATAGAGATTTTGGGTTCATGGCCTGAAAACTCCCCAGATCTTAATCCCATTGAGAACTTGTGGTCAATCATCAAGAGACGGGTGGACAAACAAAAACCTAAAAATTCTGACAAAATGAAAGCATTGATTGTGCAAGAATGGACTGCTATCAGTCAGGAACTGGTCTAGAAGTTGATTGAGAGCATGCCAGGGAGAATTGCAGAGGTCCTGAAGAAGAAGGGTCAACACTGCAAATATTGACTTGCTGCATTAACTCATTCTAACTGTCAATATAAGCTTTTGTTACTCATATGTTTGCAATTATTATATTTCTGTCTGTGATAAAAACATTTATCAAACACACATAAAAACCAGAGGGCAGCAGATCATGTGAAAATATAATATTTGTGTCATTCTCAAAACTTTTGGCCATGACTGTACAGTCTGCCCTCCTGAATACTGAATGCTTCCCCCCTTTATATTTTTATCTGTTGTGTACTATCTCCATAACTGACAGGAGGGATTGTATGGCGGTGTTGGTTGGTACTGAATGGCAGTACTGCGATATATAAACATTTGGGTAAAAAAAATGCCCATCCCCAAAAACTTCCAATGGCTTAGAAGCATCTGGCCACCACTGAATCAATGGATCTGTTGGTACAAATTATAGAAACGTATCAGTAACAAACGCCAACAACTTTTTTTTATTTTTAATAATTCACATATTTGCCGTCTATTATTTACAAAGTTCTTGAAGTCCATAAAATACTGTTTGTACGCCGCCAACACAATTAGAGATTCCTGGAAAACACGAGGCCGTTAGAGGGTGGTCCAATTGTGCCAGCTCACACGCATAGTAGACCCTCCGGTAAGTTAGTGCTCATCTTCTCAAGTCAGTAGGAACCAGTAACATCACATAGGTGCGAGGCACCAAGTGCCCCATGCCACTCTTTTATGCCATTAGCTCCTAGCGAATTGACAACCTTCATGGGTTCAGTCCACAGGAGGACGTATTCAATGTGTGAAGCCTGGAGCCGAGTCTTGAAACTTCAGGAGTCTTGTTCACTTGTGGCACGTTCAACTTCAGACCTGAAATGCTTGGCTTCAGCTTACACCATCAAACAGTAACCGTGCCGATCTCTGTGTAATTCCCAGTTTTACTACAAACTGGCAGAACAGACAAGTAGCTCACTCAACTTGAAACCTCCATCTTTTAGGCTTTGCGGAAAATCCTCCCGGGTTTGCGGTAGTCCCTGGTGCGGTCCCTCTTGACTGTATTCATGGTAAGAGGCGAGAGACCCATGCGTGACGAGGATCGAGTGTAGCTGCAGAGAAAATGAGAATGGAGAGTTAATTCCATATATTGACATTTTGTTATTATTATTGTTGATTATTGGAAACCTCTCTCCAACGCCCCACCTTTTGTGTGGGGACCCTCATAATCAGAGTACTGCCTTATTGTCCTGAATGCTGTATATGGGATGACTAGGGGCAAGATGAGACGTAGCCGAGAAGCTGTAAGGTGAGTTAGAGCACTGTGGGATGCAGCTTGCGTGGCCAAGAGTGTAGGATGGTGAGGGGTCTCTGAGCACCTGTCATGGGTGCATCGCCACGAAGATTGTCGCGATTGCACATTCTGACTTCTCGCAGCTGAGTTGCTGTTTCTTTGTGTTTGGTAATGAGGGAGTTAATTTTACCTAGCTCTTTGCTAAGACTAGGTCCAGCCTCGCCCGGCTGCTTTTGATTATGTTCTAATTAGCTTCCTTTATATAGCTGCCAGTCTGCTGGTTAGATGCCGGTGAAAGCTGTAAGGTTCTGTGTATATGTTTCTGAAACTCAGTTTGTTCGTCAGCCATTTTACTTTCTGTTTTGCTGCAGCTATCTTGCCCTCAGTCAAAATGGAGTTTCCAGCTTGCATGTTCCCGCCCTGATTCTCTCCGTTTGCTTCTTAAGCAGCCACAGCTGAGCAATCAGTGCTTCAGAATCTAGCCTGCAGTGAACCTGTGACTTGACTCCTGTAAGCCTTGGACCTTGTACTCCAGCTATTCCTACTGAGGAACTCTGAAGCACTTGTGGACTCTGAACCCTGCTCTTTGAAAGACCCACGTTTGCATGGACTTACGGTAACAGAGAAGAAGATCCTGAATCTGTGTTGGAGAGTGATTTGCTGAGCTTAGTTTACTCTGGCCTGCTGTGTCTCCTGCTTCTGTGTCTGCAAACTGTGTGACTATTTCTGCCAACTTGTATGAAGTAATACAGGATTTTTTCTATATCAAACCTGTGTCTCATGTATGTTCATCGCACCCAAGCACAAGACGCTATATGAACTGTACTACATACATTACAAGATTCTGAAGCCAAAACGTTAGTGTCTGCTGGGTCTGGAAGGCTGTGTCTGCTGTAACTGTGGATATCAGACGTCCGGTTGTACTTTCTGTGATGACAGTGGTTGTGACTTCTCACAACCATTCCAGGTGAGCAATTCCCTTAAGTTTTTTCTTTCTGCAGTGTTATCACAGTGTTGCCACAGGTGAACACTATTGTTTTTTTTTTTCTCCTCTCCTCTTCTTCCAGTAATCCTGTCTTAAAAGATCTGGAAAATGGAGGCCCGCATAAAGGAACTTTGCGGAGTGACTGATAATATCCTTGCAGATTTGCAGAATATAAAGACCCGTTTTACAAACCTACAGGATCTCACTAATCACAATTTGCAAGTGTTTGGACAGACTGCCCAGGATTTGCGAGCCAGGATTGAGGTTCTAGAGGGGCGAGTCCAGGCTCCTGCCGTAGCCCCGAGTGCTGGGATTCCCAAGTTGCCCCCTTTTCGTTTTGGCGGTGAACGTGAGAAATTCAGGGGATTTATTAATCAATGCAATCTTTTTTTTTCTGCACATGCTTCACAATTTCCCACTGAACGATCTAAGGTGCTTACTATAATTATGTTGCTTACCAACAAGGCTTTGATGTGGGCAAACCCTCTGATTGAGACTGAGGATGATTGTTTGAATCACCTTGATGATTTTATTTCAGCCATGGGGCAGGTGTTTGATGACCCCAATCGAGGTGCAACAGTTGAAGCAGCCATGTTAGCTTTGCGCCAAGGTAAGCACTCGGTAGCTGAATATGCCTTGGATTTCAGGAGATGGGCCCTTGATACCACCTGGGACAGTTCCGCCAAAAAATCTATTTTTCGAAAGGGGTTATCTCCACTGATTAAGGATGAACTTGCTCGTGCCGACCCTCCCACTGCGTTAGGTGACTTTATTAACTACTGCATCCGTATTGATACTCGTCTGACTGAACGCAGGCAAGAGAGATGGTTCGAAAGCAATCGTACTAATCTTTTCCTACCTTCCTCTCCAGCTAAGGAACCTTTGAGTAGGATTACACGGGAACCTGAACCTGAACCCATGCAGGTAGACTCTTTACAACGACGGGCTAGTGATGCACGCAAGGAACATCGTTTTAAGGAGAATCTATGTTTCTATTGTGGTAAGTCAGGGCACTTCATTATAAACTGCCCCAGCCGTTCTCGTAAGACTACTGCAGCACTCATTCATTGTGAGTGTTGCGAGAGGGGATCTGTCAGGTCCGAGCCTCAGGCTCCAGAGAGATCTGCAGCAACAGATCTTGATTTCTCGGACTTAAACTCCGTTACCTCTGAGGACGTTGACTGTGTAAACGCTGCCATTTTTCAAGTTTCCTCAGCAGTGTCCCAGCTGAGTTGTAAGAAAAACAATTCTCATTGCTTTCTTTCCATCAAACTCTGGGTTGACTCAGCTTGGGTGTCTAGCTCTGCTATGATCGACTCAGGGGCAAGTGGAAATTTTATGGATGTCTCCTTTGCTCTGAAACAGGGAATACGTTCAGTGAAGAAGGCTACTCCAGTACAGATGGAAACTGTGGATGGCTCCCTGCTGACCTCTGGACCAGTGGATCAGGAAACAGAGCCTTTGAAGGTTCTTATGGGTAAAGATCATCAAGAGAAACTATCCTTTATGCTTATCTCTTCTCCCCACTTTCCCATTATTCTAGGGCTACCATGGCTGCAGGCTCAGAATCCTACCATTAACTGGGAGACCAAGGAATTACACTTTCCAGAGAAACAGATGAGTCCAAAAGTTTCAGCTTGCTCTGTTCCTAAAGGAACCATGTCAGTCCCTGAACTACCAGCTGTATACCAGGACTATGTGGATTTATGTGACAAGAAGAACGCTGGCCAGCTTCCTCCTCACCGTCCATATGATTGTCCAATTGAATTATTGCCTGGAGCAGAGATACCTTTTGGTAAGATCTACCCCCTGGCGGGGCCCGAGCTAAAGGCTTTAAAAGATTACATAGACGAAAATCTAGCCAAGGGCTTCATACGCCCCTCTTCATCTCCTGCAGGTGCACCCATCTTCTTTGTAAAGAAGAAAGATTGATCTCTGAGACCATGCGTAGACTATAGGGAACTCAATAAGATTACTATTAGAAACCGTTATCCATTGCCTTTAATCCCTGAGTTATTGGAGAGAGTGCGACATGCCAAAATTTTTTCTAAACTAGATCTTCGTGGGGCCTATAACTTAGTCCGTATTAGACCTGGGGATGAATGGAAGACTGCATTCAGGTCACGCTATGGACACTTTGAATATCTAGTTATGCCTTTTGGTCTGAGTACCGCCCCAGCCACTTTCCAACACTTGGTGAATGACATCTTCAGGGATCTCCTAGATACATTTGTGGTAATTTATTTGGATGATATTCTAATTTTTTCTAACTCCACAGAGGAACATCATGGACATGTGAGAATGGTCTTGGAACGTCTAAGACAAAATCATCTTTACATCAAGCTTGAAAAGTGTGAATTCCATAAGACCGAAATTCAATTTCTGGGTATGTACTGTCTACACAAGGAATTAGTATGGATGGAAGCAAAACCCAAGCCATCAAGGATTGGCCAAGCCCTAGAAATGTGAAGGAGGTACAGCGCTTCATCGGGTTTGCCAACTTCTATAGACGTTTCATTAGAAATTTCTCTGAGGTAGTGTCACCTATCACCCAACTTACCCGGAAAGAGTCTAAGTTCTCCTGGACTCCCCAAGCCCAGGAAGCATTTTCCCGTCCCGACACCTTCTTCAGGGAGCTGCACAGCAAATAGTCGTTCTGACAGACCATCGTAACCTTGAGTTTATCAGGTCGGCTAAGTGCCTGACTCCTCGCCAGGCTCACTGGAATCTTTTCTTAAACCAATTTAATTTTATCATTTCTTATAGACCAGGATCGCGCAATGGAAAGGCTGATGCACTCTCTAGGATTTACTCAGCAGAGACACGTCCAATTACTCCTTCTAAGACTATTCTTCCTGACTCTAGATTCCTAGGAGTAATTCATAATCAAGACCTACTTAAGGACATCAAGGAAGCATACCATGCGGATTCCTTTTTGGCACAACCCCCAAGGGACGTAAGTCTTGTCTTTAAGAATGGTGTATGGATTCAGGGACAACGCCTGTATATTCCTGAAACAGTCAGATTGAGAGTATTGCAACTCATTCACGATTCCAAGATAGCTGGGCATAGAGGAATTCTTAAGACACAGGAGTTTCTTTCTCGTTTCTTTTGGTGGCCCACTTGCAGGAAGGTTTTTTTAAACTATGTCACTTCTTGTGAAGTCTGTGCAAGATGCAAAACACCTCGCTCCTCAACAACTGGTCTGTTACAGCCTCTTCCCACCCCGTCCCGCCCGTGGGGATCCATTTCTATGGACTTCATTGTGGAGTTACCAACCTCTCAAGGGAAGAACACCATTCTAGTGGTGGTTGACCGTCTAACAAAGGCAGCTCATTTTATCCCTTGTGTCGGCTTACCCACTGCAAAACAGACATCAGATTTGATGATTAAAGATGTGTTTCGCTTACATGGAGTACCGGATGAGGTTGTTTCGGATCGAGGGGTGCAATTCACTTCTAGGTTTTGGCAAAATTTCTGTGCAGCATTGGACATTAAAGTAAACCTTTCTTCTGCTTTTCATCCCCAGACTAATGGACAGACCGAACGAACCAATCAAACCCTGGAGCAGTATCTTCGCTGCTTTATCTGCCACCTACAGGATGATTGGGTGGATCTACTTCCATTAGCTGAGTTCTCCTATAACAACTCTCAGAGTGCCTCCACTAAACAGTCTCCTTTTTACTCTAATCTAGGTTATCATCCTAACATTCTACCACGATTTCCCATAGAAACGCCTTTACCAGCAGTGGCTGAAAGAATCACGACTTTACAGAAGAATATGGATCTTCTAAAGGAAAATCTGGAATCGGCTCAGGAAAGGTACAAGAAAGCAGCAGATAAATTTCATAAACCTGCACCAGCTTTCAAGGTAGGAGACTTGGTCTGGCTGTCAACCAGAAATCTTAAGTTAAGGATTCCATCGTCTAAGTTGGGACATAAGTACATTGGACCCTATAAAATCAGTAAAATTATAAGTGCCGTTGCTTGTCGTCTTCAACTGCCCAGAACTATGAGAATCCACCCTGTCTTTCATGTATCCCTACTAAAGGCTGCGACACCCAATACGTTTCCTGGACGTTCTTATCCTTGCCCTGACCCAGTGCTAGTCGATGGTCAGGAAGAATTTGTGGTGGAAAGGATTTTAGATTCCAGGTTGTATAGAAATCAGTTACAATATCTGATTAAATGGCAGGGCTACCCAGTGGAGGACAACTCATGGGAACCAGTCAATAACGTTAATGCTCCTCGCTTGCTCCGTCAGTTTCATCAGAGGTACCCACACAAGCCTGGTCTGAGGTCATCCGGAGGTTGTCCCTAAGGGGGGAGTAATGTAAGGTTCTGTGTATATGTTTCTGAAACTCAGTTTGTTCGTCAGCCATTTTACTTTCTGTTTTGCTGCAGCTATCTTGCCCTCAGTCAAAATGGAGTTTCCAGCTTGCATGTTCCCGCCCTGATTCTCTCCGTTTGCTTCTTAAGCAGCCACAGCTGAGCAATCAGTGCTTCAGAATCTAGCCTGCAGTGAACCTGTGACTTGACTCCTGTAAGCCTTGGACCTTGTACTCCAGCTATTCCTACTGAGGAACTCTGAAGCACTTGTGGACTCTGAACCCTGCTCTTTGAAAGACCCACGTTTGCATGGACTTACGGTAACAGAGAAGAAGATCCTGAATCTGTGTTGGAGAGTGATTTGCTGAGCTTAGTTTACTCTGGCCTGCTGTGTCTCCTGCTTCTGTGTCTGCAAACTGTGTGACTATTTCTGCCAACTTGTATGAAGTAATACAGGACTTTTTCTATATCAAACCTGTGACTCCTGTGTTTTCATCGCACCCAAGCACAAGACGCTATATGAACTGTACTACATACATTACAAAAGCATTCATACAGACTGCAGATAGGATCGGTTCTGAGAAGACTTAAGCTAAGAGCTCTTTTGTTGTTTCTCCTCACCTTGCTTATAGTTTATCTCCTAGACCTTTGGTGTTCCCTCTGTGTTTTAATGTTGTATGCAAGACAGTATTTATTTTATCCCCTGTCTGTCTCGTTTGTCTATACTGTTTGTTAACCTTTACCTGTCCATTCCCTATGGTGGTAATCAGGGTCCTTCTAAGGACTAGATTACAGTGGTCAGGGATTTATAGGAGACAGGGATTACGCTGGTGGCCTGGACCTCTGTACCATTAACAGTACCTCCAGGTAGAGGGACTAGTCAGGACCCCAGTTTAGGGTCAGCATAGACCCCGGTCCACCTCTAACCAGAGACAGCGTGAAAAGGATTCAGTATTGACCCACAGGATATTATGTCAGGTAATACTATGCTATATATACATGTTAATGTTACCTATTTATATGTTATATAGAATGTTGTCCCACTTGATAGATTACTGACATTATATATTTATACATCTGCTAGACAGCGTGACATTTTCACCGGCCAAACTATAGATTCTCCCCAGCTACCATGGATCCAGTAGCCCAGCTTGCCCTGCAGTTGCAGAAATTGTCCATGGAGTTTACGGACATTAAGTCCAAGGTTTTGTCCCCCCGGAGCAAACCAGATCTGAACCTAAGGTTGCTCTCCGGACAGGTTCACTGGTGGGCGGGACAAATTTTTTACCTTCCGGGAGGCATGTAAATTGTACTTTCGGCTACGGCCTCGGTCATCGGGGAGTGAGGAGCAGAGGGTGGGAATTGTCATCTCGCTCTTACAATGGGACCCTCAATCCTGGGCATTCTCTCTTCCTCCGGGCTCCCCGGCCCTCCAGTCAGTGGATCGATTTTTTGCTGCCCTGGGGCTGGTGTATGATGACCCGGATCGGGTCTCCCTTGCTGAAACGAAGTTACGTAGGATACAGCAGGGAGATCGTCCGGCGGAGGAATTTTCTTCTGAGTTCCGTAGATGGGCCACAGATACTCAGTGGAACGACCCAGCTCTTAGGAGCCAGTTTTGTCAAGGGTTATCTGACAAATTAAAAGATGTTTTGGCTCAGTATGATTCTCCTCCGTCACTGGAGGCTGCTATGGCCCTTGCTATTCGTATTGATAGACGGCTTCGGGGGAGGTGCGAGGTAACTCCGCCCCCTGTTATTACTCCACCCACTACTAAAGTCCCTTATATGGAGGTTCCCCTGGTCTGTTCTGAGGAACCTATGCAGTTGGGTGGGACATCATTTTGTAGGAGGGAATCGGCGGTGCGCCGCAAGACAAGAAGGTGTTTCTTCTGCGGGAGAGAGGGACATTTTGTTGGGGGGTGTCCCTCCCGTGCCTCATTGAGCAAAAAAGTCACCGAAAAACTGTTAATCCCATGTCGTGTGGTGGACGACAACCTGGGAGTAGGTATTTCGTCCCCAGGTCCGTCTCAATTTCTCGTGCCTGCGGAGGTGGTGGTGGGTGCGAGAGTTGAGAGGATTTCTGTTCTTCTTGATAGTGGGTCTGGGGCTAATATGGTGGACGCTCGGTTTGCCCAGGTGCAAGGTATGCAACTGAGTGTATTGGCCAAACCGATCCCTATACTTTCTATTGACGCCAGACCTCTCGGTCAAGGTAGCTTTGTACAAGCTGTTCATAACATAGACCTTCGAGTAGGGGCAATACATAAAGAACAGTTGTCTTGTTATGTGTTGGAGGGTCTTCCTACTCCTATTGTGTTGGGACTTCCCTGGTTGGCTAAACATAACCCAGTGATTGATTGGCAATCCAGAAAGATAAGCCAGTGGGGTGAATTTTGCAAGAATAACTGCATGAACACGGTCATCGGTGCGGTCGTGCCTAGGACTTTGCCTCCTTTTCTGGAGGACTTTGGGGAGATGTTCTCAGAGGAGGGGTGTCAAAAGTTACCTCCTCATCGCACGTATGACTGCTCAATAAAATTGCTTCCTGATGCCTTATCTCGTAGTTTCCCAGGGGCCGGAAAGACGGATGACCCGGTTCCTATCCTTCAGGAAGGAGTGGTGGTGTCGGCTGTGTGCTCTGAGCTTGAGGAGGAGGTGTTGGAGGCTCAGGGGGACGCCCCTGTAGGACCTCCAGGGAAACTGTTTGTTCCTAATCAGTTAAGACAAAAAGTTATCGAGGCACATCATAGTTCTGCTTTAGCAGGACATCCAGGGAGTAAAGCAACTGTGGATCTCCTTTCTCGCCGGTTTTCGTGGCCTAACTTAAATAAAGAGGTAATAACTTTTGTCGCGTCCTGTGGAGTTTGTGCTCGCTCTAAGACCCGACATACCCGTCCATCTGGGTTCCTGAGGAGGAACGATTCTCGTCGTCACTTGCTTCAGTTTGGAGAGGAGTGCTGAATGGTCTGAGTGCTATGGGGAACTGTTTCAAGCGGAGGTCTGATAGGAGGAGAGTGTCTGGTCCGGACCTAGGTGTGAACGATCTGGTGTGGTTGTCTACCAAGAATATAAAACGCAAAGTTCCCTCCTGGAAACTGGGTCCTAGGTTCATCGGTCCATACAGGATCAGTTCTATAATTAATCCTGTGGCATTTCGTCTGGACCTCCCTCCTACGTTTAAAATCCATAATGTATTCCACAAATCGTTGCTTAAGAGGTACGTGACGCCAGTTATACCGTCACTTCTACCTCCTCCTCCAGTGGTGGTCAATGGTAACTTAGAATTTCAAGTGTTGAAGATCATTGACTCACGTCTGAATCGCCGGTCCCTTCAGTATTTGGTTCATTGGAAGGGATATGGTCCTGAGGAGAGGACGTGGGTCTCTGCGTCTGAGATTAACGCAGATCGATTGGTTCGGACCTTCCACACGACTTACCCGGACAGACCTGGCCCTGAGGGTCCGGAGGCCCCTCGTAGAAGGGGGGGTACTGTCATGGGTGCATCGCCACGAAGATTGTCGCGATTGCACATTCTGACTTCTCGCAGCTGAGTTGCTGTTTCTTTGTGTTTGGTAATGAGGGAGTTAATTTTACCTAGCTCTTTGCTAAGACTAGGTCCAGCCTCGCCCGGCTGCTTTTGATTATGTTCTAATTAGCTTCCTTTATATAGCTGCCAGTCTGCTGGTTAGATGCCGGTGAAAGCATTCATACAGACTGCAGATAGGATCGGTTCTGAGAAGACTTAAGCTAAGAGCTCTTTTGTTGTTTTCTCCTACCTTGCTTATAGTTTATCTCCTAGACCTTTGGTGTTCCCTCTGTGTTTTAATGTTGTATGCAAGACAGTATTTATTTTATCCCCTGTCTGTCTCGTTTGTCTATACTGTTTGTTAACCTTTACCTGTCCATTCCCTATGGTGGTAATCAGGGTCCTTCTAAGGACTAGATTACAGTGGTCAGGGATTTATAGGAGACAGGGATTACGCTGGTGGCCTGGACCTCTGTACCATTAACAGTACCTCCAGGTAGAGGGACTAGTCAGGACCCCAGTTTAGGGTCAGCATAGACCCCGGTCCACCTCTAACCAGAGACAGCGTGAAAAGGATTCAGTATTGACCCACAGGATATTATGTCAGGTAATACTATGCTATATATACATGTTAATGTTACCTATTTATATGTTATATAGAATGTTGTCCCACTTGATAGATTACTGACATTATATATTTATACATCTGCTAGACAGCGTGACAGCACCTGTGGAGGTTCCTGGATCCCAACATAAAAATGGTAAATTGGTAGCCCCAAAAACCGGCGTTTCACCTATCTGTAGGATAGATGATATATGTATGATTCCTTGTGTCCTGCTGCTGATATCCCCACCTGTGAGCAGGACTGCTAGCCACAGAGCTTGTTAAAGCCAGGAGTGAAGATGCCATAAAGGAAGTCTATGCTATGGGTCCAGTCCTCCTTGTGCTATGGCCTGTGTGAGCCTGCATCGGACTCTATAGAATCACAGCAGCAGAACCACAGAAAGCAGAATCATGTGGTCTGGTGAATGTCACCTGCCGTAACCGCTCAGTAGAATAGCAGCCAGTAAAGAAATGATCAGCAGACATGGTAGTGAGACGGCCGCCAGCTTCCTCCCTCTCTCCCTTGCCTTGTGTTCCTCCTTCCAATATGGCAGGACACAGACGACAGCCTGTAAGACATGTGCACATCCAGGGTGCCACCTGGCAGCTAGGAGAATGACACTGAAGATGTCAAATATTGAAAATAATAATGCCAAATTATTACTAAATAACCAGGGAGAGAATAAAATTCCCGGAGAATGGGCGGGAAGTCACTAATAATTTATATGGGCAGCACGATGGCTCAGTGATTAGCATTGCAGCGCTGGGGTCCTGGGTTCAAATCCCACCAAGGACAACATCTGCAAGCAGTTTGTATGTTCTCCCCGTGTTTGTGTGGGTTTCCTCCGGGTACTCCATTTTCCTCCCACACTCCATAAACATACTGATAGGGAATCTAGATTGTGAGCCCCATCGGGGTCAGGGCGGATAATGTCTGTAAAGCGCTGTGGAATTAATGGCGCTATATAAATGAGTAAAATAAAATAAATATGCTAGGCATATGCTTCGCTGTACCGCTAATCTTTACCAAATATTGATGATTATTTCATCCTAAAATTTGGAAATTTGTCAAAAGATCTGTAATATCCAATGTATGCAGGACTCTACTGGATCTACTATGCTCTTGCTGCAAGGGGAAAGCCAACTGGAGCAGCCACCGATTGCAGCTGTCAGGGAATCTAGTTCATGTATGTTATGAGATTTGGTAACAGAAGGAGAGCTCCCCTTTAATTTTATTTTGTACACCAGGCAAGAACCACGAGATTATCCTGAAGCTGATGGAGGAGAAATAAACACTGCTTGTATTGTGTGTAATCGGTGTGAAAAATGTGCAGAATTTTTAACGGTTTATTGAATGACGCTGTACTGTACAGGAGGGGCACTGGTTAATCCTACATGAATGGAGACCTTTTCATTGTCATAGCCATCCCCTTCTGTGACCTTAATCACATGACCGTCTGTTGCAGAAGCGTAGCTTGGCCTCCCCTCGCCCGGGGCTGCCCTTGCCATGTGTTTTAAGACCTCACTTGTTGGCATCTCTACTTGCACCCGGGACATATACCCCACCACCCCGTGTACATACACCACTGCTTCTAGGCTTGTATACAAGCAGCACTTTACCTCCGTGGACAAAATTACTTTTTTGGGAGGCTTTTTATTAGTTACTTTGCTTTTCTAATACGAGATATAACAATGAATACGTCCGCCATGTTACAGCTCCCACATGTATTCTCTCATCACTGATATTTATGTGCAACTCTAAGGCATTCATCACTGGATGGATTTGCTTTTCAGGAGTTTGGGAAAGCTGGGCTCTGGCACCATGCTGCTAATTCATTCCTATGTATTGCATTTTAGAGGGAGGTGATAGATCAGTCAAATAGAAACGAACTGGCAATGAAAGAGGGTGGAGCAGCAATACAGGGTTAATAATGATGTAATGTCTGTGCTAAACGTATAGACAAACGTGTTCTGATACCCTAAATGCATTTTTGCTGCATTTTTTATTATGCAAATTTTAACCTGCGTTTTACAGCACCAGCGAAGTGTATGAGATTTCAGATATCTTATGCACACACATTGGTTTATTTTCCTGACGGATTTGGAAAACTGCTGCGTTTTTGCAAACTACAGCATGTCAATTCTTTCAGCGTATTTTCAGTATTTTTTCACCCATAGGAAACAATGGATAAGTGCAAAAAAACACAGAAAAAAACAGGGGTATCAGTTTTTGCTGATTTTTGGTGCAAAACCTAAGGAAGTTAAACAATGGTGTTTTGGGGCCACTAAACTTTATCAACATGTACAATAGACAACAAAACCACAGCCATAAAAACACAGCAAAACCTGCTTGTCGTAAGCAACTTCTATACCGCCAAGAGAGCAGGTTTTGCCTGCGGAAAAAAACAGCAAAAACGCAACGTGTGAACATAGCCTAGTCCTGTAGGTTTTCTGCAGAGCTTCGTCATCCGCATGTGAAATAAACACTGGCTCACTGACCCGATGGAGGGAACCCTGTGCCCACAGACCCCCACACTGCTGAGATATCCGGACATTGCATGTCCAGCAGTCCCCTAATATTAGGCCGCAGTGTGAACGGCTCCGATAATAGCAGAGCACAGGTGGGCTCACTGATGGCAGAACATGCCCACTGAATTCTGCACTGCCATGGACACAGGATTTTAGGGTTGATACATTTGAAATTCTTATAGATATTGCCTAAAATGTATCCACTTTATAATAAACAAAGGCTTTTAAGGTGTCACAGCCTCAATAAATATAATTTAGTTTTATGCTAAATATGACCCCAGTACTCTAGAAAGGAGGGTACCAATTATATGCATTTGTTTACAGAATTAAGCTAAAATGGATGCTGCCAGAAGCGTAAATTTTCTAGGATGCCTTAGTTAGTGCAGCGGTCTTCTCCAGCCGTATGTGTGATAGCAGGTACTGCATAACTGGTGTAAGAGGCCAGGGGAAGCTCAGGGTCCCTCTGCTCCCAGCTGAGGGTAACCTGCTCCCCCAAGGTAGAACTTACATTCTTGGGTACCTGTGGATTAATTCATCCTTCACTCACTACACTGGTGGACATGCAATGAGGACCCCCCTGTGCAAGAACAATATATGGGCCCTCCGCAGTCCAATAATTCATTACAATGCACAATTCCACCTGCTTTGGAGATGGTAGTGGCCCCCTTGCCTCTAGAATGGTAGTGGCCCCCTTGCCTCTAGATGGTATGGGCCCCTTGCCTCTATATGGTAGTGCCCCCCTGCCTCTAGATGGTAGTGTCCCCCTTGCCTCTAGATGGTAGTGGCCCCGTTGCCTCTAGATGGCAGTGCCCTCCCTGCCTCTAGATAGTAGTGCCCCCCACCTCTAGATGGTAGTGGCCCCCTTGCCTCTAGATGGTAGTGCCCCCCCAACTCTAGATGGTAGTGGCCCCCCTGCCTCTAGATGGTAGTGCCCCCCCGCATCTAGATGGTAGTGCCCCCCGCCTCTAGATGGTAGTGGCCCCTTTGCCTCTAGATGGTAGTGTCCCCCTTGCCTCTAGATGGTAGTGGCCCCGTTGCCTCTAGATGGTAGTGCCCTCCCTGCCTCTAGATAGTAGTGCCCCCCCACCTCTAGATGGTAGTGGCCCCCTTGCCTCTAGATGGTAGTGCCCCCCCAACTCTAGATGGTAGTGGCCCCCCTGCCTCTAGATGGTAGTGCCCACCCATCTCTAGATGGTAGTGCCCCCCCGCCTCTAGATGGTAGTGGCCCCCTTGCCTCTAGATGGTAGTGCCCCCGCCTCTAGATGGTAGTGACCCCTTGCCTCTAGATGGTAGTGGCCCCCTTGCCTCTAGATGGTAGTGGCCCCCCTGCCTCTAGATGGTAGTGGCCCCCTTGCCTCTAGATGGTAGTGCCCCCCCCTGCCTCAGATGGTAGTGGCCCCCTTGCCTCTAGATGGTTTAGTGGCCCCCTTGCCTCTAGATGGTAGTGGCCCCCCTGCCTCTAGATGGTAGTGGCCCCCTTGCCTCTAGATGGAGTGCCCCCCTGCCTCTAGATGGTATTGGCCCCCCTGCCTCTAGATGGTAGTGGCCCCTTGCCTCTAGATGGTAGTGCCCCCCCTGCCTCTAGATGGTAGTGCCCCCCCGCCTCTAGATGGTAGTGGCCCCCTGCCTCAAAGATGGTAGTGCCCCCCCTTGCCTCAGATGGTAGTGCCCCCCCTGCCTCTAGATGGTAGTGCCCCCCTGCCTCTAGATGGTAGTGCCCCCCTGCCTCTAGATGGTAGTGCCCCCCCTGCCTCTAGATGGTAGTGCCCCCTGCCTCTAGATGGTAGTGCCCCCCCCTTGCCTCAGATGGTAGTGCCCCCCCTGCCTCTAGATGGTAGTGCCCCCCCTGCCTCTAGATGGTAGTGCCCCCCCTGCCTCTAGAGGGGTAGTGCCCCCCCTGCCTCTAGATGGTAGTGCCCCCCCTGCCTCTAGATGGTAGTGCCCCCCTGCCTCTAGATGGTAGTGCCCCCCTGCCTCTAGATGGTAGTGCCCCCCTGCCTCTAGATGGTAGTGCCCCCGCTCTAGATGGTAGTGCCCCCCCTTGCCTCAGATGGTAGTGCCCCCCCTGCCTCTAGATGGTAGTGCCCCCCCCTGCCTCTAGATGGTAGTGCCCCCCCGCCTCTTGGGCCCTGTAGCCGCACAGGTTGCACCCTGGGTCTGTCCCAGCAGAGTGCAGTCCCGCAGCTGGTGTCGCACACATCTGGCTGTACACAGTGCATTCCTGCAGCTGGGGATGGGCGCTCACCTGGAGGACCCCCACTGGTCCAGGCTTCTTCTTGGGTTTGCACGCCAGCTTCTTATACTCCATCCATCGCTGACCAGCTCCTGCAGGATCACCATGTACAGGAGGAAGATGAGGATCCTGGGGTTCGATCTGCGGCAGCTCGGACTCCAGTCCCCTGGCATGGCAGACTATAATAGAGAGGTGGATCAGCTGCGGATGAGGAGACGGAGGATCTGACTGCTGAGGCTCCGGCGTGTACAGGAGATGGATGCATGAATGATGCAGAGCCCTCCGGGGGGCGGAGGAGGGGGACCAACAGCAAGCAGAGATGTATCTACAGCAGAGGCTGCATCTGTGCCCTGAGTGTCCACAGCATTGTCCTAGCATTAGGCTGCTGCCTCCCCATCCCCTGTATATATATATATATATATATATATATATATACTTACATCCCCTGTACTATCATCCATCTACCAAAGGGAGGGCACAGAGGCGACCATCAGCCCGACCTGCCATACTGGAGCAATGACTTTAGTATGCTTCCATTAGTAATAGTTTAATATACCTATTAAGGTGAATTTTTCAATATTACTTAAAAAATAGAAATTAATGCCCTCGATGTATAATCCCCAGACCCTCACCCCTGAAGTATAACGTTCAACCCCTCGCCACTGGTGTATAACTTCTGACCCTATTGCCCCATCATATAACTTCCTGCCCCCCCCCAGTGAAAAACATCTGGTTCTTTGCCCCCAGTGTAAACATACAGCCCTTTTCCCCCCAGTGTATAACATGTTTCTTCGCCCCCAGTGTAAAACATCTGGTTCTTTGCCCCAGTGTATAACATATGGCCCTTCACCCCCGGTATATAATGTCCAGACCCTCCCCCCGGTGTATAACATCTGGTTCTTTTACCCCCCCGGTGTATAACATCTGGTTTTTTACCCCCCCGGTGTATAACATCTGGTTCTTTGCCCCAGGGGTAAACATCTGGTTCTTAGCTCCCAGTGTATAACATCTGACCCCTCACCCTCTGATGTATAACATGCGCCACTTGCCCCCCCCCATGTATAACATCTTGCTGCTGCCTCACCGGTGAAAACTTACAGCTCTTCGCCTCTCCAGTGTATAACGTCCGGCTCCTCATTCCTAGTGTATAGCCTCCAGCTCTCTTGCCCTCCTCCCAAGTCTATAACATGTGGTCCTCACCTCCAGTGTATAATATATGGCCCTTCACACCCAGTGTATAACGTCCAGCCCCTCGCCCCCAGTGTATAACGTTCCAGCCTCTTGCTCCAGTGTGTAGCCTCCAACTCTCTTTCCCCCCCAGTCTATAACATGCGAACCCTCGCCTCCAGTGTATAATTATGGCCTTTTGCCCCAGTGTATAACGTCCAGCCCCTCGCCCCCCGTGTATAACATCTGGTTCTTCGCCCCCAGTGTATAACATCTGACCCCTCTGATGTATAACATGTGCCCTTCACCCCAGTGTATAACGTCCAGCCCCTTGCCCCCAGTGTATAGCATCTGGTTCTTTCCCCAGTTATAACGTCCATCCCCCCGCCCCCAGTCTATAACATCTGGTTCTTCGCCCCCAGTGTAGAACGTCCAGCCCCTTGCCCCCAGTCTATAAATCTGGTTCTTCGCCCCCAGTGTAGAACGTCCAGACCCTCACCCCCAGTCTATAACATCTGGTTCTTCGCCCCCCGTGTATAACATTCAGACCCTCGCCCCCAGTGTACAACATCTGGTTCTTCGCCCCCAGTGTATAACGTCCAGCCCCTCGCCCCTAATCTATAACATCTGGTTCTTCGCCCCCAGTGTATAAACGTCCAGACCCTCACCCCAGTCTATAACATCTGGTTCTTCGCCCCCAGTGTATAACGTCCAGACCCTCGCCCCCAGTGTATACAACTGGTTCTTCGCCCCCAGTGTTATAACGTCCAGACCCTCGCCCAGTGTATTACATCTGGTTCTTTGCCCCCCAAAGTATAACGTCCAGACCCTCGCCCCCAGTCTATAACATCTGGTTCTTCGCCCCCAGTGTATAACGTCCAGACCCTCGCCCCCAGTGTATAACATCTGGTTCTTCGCCCCAGTGTATAACGTCCAGACCCTCGCCCCCAGTGTATAACATCTGGTTCTTTGCCCCCAATGTATAACGTCCAGACCCTCGCCCCCAGTGTATAACATCTGGTTCTTCGCCCCCAGTGTATAACGTCCAGACCCTCGCCCCAGTGTATAGCATATGGTTCTTCGCCCCCAGTGTATAACGTCCAGACCTCGCCCCCAGTGTATAACATCTGGTTCTTTGCCCCCGGTGTATAACATGCAGCCCTAATGTATTACTCCTGGTTCTCTGCCCCAGTGTATAAAGCCCCTCGCCCCCAGTGTACAACAAGTCTATT
>JARQOD010000008.1:123988631-124102806 GCA_033576555.1 Oophaga sylvatica
TCTGTGGCCCTGGCGGTCAGGCGTATGTTGGGGGGTATATTTACAGGGGATAGATTTATATACAGTTCGTGACGCCACCTGTAGTTTCCTGATCACTAAGACCAGCGCTGCTGTAGATCTCTGAGGGGATGGTGAGGCAGCTAGATGTCAGGTCCCCTACAGGTGGGACTCTTCCCTCAGGTCGATAATTATGATAAGGTTGTGCAGGGGTGCAATTGAATAACACAGTCTCACACATCAGCGTCTTTCCATACCTTTTACTTCAAATTGTTCGGGCAGGTCCCAGGGAGGCTGATGGGGTTGATGGAGGATGAGTTTTGAGGCAACGGCTGAGCAAGTTAGGGGCCTCCTTTACTTTCAAAATGGTGATGAGTCCAACCAGCATAAAGCGTAGTTCCCTCTATAAACTCCAGCTATTTCAACGCTGTACTGCCCGGTCAGTTTTGTGGTCGAAGCCTTCCAATGATGGAACTAGGTTCTTTCTTTTGCTGATCAGGCTCAAAGTTCCTATTCCAACTGACCTCTGTTACGTACTGACACTCCAAGGCTACTTGCTGCCACCTAAGGTCCAGTAAGCCTCTGGTTCTTTTATCACTATGCCTGGAGCTATAGTGACACGTCGGTCCCCAGTGACCGGTGACAAGGTGCAGGACTTCTCCAATCCTAAAGCACTTCTCAATTCCTTCCACTGTGCCCTTCGACTTGCTCACACTCTCAATAGCTGTCTCAGTCCGTCTGCCAGTGGGGCACAGCTCTGACCAGGCTGAGGTGATCTTGCTCACCTTTACTGGCCTCCACTTACTGAACTGCACACAGGTGGGATGACTCAGTCCTGAGCCACCCGAACTAGTCTCGGCTCCTTCCTCCTCACAGGTCCAGGCTAGCTGCTGAATCCCTAACCGAATCTCAACACTCCCTGTGGGTGTGTCTAAGTGTATGTTATGTCATGTAGAGCCCTTAACCGTTACCTCTCCACTCATCCTCCTGATATGGTGTACCTTAAATACCAGGGCTACACACGCACCCTTCCTCTTTCTTAAAGAGGACGCGCGCATTCCTCTAAAGTGTCCCCAGACAATAGCTGGAGGTCTCTTATTATTTAAACCGCCTCCTCCAACATGGAGGTGCCTGTGCACTGTTGTGAGTTTGTTCCTAAGATCCTTGTCAGTTCTCAGTTCCCTGTACTTACATCCGAGTCTGCTCATCCGCCAGTGCTTCCTTCAATGGTAGCTGAATCTTCTACACCTGCCACTGCTTCCTTCAACAGTAGCCAAGTCTGCTGCACCCGCCAGTACTTCCTTCAATGGTAGCAGAGCCAGCTGCACCCGCCAATGCTCACTCACCTCAACGGCAGCTGAGCCAGCTGCACCCACCAGTGCGCACCTCAACGGCAGCTGAGCCAGCTGCACCTGCCAGTGCTCACCTCAACGGCAGCTGAGCCAGCTGCACCTGCCAGTGCTCATCTCAACGGCAGCAGAGCCAGCTACACCTGCCAGTGCTCACCACAATGGCAGCCGAGCCAGCTGCACCCGTCAGATCTCATATCTCCGTCAGACTGTCCTATCTGCACCTGTGGAGCGCCCACCATGGCCGGGGGGTACTGGGTACCGGCTGGTTCTTAAGGGGATGTGTTATGGCAGCAGTGACCCGTCAGTGGCCCTGTGCGTCCCATGAAAATGATGATAAGGGGATGATAAAGTTTATGAAATATAGTTTGTGACGCCACCTGTGGTATTCGGCAAATAAGGTGTTAGCCGACGCTACAGCTTCAGTCCACTGGGGTAGTTGTTGATGCAGCAGAGTTGGTTCAGCTCTCCACAGGTAGAGCTATTCCTCAGGGAAGTGGAAGTGTAAAATGATGATGATGATTGTTGTGCAGGGCAAGTGACGCAGCAATAAATAGAGGACACAGCAGGGTGCAGTCTTTTCAATTTACTCACAGTTCTGATGTTACAATCCCCAGCCGGGGTGCTGTGTCCTCAGGGTCTGTGGTCCAGTCAGCTCTCCGGTAGCTTGGGGCTCCCCAGATGTTCCTTTCCTGGCCGTCTCACTACGCTGGCTACCGCCTCTCCTGCCCTGCGTCTTCACACACAGTGTCCTGAGCCACTAG
Organism: Oophaga sylvatica; assembly: GCA_033576555.1. Classification (NCBI taxonomy): domain Eukaryota; kingdom Metazoa; phylum Chordata; class Amphibia; order Anura; family Dendrobatidae; genus Oophaga; species Oophaga sylvatica. Next base: position 123,990,742 of record JARQOD010000008.1, read on the forward strand.
ACTCGGATCTTGTTGGGCGACGTTGGTGAGACCCCTGGATCTTATATGTCTGCCTTTTCAGCGAATGTATTGGATGTGGCTGCAGTACATGCAGATACTGCAGCCTCCGGTTTTCTAGGTGAGTCCTTAGTTTCTCCATGAGTTTTGGGGCTGGTCCCCTAACTGCGACCTGGTCCCTCCACCGACCACGCTGGTGGAAGCGGGCCCTATGGATGGATTCCTCACTATCCGTGCCCCTGAGACCTCTTCTTCCTCTCCTCCTCTGGAGTCTCTTTTTCTCTGTAGTCTGGGTACAAGCTGCTCTTAGCTTCAACCCCCCTGTAGACTCTGTCTGTTGAGAACGTGTTGGAGATGACTTCGGAGCTGAGGCTCCCTCTGGTGGTTGCTGAGGGTATTGAACCTATGTTGAACAGCAAGAGTTCACCACCTGCAATTGATAATTGGTTATCAGGTGGGACGGACTTGCCTGATATAAGTGAGCTGGCCTCCCATGATCCTCACCCGTGATCAATTGTTACTTCCTGGTTTAGGTTGGAATTCAGCTTGCTTTTCTGCTGTCTCCTGCTATCATTCAGATAAGTTACTTTTCTGTTTTTTTTTCTGTGGTTTGATTTCCCTTGTTTTTGCTGCCTTGCTTTTGAGTTCATCCGGGTCCCCTTTGGGGGGCTTGTGCTTGTCTCTGTTCTCTTTTTGTATTTGTACTTGTGCTCAGTTCCTGTGATATTTTACTGCTGGGTAGCTGCGTTTTCACACTAGAGATCTGATATAGGTGGTCGAGACCGTGTGGTCTCAGCATTTTTGGAATCAGAAGTGTTGGAATTTTTCCTAGGGTTTTGTTGGGTTGCAGACAGTATTCTCTCCTGTACTATCCTATCTAGACAGTATTGGGCCCCGGCGTTTGCTCATTCTATTTTCTGTCTGTGTTCGTGTTTTCCTCTTGTCTAACCGCCATTATATGTTTGGGGGCTTCCTAATACTTTGGGGCTCTACTCCGGGGCAGTTAGCTTTCCTCTTTCCATCTACAGAGGTTGCTAATCTCTCCGGCTGTGGCGAGGCATCCAGGGCAACGCAGGAACGTCCCACGGCTGCTTCTAGTTGTGCGGTTTGTTTAGGGGTCTGCAACCTATTAGATACCATTCTCTCTGGTGTTTGGCTGCCTTTGCGGTGTTTTGCTCCTGCCCTCCTCAGCTACCAAAACATAACATCTGTCTGTCTTTCCTTCAGAAGCTACTCTCTGCTCCTCACTCCTCTCCCTCCAGCAGACCCTTCCAGAAGCTTCTCAGACCACTGCCACGCTCTCTGACTCCTCCCTACTCTCTTTCTCCATCCACACCCTCTACCTAGTCCCTCCCTGGCCTTGAGAGGTCTGGTGTTGTGTGTGAGTCCTGGCAGTGCCCCTTCGTTACCTGTGAGCAGAGCACCACACCTCAGATGAAGTGTAGTACTCTGTGGCGACTGTTATGTTTTGGTAACTGAGGAGGCAGGAGCAAAAAACCGCATAGACAGCCAAACACCAGAGAGGTTGGAAACTAATCGGTTGCAGACCCCTAAACTAACCGCACAACTAGAAGCAGCCGTGGGACGTTCCTATGGTGCCCTAGATGCCTCATCACAGCCGGAGAGATAGCTATCCCTGAAGGTGGAAAAAGGAAAGCTAACTGCCCCGGAGTAGAGCCCCAAAAGAACAGGAAGCCCCCAAACATATAATGGCGGTTAGACAAGATGAAAACACAAACACAGACAGAAAATAGATCAAGCAAACGCTGGGGCCCAAAGCTGTCTAGATAGGACAGCACAGGAGAGAATACTGTTTGCAACCCAGAAAAACCCTAGGAAAAACTCCAACACTTCTGAATCCAAAAATACTGAGACCACACAGTCTCGACCACCTATATCAGATCTCTGGTGTGGACACGTAGCTACCCAGCAGAAAAATATCACAAGAACTGAGCAAATGAACAAATACAAGAAGAGAACAGAGACCAGCCCAAGCCCCCCAAAGGGGACCCAGCTGAACTCAAAAAGCAACGCAGCAAAAAACATGAAAATTCAAATCACAGTAAAAAAAACTGAAAGTGACTTATCTGAATGCAAGCAGGAGAAAGCAGAAAAGCAAGCTGAATTCCAACCTAGACTAGAAAGAAACAATTGATCGCGAGGTTCATGGGAGGCCAGCTCACTTATATCAGGCCAGTCCGTCCCACCTGATAACCAATTATCAATTGCAGGTGGCGAACTCTTGCTGTTTAACATAGGTTCAAGACCCTCAGCAACCACCAGAGGGAGCCTCAGCTCCGAAGTCATCTCCAACACGTTCACAACAGGCGACTGAGACCGCAGGGGTGCCACATTTCCCCCCCATTAAACACAGCCCGTCCTCGGGCTGGAACAGAGCAAAACAAGGTTAAGACATACAAAATGTTTCTGCATATGTGCATATGCATTTTAACAAGATAACAGTTAGCAGGAACTCTTCTTCCCTTTATGAGAGACATTTTTACTTGAACGTTGCAAATAACTACTAATTTTATAAATGTACATTTAAATATGCTCTACTATCAATAAAACATTTTCTATCAGTTACTCCCCCCTGTCACGCTGTCACGCTGTCTAATGATATGTATACAATGTCAGTAAACTATTAATACAGGAACAACACTCTATACAACAACTAGTATAGCAACATCAGCATGTAAGTATAGAATAGATTTACCTGACACGATATCTGCTGAACTCAGGGTTAATCTTGAGGACTTGATGAGCTGAAACAGGAAAGAGGTGGACCGGGATCTAACCTGACCCTAAACTGGGGTCCTAACTAATCCCTCACCTTGGAGGTACTGATAATGGTTCAGAGGTCCAAGTCTCCAACCTAACCCTGTCTCCTATCAGACCCTGAACCCTGTAATCAGTCCTAAGAAGGATCCTGACTACCACCAAAGGGATATGGGCTGATCTCAGCTAAATACACAGATTAGACATATAAGACAGACAGGATAACACTCGCTTGCATACACACTCAAACACCAAAGGAACATAAATGGTCTGGGAAATAAACTCTAACCAAGTTGAGCTTAGAACAACTAAGGAGCTCACAACTAAAGTCTATACAGATTCATTCCTATCTGTGGTCTGCATGAAGGTTTCACTGGCAACTCCCCAAGCAGACAACCAGGAATTTAAAGGAAACCAATCAACAAATAATCAATTGCAGCCGGGAGAAACTGCACCCAGTCCCAGAACCGAGCACAGACAGAATTAACTCCCTAGCTGCCAAACACAAAGAAACAGCAGCTCAGCTGTGAGAAGTCAAAATGTGCAACCGCGACGATCTTCGTGGCAATGCACACATGACACACGCTTCTACAATCCTTATCCATGCATTACAATATTGTACATTCTTTTATAACCCTAATATCCTATTTTTGACGAGTTCTGCGGAAGCCAGTCCTGGAAAGTCCAACCAGCCCACCCCAGATATTCTCGTAGTGGTTCATCTTGCCTCTTTTCGTGTATACGCTTCGCTCCATAAGAATTACAAAATTAACTCTATTTACAAATTCCTTCCTAGTAGGAGGATTTTCATCTAACCAATGCAATGTGATAGTCTTCCTTGCAACATAAAGCAGTCTGGCTATTGCTAGCCTACCCCATTCATCCGACGCCACCTCCTCTACATGTCCTAAAATACACGTCAATGGATCTCGAGTATGAGTTGCTTCCGTCACTCTTTCCACTAAATTTAGGACCCCAATCCAAAATGCCTGTAACCTTGGACAAGACCATAGCATATGAAGAATATCAACTTCATCCATCATACATCTCGGACATCCAGAGTCTGCCTTTAGTCCAGCCTTTTTCATCCACACAGGTGTCCTGTATACCCTATGTATAGTGTATAACTGCGACACCCTCCCAGATTCACTTATAGATATTCTAGGGCCATATTGTGCAATATGGGGGACCCATCTCAAACCCCCAATGTAGGCATAGCTGGTCTCCTCTTTGGACCACTTTTCGGTGACGCCAGATGGTTTTTGTTCTTTGGTCTAGTGCAGAATATAGAGTGTCTCACTTGCATCCTATCAGGCTTTATGTAAAACCAATAAGGAGCACCTTAAGAAGTGCTAACTATGCACAATAAAAGTTCAGATCATTCGCTGTCCATTATCCTATTGTCTTTTTAATTTTCAAAACCTAACCAGGTAAATTTAACTATTTACAGTCACATTTGGCTAATTATTCACATTTACTGCTTTTGCCTCCAGGGTACTACCTGGGGCTGGCCATTCCCTGGCCAGGAAAGTTCCTGATGCATAACAATACCTGCAATCACTAGCTGTTCAGGTCCTGCTACCAGGGTTTGGGTAGCCTGATTGCGCATTGTTGGTCTGGTCAGAACTGCAGGGGCTGGTGCAGCTCCTGGTGCTTCCGGGGCAGGGTTGGTCACAGTACCTGCATCTGCTGCATCTCCGATGCAGGACTCCTCCTCCTCCTCTGGGGTTGATGTTACTGGCCGCCTGATGGGACGTGACTCCTCCATCTTCACCCCTTTCAGCAAGGCTGCCTTCCACGCCGACACCGCGGTGGTCTGTGACTGCAGGAGCTGGCTGCTGACCTCCTCTACTTCCGCTTCCAGGAGCCCCGGGTCCGCTGCAGGCAGCTGACGATGATCTTCTTCCGGTGAGCCGGGGAGTCCTTGGCTGCCACCCCACACTCCGGGCATCCACCACTCGCCATCTTGCCTGCCGGGTCCTTTTCTGCATCCAGGTACTGTTCCCGCTCTCTCTCCTTCATGGGCGGAGCTTCCTTTATCCTATTTTCCTGCCATCCCAGATCAGGAGGCAGATCTCGCCAGCTGACGGACACCTCTTCGTCGCATAGTAGCGTTGGCAGTGGGCGGGCATGGTCTTCGCGCCTCACTGCGAGGTCCTGCCCATGACGGCACGCCCTTCTTCTCCTGCGCGCCTTGTGGTGCTCTAATGGCGGCAATCACACAGTTCAATACAGTCTATGGCACACAGTACCCGTCGATGCCAGGGGCACGTATTCTGTACCAGGTACCAGGCCGGTTCTTAAGGAGATGTGTCACGGCAGCAGTGACCTGGTCCGTGGCCCTGGGCATCCCATGAAAATGATAAGGGGATGATAAAGTTTATGAAATATAGTTTGTGACGCCACCTGTGGTATTCGGCAAATAAGGTGTTAGCCGACGCTGCAGCTTCAGTCCACTGGGGTAGTTGTTGATGCAGCAGAGTTGGTTCAGCTCTCCACAGGTAGAGCTATTCCTTAGGGCAGTGGAAGTGTAAAATGATGATGATTGTTGTGCAGGGCAAGTGACGCAGCAATAAATAGAGGACACATCAGGGTGCAGTCTTTTCAGTTTACTCACAGTTCTGATGTTACAATCCCCAGCCAGGGTGCTGTGTCCTCCAGGAAAGTGGTCCAGACAGCTCTCAGGTAGCTTGGGGTGCACATTGCCAGGGCTCCCTTAGATGTTCCTTTCCTGGCCGTCTCACACAGTGTCCTGAGCCAGTAGACTCGGATCTTGTCGGGCGACGTTGGTCAGACCCCTGGATCCTATCTGTCTGCCTTTTCAGCGAATGTGTTGGATGTGGCTGCAGCACATGCAGATACTGCAGCCTCCAGTTTTCTAGCTGAGCCCTTAGTTTCTCCACTAGTTTTGAGGCCGGTCCCCTAACTGTGACTTGGTCCCTTCACCGACCACTTCGGTGGATGCGGGCCCCACGGATGGATTCCTCACTTTCCGTGTCCCTGAGACCTCTTCTTCCTCTCCTCCTCTGGAGTCTCTTTCTCTCTGTAGTCTATCTACAAGCTGCTCTCAGCTTCAGCCCCCCCTGTAGACTCTTTCTCTGTCTGTCTTTCCTTCAGGAGTTACTCTCTGCTCCTCACTCCTCCTCCAGACCCTTCCAGAAGCTTCTCAGAGCACTGTCACCCTCTCTGACTCCTCCCTACTCTCTTTCTCCACCCACACCCTCTACCTAGTCCCTCCCTGGCCTTGAGAGGTCTGGTGTTGTGTGTGAGTGTGTGAGTCCTGGCAGTACCCCTTCCATACCTGAGAGAAGAGCACCACACCTCAGATGAAGTGCAGTACCCTGTGGTGACTGAGACCGCAGGGGCGCCACACCTGCAATTCCTGCCATCTTCTCTGCATGCCAGCATCTGTTGGACATTCCCCCGGGCCATTCCAGCTATCTGCTCCTAGGGGTCAGCCGCCATCTACCCAGGGTCAATCATGGAGTAGCACCTGGATCACCTACCCTGTCTCTCCACGGACTGCGGTGTTGTTACCTGCTTCGTGTCCATGGTCGGATTGGGTGAGGCTCCTAGTCACGCCCCTCCAGGTCTTCCTTGGGCTTTGGCACAATGGTTCCACCACCTAGCCCGTTACAGCAGGCGCTATGTTGGTAGAGGAAAAAAAATTGTCTCCACCGAGATGGCACCGGCCGCGCCTTCGCAGTAGCAACTATCGCGTTCCAAATTATGCTACTGCATGACCTGTCAGAAGCCATACAGAGGAATACCTAAGCAGAGCACCACATGAGGACCCCCCACAGGCCGCCCCGGAGCACGAGCATATCATTAACTCAAAACTGAAAATAAAGATTAAGCAACAAGACGGATTTCAACCACAACCACCAGACGGTAACAGTCAAACAGTCGATGAACGATTTAATTCCTTCCGATATAGCATCATGCTGTGGAGAGGTTGTCGGCAGTTGGGTCAGGGAAAATGGTTCGAGTTGAGGGGAAGATGATTGGTGCAAAATATAGGGATATTCTTGAGAAAAACCTGTTTGTCAGTGATTTGAGACTAGGACAGAGGTTCACCTTAAAAACAAGACAATGACCCAAAGCATACTGCCAAAGCAACACTCGAGTGGTTTAAGGAGAAACGTGTAAATGTTTTGGAGTTGTTTAGTCAAAGCCCAAACCTTAATCCAACTGAGAATCTGTGATCAGACTTGAAGATTGCTGTTGACGAGAGGAAACCATCTAACTTGAAGGAGCTCGAGCAGTTTTGCCATGAGGAAATGGGCAAAAATCCCAGTAGCAAGATGTGGAAAACTCAGAGACTTATCCAAAGCGACATGCAGCTGTCATTGCGGCAAAAGGAGGCTCTACAAAATACTGACTTTAGGGGGGTGAAAAGATATGCACATTGAAGTTTTCAGTTATTTTGTCCTATGTGTTGCTTACTTTGCAATAAAAAGAAAACTAAATGTTCACAGTTGTAGGCATGTTCTTTACATGAACTGATGCAAACCCTCAAAAATCAGTGATATTTCAGGTTGTGAGGTAGCAAAACACCAAAAATACAAAGGGGGTGAATACTTTTGCAAGCCACTGTATACTGGATGAATGGATGTAGAATTATAACCAGCGCTCCAGGCCATATTGAAGGCGACAGTCCTCTAATACCAGCAGTCTCATAGCAATGAGGTCATGGCAGAAAAATGTGCTTTTTATGTGTAGGTGGGTGGATTTACAAAATTGGGAGGATGCACATCCACCCACACTTTTCAGGCTTAGCATAATGACACCCTTATCTTTAAATGTGGGTTCATCACCCCTGGCATGATTGACACTTGCGGATCTGCCAGGGATTTAATTTATGGCTTTTTTTGCATCAGCAAAGAAAGCAAAGGAGACCAGTCACCCGCCCATGGCTGCCTCACCTTATGTCAGAAAAATATTTAGACTTGAGAGTCCTCAGTGGTTGATACCTTTTAATGGCTAACTGAAAAGATGGTAACAAATTGCAAGCTTTCGAGACTACTCAGGTCTCTTCATTTTCATCTTCATCTTCGAAAGCTTGCAATTTGTTACCATCTTTTCAGTTAGCCATTAAAAGGTATCAACCACTGAGGACTCTCAAGTCTAAAGGGCCCGTCTCACATAGCGATATCGCTACCGAGATCGCTGCTGAGTCACTAGTTTTGTGACGCAGCAGCGAGCTCACCAGCGATATCGCTGTGTGTGACATTCAGCGACGATCAGCCCCCCTGCCGGGTATCGCTGATCGTCGCTGAAATGTCAGGACATTTTTTTTGGTCGCTGGTCTCCCGCTGACAGGCACGCATTGCTGCGTGTGACAGGCGGGAGACCAGCGATCCGCTGGTAACCAAGGTACACAGCGGGTTTCCAGGCGCGGGGCTGTGCATAGAAACCCGCTGTGTACCTTGGATACCAGCGCCCCGATGCAGGGAGCTGGTATCCAAGGTACACAGCGGGTTTCCAGGCACCGCGCAGCACTTGGAAACCCGCTGTGTACCTTGGATACCAGCTCCCTGCATCAGGGCGCTGGTATCCAACGTACACTGCGGGTAACTAAGCGATGTTACCCGCAGTGTCCTTGTGCTGATCGCTGCCCTGAGCTGCCTGTTTGGCAGCTCAGCAGCGATCATGTAGCGATACACCAGCGATCCTGACAAGTGCATATCGTTGTCAGGATCGCTGGTGTATCGCTGTGTGAGACCCAGCCTTAAATATTTTTCTATCTACTGGCTAACACGGTACGAAGATACACATCTTTCCTATCACCTTATGTCAGATATTCCAGTTCCTGACTTTTCTCTATATCAGTGCAATAAAGGTTGATTGGTGTCATGTGAAGGTGACATAACTACTGAGATATATACAACCCATCCATGACAAGACTCCAGGGACACCAGGAGGCTCCCGAGGTGGGGGGAAGGACATTTCCCCAACTCCTGGATGAGACGATTAGCCTTTCGAAAAGCAGAATTCCTTTGTAGGAAGTTTGCAGCGCTCTGGTCTGATTGCAATGGACTACCAATGTGGCCACTGGACCAGAATTCTGTGAATCGTGCTATTAAACAGAATAGGACACGTGTACAATACCGCAGGGGCGTCCAGTAAACGCCTCTGCAACTGGAGCATTTCCCAATGACTGATGCAAAAGTGAGGGGACAGCACAACCCCATTAATGGGTGACCATATAATACATGCTCTAGTCATGTAGGGAGTCACTCTAGCAGTTCTGTTTTGTTCAAGGTGCACTGTGCCTTTAAACATTACAGTAATGAGGAATGGGTTTATGTGGTTTACCTTATAAAAGACATACCCATAAGTAACGCAGAGTTCTCGGAGCATAAAAAGAAAGAATTTCTTCTGGTTCCGGTGAGTACAGTAGTTGTACTCTTTCCTTTCTTGATAATGTGTGATGTGAACGGACCACAGAAGCCTCATTGTGTGAGATAAATGCCCCCTTTAAGAAGCATTGGCAATATGACACTGTTCTTCATTGGTTTCCACTGCCTTTTTGGACACAGCTGAGCATGCCAAAACCGCCTCAAAAAATGCAAGAAAACCCAAGGAAAACATGCTTTTTTCTGCAGCTCCTTTCCTGTCAAGAGATCATTTATGCTGCTGAAAAAACTCCTAGTGTGAACTTACCATAATTAAGAAATGTCAGTTAACAGGAACAGTGGAGGTCAAGATAAGGTTAGGAAGAACAAGCAAAATTTAAGTGAGAGCTGACCTTAGGATTGCTAGAAAGGCAAATCAGAACCCCCACTTGACTGTAAAAGACCTTCAGAAAGATTTAGCAGACTCTGGAGTTGTGGTACATTGTTCTACTGTTCAGAGACACCTGCATAAATATGGCTGTTATGGACGAGTCATCAGAAGAAAATCTCTCCTGCATCCATTCCTTACCATAAAATTCAGCGTCAGAAGTATGCAAAAGAACATCTAAACAATCCTTATGCATGTTGGAAGCAAGTCCTGTGGACCAATTAGTTTAGAACTCTTTGATCACAATGATCAAAGGTATGTGTGGAGAAAAAAGGGCATAGACTTTCAGGAAAAGATCATCTCGATAACCATTAAGCATGGGGGTGGATCAATCATGCTTTGGGGTTGTGTTGTAGCCAATGACACGGGGAACATTTCACGAGTAGAGGGAAGAATGGATTCAATGAAATTTCAACAAATTCTTGATGCAAACATAACACCATCTGTAACAAAGCTGAAGCTGAAAAAAGGTTGGCTTCTACAGTCATGGCCACAAGTCTTGAGAATGACACAAATATTAATTTTTACAAAGTCTACTGCTTCACTTTTTCTAATGGCAATTTGCATATACTCCAGAATGTTATAAAGAGTGATCAGCTTAACAGCAATTACTTGGAAAGTCAATATTTGGCTAGAAAATGAACTTTATCCCCCAAAACACATTTCAACATCATTGCAGCCCTGCCTTAAAAGGACCGACCAGCTAATCTCTTTTCAGTGATTGCTCCACTAACACAGGTGTGGGTGTTGATGAGGACATGGCTGGAGATCAATCTGTTATGATTAAGTAAGAATGACACCACTGGACACTTTAAAAGGAGGCTGGTGCTTGGCATCATTGTTTCTCTTCTGTTAACCATGGTTATCTCTAAAGAAACACGTGCAGTCATCATTGCAATGCATAAAAATGGCCTAACAGGGAAGAGTATCGCAGCTAGAAAGATTGCACCTCAGTCAACAATCTATCACATCATCAAGAACTTCAAGGAGAGAGGTTCCATTGTTGCCAAAAAGGCTTCAGGGCGCCCAAGAAAGACCAGCAAGCGCCAGGACCGTCTCTTAAAAATTGTTTCAGCTGCGGGATCGGGCTACCAGCAGTGCAGAGCTTGCTCAGGAATGGCAGCAGGCAGGTGTGAGTGCATCTGCACGCACTGTGAGGCGGAGACTCTTGGAACTGTTAGAACCCTCTTGTTAGATTTTGTTTCAGTTTGCTGGTCACATGACCTTTTTTCCCTATTTAGTCTGGCTCCGCCCTTCTGGCTTTGCTGGACTTCATTGTATTATCTACTCTTAAGCTAGCCGGGTGCTTAGGTGCCTTACTCTGTCAGTTTTGCTTAATCTTAGGATCTCGTAGTAATTTGTTTTTCTGTTTAATTTTCCCTGCTACAATTTCTGTTAGGAGGTGTCCACCTTTTCTCCCAGTCCCTAGATCTTGTAGGGATTCCTCCCTCGCAACTATAGGTCTTCGTTCAGACTAGCTGAGGACTTTAGCGGGTCTGGTCGCAGGATCAGGTTCCCCGTTACATCGTAGAGATCCAGCTCAGTCCTATTGTAGGGACAGAGTTCCCATCTTTCCTTAGTGCTTGTAGCAGTTCATAACAGTAAGTCCAGCCAAGAAATAAAAATAAAAAAAAATCTCTAAGGAAATGAGTCGCACTTAGTACCAGGGCAATGGGATACTCGGCACCGAGCCCATGAAAGTCTATGGGATTTGTCACTGGCAGCAGGACTCGGTCCGTGGCCCTGGGCGCTCATACAATGGGGGGAGATATTTACAGGGGAATAAAGGATAGGTAGTTCGTGACGCCACCTGTGGTATCTGGTCAATTGTACCAGCACTGCTGTAAGGGTCTTCACAGGGGATGTTATGGGGCAGCTAGATGGTGGGTCTCCCACAGGTGAGACTGGTCCCTGGAAGTCTATGGTGACGATGCGGGGTGTAGATAAGAATTCAGTCACACACAATGCGGCTTCTTTTCATACCTTTTACTGGTAGATGGTTCGAGCTGGTCGGGGTGGAGAATGCACATTCGGGTAACCACTGAGCAGGTTAGAGGCCTCCTTTACTTCCAGATACATGTGAGTCCAACTTACCTGAAGCGAAGTTAACTCTGAACTCTCCAGCTTTCTCAACAGCTGTAATGCCCGGCCAACATTGTGGTGGAGCCTTCTAAGTGGTGAGAACTAAGTTCTTACTTTTGTCTGCGCTTGACTCAAAGTCCCCGTTCTCCCTGACTCCGGTTACGTATTGACGCTTTGGGCTGCACTCTGCGACCTGTAGTCCAGATGCCTCCGGTTTTCTTGTTACTATGCTTGAAACACTAGCAACGCTTCGGACCCCGGTGTCCGGCAATTTAGTGCAGGTAATCCAATACCTGTAGCACTTCTCTCTGTCTTCTCCACTGCGCCCTTCGCCCTGCTTCCCGCTCTTAACATAAGCACTTGTAGCTTTCGATGGTAAAGTCAGCTTTCTTCTAGAGCTCACTGAATAGCTCTCAGTATCCTCCAAGTCCAGACTGGACTGACACTGAACTGCCCTGCACTCAGACAGGAAACAGACTGGGATGACTCACTCTTGAGCCACCTGGAGCTTGACTGAACTCTTGCTGAACTGACTAACTCCAAGACTAATCTGAGCTCTGCTACGTGTCACTCCCTTTTATACCCCTGATGGGTGTGTCTAAAAGTGTGAGTGGCAGTGAATGCATATCAAGCGTTGCGATTACCTTCCTGTGCACTCTCCTGGATTTTTATGTGTGCATTACATAGCTGGGCCACACATCCAACCCTTGATTAAACACAGCACTCCCGGGCTGTAAAAGAGAAAAAAAAAACATTTTTGTTTTGCATTAAACATAACATTTTAACTCATCCCATCCGGGAGGTAAGACTTCTTGAACGTTACAATTTGTACATTAGAAGAAATACAAAAGTATCAAAAGTATCAAAACATTCTCATAAATACAAGATACTTGTGGAGGACCCGCACCAAAAACCTCCCACGTGGGTCCTGGGTGGGCTGCAGGACTTCTGACTGCAGACCTCACTCTAGGCCACACCATACGGGTTTTTCTTCAGAGGTAGATAGCAATGGTTTCATGTAAAACCAAGATAATGCACCGAAGCGCAAACTATTTACAAAGCAAGTTCTTGGGCTGGCACAGTCCACAGCCACGCAGTCCATGAGCATGGTAAAAGACACATTTGTATATATTTTTCAAGTATTCATGTATACTTTAACTTCCACTTTACTTGCTTTACCCAACCAGGGTATTCTATGCGACTATGCAATCAACACATTACTTTTTAACTTTTCAAATTCTCTTCCCTTGTACCCAGCCGGGTATTCTACTCAATATGTAAAACATCATTATACACAGTAATAAAGTGCAAAATGGCAAATCTTCTTTTATCAAACTTTATACAATTTCTAGATACGGTAAACCCCTGTCTGGGTCCTACCGGTCTTCACTTTTCTTGCTAATTTCGATAACGTCTTCCACTCCTGGGGCTGGAACGATGCGGTGTTCTTTTGAACGCATTACAAATATGTCGTGACCTGCTATTAGCGTTTGAGTGGCCACAGTTCTCCTTTGAACAGGGGACCCAACGGGTATTTCTTTTCTGTAAGACGCTGATTGCGTCGCTGCAAGGGCCACATTAACTTGCGATGCAGAGTAGGGCGATGCAGAGTAGGTCGCCGTTTGCGATGCAGTGTAGGTCGTCGTTTGCGATGCAGAGTAGGTCGCCGATTGCGATGCAGGGGGCGATGCCGGGGCACGGCCTGGTGCGGTGAGAGCTCGGGACTGGGACGCTTCGGTACCGGCGTCGGGGACGGGGTCACTGATGATGGAGACGTTCAGGGCATACCACCCCTTTAAACCCCAGTGACGGGTGTAGCTCACTATGTCCCCATTTATCAGGTCCCTCCCAGGATGACCGATGGGCAAGTGGGACTCCACGTCCCGGCGGCTCACAAAGACCCCCTGATAGAGGCCCGGCTCGCGGATAAAGCCCCAGCCCTTGCGGAGCTGAAAGTCGGTGACGCACCCCTGCCGCCGCGGTTCCCGTCGGGTACCTTTATCCCGGCGGACTGTTTCTTTATCAGCGATGAACTCCTCATGCTGTTTTTGTCGGGACCGCTGTATGCTTCTCTCTTCCTCCTGCTGCTGTCTCACTCTCTCGCAGTACTGCCAGGCGTTTCCGGTTTGGAGGTCGTAAGTCACGTCGTCCAGACGCTCCATCTCATCCCAGTCAATTTCCGGCAATGATGGCTGGGACCCCTCCGGTGACCTTACCGGGGAACCGTACTCTGCTGTGGCCTCCTGGCCTGACTGGCGCTCCGGACCGGGCAGGACCTCCTCAGCCTCCTTCTCCTCCACCTCCGCATCGGTGGGATCAGGTACAGCACTTTTGGGGGCAGCCTCCGGTTGCTCTCTAGCCTTCCTCAGCAGGGAACTTGGGAAATCAGGAGACGGCGTTATGCTTGTGGGAGAGAACACTGCGTCCCACAGCAGCCGCTGTGTCTGGGCACGCCAGCGTTTCTCCGTCTCCTGTAAATCTGCATGACTCTGGAGCTTCCTTCTTAGCTCCGCGTTCTCCTTCTGCAGCTCCAGCATGGCGGGGTCAGTGTCCCGATCCGGGGACAGCTCCGGCACAGGTAGGAAATCTTCCGGTAAGCAGGACTTATATGCCTCGGTCCTCTGCACAGATTCTCCTGTCCTTCCGCCATCTCGTCCCAGGCCAGACTGTAGTTTCCATCAGGAACAATCTGGTCTCTTCCGTGGAGGCGGGATTTGCGTCTCCTCCTCTTCGCATAGAGGATGAAGAGGAGGCGGATTTCTTTAGCAGTGGGGCAGGACCGCACATTATAGTAGCATTTGGAGAGGGCGGCCATATCTTTCGCGCCACAGGGGGGTACACGCCCACGAATGCACGCCCACCTTCTTCACCAGCGCCTCAGGGCGCCAATATGGCGGTAAAATGGCGGTATTTGGCGCCAAATGCAGCAAACAGTCTTTTTCACCAAACAGTTCAATATAGGCACACAGGACTCGCAATTGCAAGCTTCAATCCTGTTCGTGACGCCAAAGATGAGTCGCACTTAGTACCAGGGCAATGGGATACTCGGCACCGAGCCATGAAAGTCTATGGGATTTGTCACTGGCAGCAGGACTCGGTCCGTGGCCCTGGGCGCTCATACAATGGGGGAGATATTTACAGGGGAATAAAGGATAGGTAGTTCGTGACGCCACCTGTGGTATTTGGTCAATTGTACCAGCACTGCTGTAAGGGTCTTCACAGGGGATGTTATGGGGCAGCTAGATGGTGGGTCTCCCACAGGTGAGACTGGTCCCTGGAAGTCTATGGTGACGATGCGGGGTGTAGATAAGAATTCAGTCACACACAATGCGGCTTCTTTTCATACCTTTTACTGGAGATGGTTCAAGCAGGTCCCGGGGAGCTGGTCGGGGTGGAGAATGCACATTCGGGTAACCGCTGAGCAGGTTAGAGGCCTCCTTTACTTCCAGATACATGTGAGTCCAACTTACCTGAAGCGAAGTTAACTCTGAACTCTCCAGCTTTCTCAACAGCTGTAATGCCCGGCCAACATTGTGGTGGAGCCTTCTAAGTGGTGAGAACTAAGTTCTTACTTTTGTCTGCGCTTGACTCAAAGTCCCCGTTCTCCCTGACTCCGGTTACGTATTGACGCTTTGGGCTGCACTCTGCGACCTGTAGTCCAGATGCCTCCGGTTTTCTTGTTACTATGCTTGAAACACTAGCAACGCTTCGGACCCCGGTGTCCGGCAATTTAGTGCAGGTAATCCAATACCTGTAGCACTTCTCTCTGTCTTCTCCACTGCGCCCTTCGCCCTGCTTCCCGCTCTTAACATAAGCACTTGTAGCTTTCGATGGTAAAGTCAGCTTTCTTCTAGAGCTCACTGAATAGCTCTCAGTATCCTCCAAGTCCAGACTGGACTGACACTGAACTGCCCTGCACTCAGACAGGAAACAGACTGGGATGACTCACTCTTGAGCCACCTGGAGCTTGACTGAACTCCTGCTGAACTGACTAACTCCAAGACTAATCTGAGCTCTGCTACGTGTCACTCCCTTTTATACCCCTGATGGGTGTGTCTAAAAGTGTGAGTGGCAGTGAATGCATATCAAGCGTTGCGATTACCTTCCTGTGCACTCTCCTGGATTTTTATGTGTGCCTTACATAGCTGGGCCACACAGAAAGATTTTCTGTTTTCATCATGGTGTCGGTTCGGGATTTGGCTGAACGCCTGCAGGGTCTCTCTCTGGAGGTGGCTGAAATCCAGCAACACGTGAGTAGTTGTTCTGGAGCACATTTCGTGGAGCCAAAGGTATGTTTGCCTGATTTATTTTTTGGTGAACAACAAGATTTTTTTTCTTTTAAAAATGCTTGCTTGTTGTATTTCCGTTTGAGACCCAGATCCTCTGGTGATGAATCACAGTGCATAGGGTTTATAATGTCACTTTTGCGCAAAGAACCTCAGGACTGGGCCTTTTCTCTGCAGCCTAGTGATCCATGCTTTGGATCAGTGGATGTTTTTTTTTCTGCTTTGGGGTTGTTGTATGACGATCCGGATCGTGTTTCATCAGCTGAGACAGAGTTGAGACGTTTGAGACAGGGATCGGGTAATGTGGAAAAATATTGTACTCACTTCCGTAGGTGGTCCACCCAGGTGGGCTGGAACGATTCAGCTTTGAAAAGTTTATTTCTTGCAGGATTAAGTGAAAGGGTTAAAGATTTGCTGATTGCTTATCCTATACCTGGTAACTTGCAAGAGGCTATGCAATTGGCCATACGGGTGGATAGGAGACTGCGTGCAAGGGTTAATGAGAGTAAGTCTGCTTTGTCAGCTCCAGGTTTGGAGAAGGAATGTACTGACATTGCAGAGCCGATGGAAATTGGAGCAATGACACCTCACTCTTGGGAAAAAGAATGCAGATTTGCTCAAGGTTTGTGTTTCTACTGTGGTAAATCTGAGCATTTTATTAAGAACTGTGCGCTTCGAATGAATAAAGAGAAAAAAAAAATGAGGTCAGTGTCGCCCGCATAGCTTGTTTAAACAATAAAGGTGTCTTTCTTTCTGCTACCACTGCTGGTGAGGAGGAATTAATGGAGTTTCGGGTATTTGTGGATTGTGGTTCAACTCTCAATGTGATTGATGGGAAATTTTTGGAAAAACTAAAATTAAGACCCAAACTTCTGTCTTCTCCTATTAATGTGGTGTCTGTGGATGGCTCTCCCTTGAAAAATGTTACTCACCATATCTGTGAATTTCCTCTTACTATTAATGGTGTTCATCAAGAGAATTTGGATTTGGTAGTTTTGAATAATTTGCCCTCACCGGTGATTTTGGGGTTACCCTGGTTAAAATTGCACAATCCGGTACTGGATTGGTCTACCAATGAAATTAAGTCCTGGAGTCCTAATTGTTATGACAAGTGTTGTAACAGGCGTATTGCTGCTGTAGTTAAGGGGGAGTTACCTGTACCTATTCAGGTTTTTTTGGAAAGTTTTTTCTGATAAGGAATCGCAGGTATTGCCTCCTCATAGAGATTATGATTGTGCAATTGAATTTGTCCCTGGAGCGACTCTTCCTAAAAGTCGTTTATTTAATTTGACTATTCCTGAGAGAAAGGCTTTGGAGGAATACATACAGACAAGCTTGGCCGCCGGTCACATTAGGCCTTCCAAATCTCCTGTGGCGGTTGGATTGTTTTTTTGTCTAGACTTTCGTGAGATTAATAAGATTACTGTACGCAATCCTTACCCACTGCCATTGATTCCTGATTTGTTTAATCAGTTAGTGGGGGCCAAGTGGTTCTCGAAAATTGATCTTCGAGGGGCATACAATTTGTTGCGCATGAAGGAGGGGGATGAATGGAAGACTGCGTTTAACACTCCACTGGGTCATTTTGAGAATCTGGTCATGCCTTTTGGGCTTTCCAGTGCTCCGGCATTTTTTCAGAATCTTATTAATGACATCCTTAGACCTTTGATCGGCAGAAGTGTGGTTGTGTATTTATATGACATTTTGATTTATTCACCGGATTTGGAGTCTCATTGGAGGAGTGTGCGTGAAGTATTACAGTTACTGAGTGATAATTCACTTTTTGCCAAGCTAGAAAAATGTGAGTTCGCTGTACAGAGACTTAGTTTTTTGGGCTACATTGTCTCCAGTGAAGGTTTTGAGATGGACCCGGTGAAAGTGCAAGCTGTGCAGGATTGGCCTAGACCTATTGGTGTGAAATCAATACAGAGGTTTTTGGGGTTCGCCAATTATTATAGAAAATTCATAAAAAAAATTTCTGTGGTTGCCAAACCTCTGACCGATCTCACCAGGAAAGGTGCTGATGCGGTTCAGTGGACTACTGAGGCCATTGAGGCTTTTGTGTTGCTAAAGGAGAGGTTCAGCTCTGCTCCCATCCTTACGCAGCCTGATGTGACTAAACCATTTTTGGTTGAGGTTGATGCTTCTTCTGTGGGGGTCGGCGCGGTGTTGTCTCAGGAAAAGACGGATGGAGTACATCCCAGTGCTTTTTTTTCAAAGGAATTTTCTGAGTCTGAACTAAATTATGATATCGGTAATCGGGAATTGTTGGCAATTAAACTCGCATTTGAACACTGGCGTCATTTTTTGGAGGGAGCGGAATTTCCCGTTCAAGTCTTCACCGATTATAAAAATCTGATCTACCTTGATGCTGCCAAACGCTTGAATGCCCGCCAGGCTAGGTGGGCACTGTTTTTCTCACGCTTTAATTTTACCGTTACTTACATCCCAGGTACTAAAAATGTTAAAGCTGATGCTTTGTCTCGCAGCTTTTCTCCTATGGTGGGTACTGAGGAGGAGGAAAACATTTTGCAAGAGGGAGTTGTTATTGCGGTTTTGGACTCCGTGTTGGAAGATGAGATTCTTAAAGCACAGGAGAATGCCCCATCTAACACGCCGCGTGGGAGGTTGTTTGTGCCTGGTACCCTGAGGAGAGATTTGTTTGTTGAATATCATGACTCTCGGTTGGCAGGTCATCCTGGAATCTCTGAGACCAAGAGACTTGTGGGTCGCAGCTTTGGGTGGCCTGGATGGCAGAAGGAAGTCATTAAGTGGGTGCGCCAATGCACTGTGTGTGCTAGATCTAAGTCTTCTCATACTCCTGCTGCGGGGTTGCTTTGCCCTCTGGAGGTCCCTAGTGCACCTTGGACACATTTGGCTATGGACTTTATTACTGACCTTCCCCCCTCTGAGGCTAAGTTCACACGTTGCGGAATTGCCGCGGAAATTTCCGCGGCAATCCCGCACTTCTCCCGCAGGAAATACGCACGTTTTTTGTATGCTGATTCCCGCCAGAATAATAGCGTTTTGCAAGCGTAATTAGCTTGCAGAATGCTAGCGTTTTCCTAGCGATCTGTAGCATCGCTTGGAAAACTGATTGACAGGTTGGTCACACGAGTCACACATAGTGTTTGACACGTGTGACCAACTTTTTACTATTGATGCCGCCTATGCCGCATCAATAGTAAAAAGATCTAATGTAAAAATAATAAAAAAAATAATAAATAATGATATTCTCACCTTCCGGCGGCCCCCGCAGCCTTCCCGCCTCTCAGTGACGCTCCCGGCAACTCCGGTCCCAGGAGTGCTTTGCGACAAATCACACCGATGACGTACATCTCGCGAGACCGCTATGCCATCTGGGTGATTCTCGCAAAGCACTCCTGGGACCGGAAGTTGCCGGGAGCGTCGCTGAAGGCGGGAAGGCTGCGGGGGCCGCGGGAAGGCTGCGGGGGCCGCCGGAAGGTGAGAATATCATTATTTATTATTTTAATTATTGTTTTACCAGGGATATGGTACCCAGGGCCTGGAGGAGAGTCTCCTCTCCTCCAGACCCTGGGTACCACCGCACATGAACCGCTTACATTCCGCAAAATTAATGAACATGTTGCTATTTTTTCCGCGAAGCGTTTTTTTTCGCGGAAAAAAACGCAACATGTGGCCAAAACATGCGGAATCAATTAACATGTATAGGATGCTTAATGCTTGCGTTTTTATCGCGTTTTTACCGCGGAAAACCGCGGAAAACCCGCGAAAAAAACGCAATTATTCCTGATCGTGTGCACTTAGCCTGAGGGTTTCACTGTCATCTGGGTGGTCGTGGACCGTTTTAGCAAGATGTGTCACTTGGTTCCTTTCATCAAATTGCCCTGCGCTAAGACTCTCGCTAAGGCCTTTGTCAAGGAAATAGTCAGACTACATGGTGTTCCTACTGACATTGTTTCTGATAGGGGACCTCAGTTTGTGACTCGTTTTTGGCGCGCCTTTTGTGACAGGTTGGGAGTTCATTTGTCGTTTTCATCCGGATATCATCCTGAGTCTAATGGCCAGACAGAAAGGAAAAACCAGGATGTTGAGCAGTTCTTGTGTTGTTTTGTGACTGATAATCAAGAGGGGTGGTCTGAGTTTCTGCCACTTGCTGAGTTTGCTCTTAACAATCATACATCCGCTTCTGCTGGTTGTTGGCCTTTTTTTTGTTGTACTGGGAGACATCCGTCTTTTGGGTCATTTTCCAAGTTGGGATCAGCTGTACCTGAAGAGGAGAATTTTTCTGGTGTGTTGGAGAGAGTTTGGACTGATGTGCGTGGTAATCTTCAGGAGGCTAACAAAAGATCCAAAGTGTATTTTGATAGAAAACGACAAGAGGTTTTGTTTGCTATTGGTGACATGGTCTGGTTGTCCTCTAAGAATCTGCGCTTGAGGATTCCGTCTAAGAAATTGGGTCCCAAGTTTGTAGGGCCCTTTAAGGTGCTTCAGGTTATTAACCAATCTGCTGTTAAGTTGGAGCTTCCCACCTCCTGGAAGATTAATCCGGTGTTTCATGTTTCTCTCTTGAAAAAAGCTGAGGTCTCAGATGGAGACGTCTCGGCCACTGTTCCCCTGGTGGTGGAGGACGGGCAATATGAGATTTCCCGCATCCTAAATTCTAGACGGTATAGAGGGGGTTTGCAGTACCTCATCGCTTGGAAGGGTTATGGACCCGAGGATAACTCATGGGTGAGGGCGGATGATGTTTCTGCGTCTAGACTTGTCAGAGCGTTTCACAAGAGGTTTCCGGATAAGCCTAAGTCCTAGGGGATCCGGAGGATCCTCTTAGAAGGGGGGGTACTGTTAGAACCCTCTTGTTAGATTTTGTTTCAGTTTGCTGGTCACATGACCTTTTTTCCCTATTTAGTCTGGCTCCGCCCTTCTGGTTTTGCTGGACTTCATTGTATTATCTACTCTTAAGCTAGCCGGGTGCTTAGGTGCCTTACTCTGTCAGTTTTGCTTAATCTTAGGATCTCGTAGTAATTTGTTTTCTGTTTAATTTTCCCTGCTACAATTTCTGTTAGGAGGTGTCCACCTTTTCTCCCAGTCCCTAGATCTTGTAGGGATTCCTCCCTCGCAACTATAGGTCTTCGTTCAGACTAGCTGAGGACTTTAGCGGGTCTGGTCGCAGGATCAGGTTCCCCGTAACATCGTAGAGATCCAGCTCAGTCCTATTGTAGGGACAGAGTTCCCATCTTTCCTTAGTGCTTGTAGCAGTTCATAACAGGAACAAGGCCTGGTCTCAAGGAGGGCAGCAAAGAAGCCACTTCTCTCCAGAAAAAACATCATGGACAGACTGATATTCTGCAAAAGGTACAGGCAGTGGACTGCTGAGGACTGGGGTAAAGTTATTTTCTCTGATGAATCCCCTTTTCGATTGTTTGGGACATCAGGAAAACACCTCATTCGGAGAAGACATGGTGAGCGCTACCACCAGTCTTGTCTCATGCCAACTGTTAAGCATCCTGAAACCATTCATGTGTGGGGTTGCTTCTCAGCCAAGGGAATCAGCACTCTCACAGTCTTGCCTAAAAACACAGCCATGAATAAAGAATGGTACCAGAATGTCCTCCAAGAGCAACTTCTCCCAACCCTCCAAGAGCAGTTTGGCAATCAACAATGCCTTTTCCAGCATGTTGGAGCACCTTGCCATAAAGCAAAGGTGATAACTAAATGGCTCAGGGAACAAAACATAGAGATTTTGGGTCCATGGCCTGGAAAATCCCCAGATCTTAATCCCATTGAGAACTTGTGGTCAATCATCAAGAGACGGGTGGACAAACAAAAACCTAAAAATTCTGACAAAATGAAAGCATTGATTGTGCAAGAATGGACTGCTATCAGTCAGGATTTGGTCCAGAAGTTGATTGAGAGCATGCCAGGGAGAATTGCAGAGGTCCTGAAGAAGAAGGGTCAACACTGCAAATATTGACTTGCTGCATTAACTCATTCTAACTGTCTATATAAGCTTTTGTTACTCATATGTTTGCAATTATTATATTTCTGTCTGTGATAAAAACATCTGTCAAACACACATAAAAACCAGAGGGCAGCAGATCATGTGAAAATATAATATTTGTGTCATTCTCAAAACTTTTGGCCATGACTGTACAAATGGCTAATGATCCTAAACACACGTCAAAATCCACAATAGATGACCTCAAAAGGCAAAAGCTGAAGGTTTTACAATGGCCCTCATAGTCCCCTGATCTGAACATCATTTAAAATTTGTGGCTAGTCCTCAAAAGAGCAAGAGGATGCAAGACGAGCAAGGAATCTCACAGAACTGGAAGAACTTTCCAAGGAAAAACCAGGATAGAAAACAAGAATTAAAGTACTCTTCTCTAGCTACACAAAGGGTTTACAAGCTGCAATACTTGCAAAAGGGGTGCTACTAAATACTAAACATGCAGGGTGCCCAAACTTTTGCATTTGCACATTTTCCTTTTTGTAATTTAAAAAAAAAATGACAATATATTTTTTCTTTTTCAATACAAAGGAAATGTGACATCTTCAACTTTAGAGGCTTTTTAGAGATCATTTTAACTTCAATTTGATAACTGTTCACAATAACAGTAATTTTTACCAGGGGTGCTCAAACTTTTATATGCCACTATAGTGTCATTGTATAGGTAATACAGAGATCACCGGTGAGATTATACACAGTAGCTCTGTATATAGTGTAGGTGTACAGGTAATACAGGGATTATTGGTGACATTACACACAGGAGCTCTGTATATTGTATCAGTGTACAGGTAATACAGGGATTATCGGTGACATTATACACAGGAGCTCTGTATATAGTGTAGGTGTACAGGTGATACAGGGATTATCGGTGACACTATACACAGGAGCTCTGTATATAGTGTATAGTATTACTGTACAGGTAACAAATAACAAAAACTGACTCGCTTCCAAACACAAAACTGGTGTGTACAGGTGCAAACTAAGAGTAGCCATCTCTATACATAACCAACAAATAAAGTTGCACTCTTTAGTGCTATAGCATGTGAGCATGAAATATATGAAATTTTAATTGCGTTACTGCTTTAGATAATAAGAAAAAATGGAGATTCTTAGCTCTTGGACAATACATGCATGCCCGGCAGCCATCGACAAGGCGATCTCCTGTTGCTGCGAACGTATCCTAATGTGAATCCTCCTCTGAAGCCTGCATTTATATAGGTAGATAGCATCCTGCTGTAATTAAAACCGCCACGGGCTGATGGGTGGAGTGCTCAGACAGAGAGCTAATATAGAAATAACAAAAAACTGACTGTCTCTTCCAAACAGAAAACTGGTGTGTACCGGTATGAACTAAGAGTAGCCATCTCCATACATAACTAACAAAGTTGGTGTACAGGTAACACACTGACTTACCAGTGATGTCTGTAGCTGAAGTACTTCATCTTCGCTTTTCTTCTTCATCCGGTGCAGACCGCTATCACTTATTCCAGTCTGGACTCGTCTCTGCAGAAAATAACACATAGATCTCAATAGTTGACCGCTTCTAGAGAACATTACTCACGTCTTCCCCGAATTCTGCACTGCAGAATTTGAAGAAAAAAAGAGACATAGTGCCATCCTGCCCAGTAACAGGACCCCCCTTTAATTCCTATCATGGAAAAGAGTATCCTCAAAAGTTTATTATATTACAGCAATAATAATGTCTCCTAACTGGCCCCTACAGTAATTATGTCCTCCACTTTAAGCTAATAATCTATGTTACTCATTCTGGCCCCTATACAGTAATTATGTTACCCATGTTGGCACCTTCCTGTAATAATATTCCCCATCCTGGACCCCTTTATTTAACCCCTCTCTGACATCAGACGTACTATCCCATCCATGAAACCCGTGCCATGGAAGGGATAGTACGTCATAGGCGATCAGTTGCGCTCCCGAGGGGAGCGCAGCTAATCGCCGCCGGGTGTCAGCTGATTATCACAGCTGACACCCATGACTGTGTGTCAGGAGCGGTCACGGACCGCTCCTGGCACATTAACCCCTGGCACACCGCGATCAAACATGATCGCGGTGTACCGGGGGCACAGGGGAGCATTGCGCAGGGAGGGGGCTCCCTGCACGCCCCACTGAGACCCTCAGACCAGCGCGATGTGATCGTGCTGTTCTGAGGGCTTCCTCCCTCCCAGGACCCGGATCCAAGATGGCGCCGGGGTCCTGGAGGGAGGCGGCTTCCTCAGTGCCTGCTGAGAGCAGGCACTGAGAAGCCTGCAGTTATGCCTGTGCGATCGCTGGTGTGACAGAGTGCTGTGCACACTGTCACACCAGCGATCTGATAAAATACAGTGATGTCCCACCCTGGGACAAAGTAAAAAAGTTAAAAAAAAAATAAACATGTTTAAAAAAAATTCCAGAATAAGTAAAAAAAAAAAAAATATTCCCCAATAAATTCATTTCTTCCTGTAAATAAAAAAACCAAAACAATAAAAGTACACATATTTGGTATCGCCGCGTCCGTAACGACCCCCCCTATAAAACTGTCCCACTAGTTAACCCCTTTAGTGAACCCCTTAAAAAAAAAAAAAAAGCAAAAAATCAATGCTTTATCATCATACCGCCGAACACAAAGTGGAATAACACGCGATCAAAAAGACTGATATAAATAAACATGGTACCGCTGAAAACGTCATCTTGTCCCACAAAAAACGAGCCGCAATACAGCATCATCAGTGAAAAAATAAAAAAGTTATAGCTCGCAGAATAAAGCGATGCAAAAATAATTATTTTTTATATAAAATTGTTTTTATTCTATAAAAGCGCCAAAACATAAAAAAATGATATAAATGAGGTATCGCCATAATCGTACTGACCCGAAGAATAAAACTTCTTTATCAATTTTACCACACGCGGAACGGTATAAACGCCTCCCCCAAAAGAAATTCATGAATTGCTGATTTTTGTTCATTCTAACCTCCCAAAAATCAAAATAAAAAGCGATCAAAAAATGTCATGTGCTCAAAATGGTACCAATAAAAACGTCAACTCGTACCGCAAAAAATAAGACCTCACATGACTCAGTGGGCCAAAATATGCAAAAATTATAGCTCTCAAAATGTGGCGATGCAAAAAACTATTTTTGCAATAAAAAGCGTCTTTTAGCGTGACAGCTGCCAATCATAAAAACCCGCTATAAATGGTAAATCAAACCCCCTTTATCACCCCCTTAGTTATGGAAAAATAATAAAATAAAAAAAATGTATTTATTTCCATTTTCCCATTAGGGTTAGGGTTGCGGCTAAAGTTAGGGTTAGGGTTGGCGCTAAAGTTAGGGTTAGGGTTAGGGTTGGGATTAGGGTTAGGGATGTGTTAGGGTTAGGTTTGTGGTTAGGGTTGGGACTAGGGTTAGGGGTGTGTTGGGGTTAGGGTTGGAGTTAGAATTGGGTGGTTTCCGCTGTTTAGGCACATCAGGGGCTCTCCAAACGTGACATGGCGTCTGATCTCAATTCCAGCCAATTCTGCGTTGAAAAAGTCAAACGGTGCTCCTTCACTTCTGAGCTCTGCCATGCGCCCAAACAGTAGTTTACCCCCACATATGGGGTATCAGCGTACTCTAGACCCCAAGAGTTATTGTGCAATTTGTCCTATTTCTTCTGTTACCCTCATATTGGGTATCAGCGTACTCAGGACAAATTGGACAACAACTTTTGGGGTCCAATTTCTCCTGTTACCCTTGTGAAAATAAAATATTGGGGGCGAAAAAATCATTTTTGTAAAAAAAAAAGATTTTTTATTTTTACGGCTGTGCGTTATAAACTTCTGTGAAGCACTTCGGGGATCAAAGTGCTCACCACACATCTAGATAAGTTCCTTGTGGGGTCTATTTTCCAAAATGGGGTCACTTGTGGGGGGTTTCCACTGTTTAGGCGCATCAGGGGCTCTCCAAATGCG
Organism: Oophaga sylvatica; assembly: GCA_033576555.1. Classification (NCBI taxonomy): domain Eukaryota; kingdom Metazoa; phylum Chordata; class Amphibia; order Anura; family Dendrobatidae; genus Oophaga; species Oophaga sylvatica. Next base: position 124,016,611 of record JARQOD010000008.1, read on the forward strand.
ACATGACGCCCCAGACCATTCCATCAAAGTCTGCAATCCAAAACGTCACTACTTCCCTTCTGAGCCCTGACGTGCGCCCATACAGTAGTTTTCTCCCACATATTGGGTATCAGCGTACTCAGGACAAATTGGACAACAACTTTTGGGGTCCAATTTCTCCTGTTACCCTTGTGAAAATAAAATATTGGGGGCGAAAAAATCATTTTTGTAAAAAAAAAAAGGATTTTTTATTTTACGGCTGTACGTTATAAACTTTAGTGAAACACTTTAGTGTGACTTGAGATTCAGTGACTTTGGATTCAGGGAGTTTCCAAGGGAGGATTTATTGAATTGCTGTTACTGTATATTTTATTAATACTTTTTATTTATTTTTACTTATCTTTGCTGTCTGGTGAAATCCCCATTAGATATGTGCTCCACTATTGCCAATGCCATCCAGTGTACATCTTGCCACATGTATGCAATCCTTGAACAGCCGGTCGAGGGTGCATACTGCTGTGTGAGATGTGAGCACGTTGTGCATTTGGAAGCCCAAATCTTGGATCTAAATGTGCAGCTGGCAACACTGAGATCCATAGACAATATGGAAAGGAGTCTTCTGCTCACTGAGCAGACGCTCAATGGGATAGATGAGGGGGGGGATGCTAGGGTGGAGCTGCAGGACACTGAAGTAGGAAGCTGGGTGACAGTTAGAAAGCGGGGTAGAGGGAAGAGCGCCAGGGAGGCTAGTCCTGATCTGGCACACCCCAATAAGTTTGCAAAGTTGGCAGATGAGGGGTTGTCAGTACAGGGGTAGCACTGCTGCAGCCAGGCATGTCCTCTGAAAGCCGGGGGAGTGTCTGCTCCAGTAAGGGGGGAATTAGGAGAGCAGGGCAGGCCAGACAGGTGCTGGTAGTGGGGACTCAATTATTAGGGGAACAGATAGGGCAATCTGTCACAAAGACAGGGATCGTCGAACAGTGTGCTGCCTACCTGGCGCTCGAGTCCGACACATCGCTGATCGGGTTGACAGATTACTGGGAGGGGCGGTGAGGACCCAGCGGTCATGGTGCACATTGGCACAAATGACAAAGTTAGAGGCAGGTGGAAGGTCCTTAAAGATGATTTCAGGGAATTAGGCTGCAAGCTTAAAGCAAGGACCTCCAACGTGGTATTTTCTGAAATACTGCCGGTACCACGTGCCACACCAGAGAGGCAACGGGAGATTAGGGAGGTTAATAAGTGGCTCAAGAATTGGTGTAGGAAGGAGGGGTTTGGGTTCCTGGAGAACTGGGCCGACTTCTCAGTTGGCTACAGGTTCTATGCTAGGGACGGGCTGCACCTCAATGGGGAGGGTGCAGCTGTGCTGGGGGAGAAAATGGCTAGAAGGTTGGAGGAGTCTTTAAACTAGGGACTGGGGGGGAGGGTATTCATTTTATAGGAGGGGAAGGCAGTACAGATAGAGACCTGGGCACAAATAATGAAATTGGGGGTGGGGGTGGCATGGGTGGTGGGGTTAGAACAGTTAATAATTTAAGAAAGAATAGAGGTTCAGAGAGATACATAAAGTGCATGTATACTAATGCTAGAAGCCTCACCAACAAAATGGCGGAATTAGAATTAATTTTGTTGGAACATAATTATGACATGGTGGGGATATCTGAGACTTGGCTGGATGAGAGCCACGACTGGGCGGTTAATTTACAGGGCTATAGTCTGTTTAGAAATGACCGTAAAAATAAGCGAGGTGGGGGTGTGTGTTTATATGTAAAATCATCCTTAAAACCCATCCTGCGTGATATCTGTGAATCTAATGAAGATGTAGAGTCTCTGTGGGTGGAGATTAGGGGAGGGGGGAAAAATAATAAATTACTGATAGGGGTTTGTTATAAGTCTCCTAAAATAATGGAAGCAACAGAGAATATCCTCGTAAAGCAAATAGATGAAGCAGCAACTCAAGGAGAAGTCATTATTATGGGGGACTTCAACTACCCTGAAATACATTGGGGAACAGAATCCTGTAGTTCCAGCAAAGGTAATAAGTTTTTGGCAACTATGAGAGACAATTACCTTTCACAACTAGTTCAGGACCCAACAAGAGGGGGGCACTGCTAGACCTAATATTATCCAACAGGCCAGACCGCATATCAAATATAAGGGTTGGGGGTCACTTGGGTAATAGTGATCACAAAATAATAAGCTTTCATGTATCCTTTAATAAGATGTGTAGTCGAGGGGTTACAAGGACACTAAACTTCAGGAAGGCAAATTTCCAACGGATGAGAGATGATCTTGGTGCAATAAACTGGGACGATATCCTGAGACATAAAAATACACAAAGAAAATGGGAGACGTTTATTAGTATCCTGAATAGGACCTGTGCACAGTATATACCCTATGGGAATAAATATGCTAGAATTAGGAGGAAACCACTATGGCTAAATAGAGCTGTAAGGGGCGCAATAAGGGACAAAAAGAAAGCGTTTAGGGAATTAAAGCAAGTAGGTAGTGAAGAGGCATTAAATAAATACAGAAGACTGAATAAATTCTGTAAAAAGCAAATCAAGACAGCAAAGATTGAGGCAGAGAGACTCATTGCCAGAGAAAGTAAAAATAATCCCAAAATATTCTTTAACTACATAAATAGCAAGAAACTAAAAAATGATAGTGTTGGTCCCCTTAAAAATAGTCTGGGTGAAATGGTGGATGAGGATGAGGAAAAAGCCAATATGCTAAATGACTTTTTTTCAACTGTATTTACACAAGAAAATCCCATGACAGATAACATGATCAGAGATAAAAAAATTTCTCCATTAAATGTCACATGCTTAACCCAGCAGGAAGTACGGCGGCGTCTAAAAATCACTAAAGTTGACAAATCCCCGAGCCCGGATGGGATACACCCCCGAGTACTGCAGGAATTAAGTACAGTTATAGATAGACCTTTATTTTTAATCTTTAAAGATTCCATAATAACGGGGTCTGTACCACAGGACTGGCGTATAGCAAATGTGGTGCCAATATTCAAAAAGGGGGCAAAAACTGAACCTGGAAATTATAGGCCAGTGAGCTTAACATCTACTGTGGGTAAAATCCTGGAGGGTTTTTTAAGGGATACTATATTGGAGTATCTGAAGCTGAATAACCTCATGACACAGTATCAGCATGGGTTTACGAGGGACCGTTCTTGTCAGACTAATCTGATAAGCTTTTATGAAGGGGTAAGTTCAGGACTGGACCAAGGGAATGCAGTGGACGTGGTGTTCATGGACTTCTCAAAAGCTTTTGATACAGTGCCACACAAAAGGTTGATACATAAAATGAGAACAATGGGGATAGGGGAAAATATGTGTAAGTGGGTTAAGAACTGGCTCATGGATAGGAAACAAAGGGTGGTTATTAATGGAGCACACTCGGACTGGGTCACGGTTAGCAGTGGGGTACCACAGGGGTCAGTATTGGGGCCGCTTCTCTTTAACATATTTATTAATGACCTTGTAGGGGGCATACAGAGTAGTATTTCAATATTTGCAGATGACACTAAACTCTGCAGGGTAATAAATACAGAGGAGGATAATTTTATATTACAGGAGGATTTATGTAAACTAGAAGCTTGGGCTGATAAATGGCAAATGAGCTTTAATGGGGATAAATGTAAGGTCATGCACTTGGGTAGAACAAATAAGATGTATAATTATGTGCTTAATTGTAAAACACTGGGCAAAACTGTCACTGAAAAAGACTTGGGTGTATGGGTGGACGACAAACTCACATTTAGTGGCCAATGTCAGGCAGCTGCTGCCAAGGCAAATAAAATAATGGGATGCATTAGACAAGGCATAGATGCTCATGAGGAGAACATAATTTTACCTCTATACAAGTCACTGGTGCGACCACACTTAGAATACTGTGTGCAGTTCTGGTCTCCGGTGTATAAGAAAGACATAGCTGAACTGGAGCGGGTGCAGAGAAGAGCGACCAAGATTATTAGAGAACTGGGGGGTCTGCAATACCAAGACAGGTTATTACACTTGGGGTTATTTAGTTTGGAAAAACAAAGGCTTAGGGGTGATCTTATTACAATGTAAAATATATGAGGGGACAGTACAAAGACCTTTCTAATGATCTTTTTACTCTTAGACCTGTGACAGGGACGAGGGGGCATCCTCTACGTCTGGAGGAAAGAAGGTTTAGCCATAATCACAGATGCAGATTCTTTACTGTAAGAGCAGTGAGACTATGGAACTCTCTGCCGTCTAATGTTGTAATGAGTGATTCCTTACTAAAATTTAAGAGGGGACTGGATGCCTTTCTTGAAAAGTATAATATTACAGGCTATATTCATTAGTTTCCTAGATACAGCGTTGATCCAGGGAGCTAGTCTGATTGTCGTATGTGGAGTCGGGAAGGAATTTTTTTCCCCAATGTGAAGCTTACTGTTTGCCACTTGGGTTTTTTTTGCCTTCCTCTGGATCAACATGTTAGGGCAGGTTAGGATAGGATATGGGTTGAACTAGATGGACTTAAAGTCTTACTTCAACCTTAATAACTATGTTACCTAGGGGTTCAAAGTTCTCACCACACATCTAGATAAGTTCCTTGAGGGGTCTAGTTTCCAAAATGGTGTCATTTGTGGGGGTTTCCACTGTTTAGGCAGATCAGGAGCTCGCCAAACACGACATGGCGTCCAGCCAATTCTGCGTTGAAAAAGTCAAATGGCGATCCTTCCCTTCCAAACTCTGCCATGCACCCAAACAGTGGTTTACTCCCACATATGGGGTATCAGCGCACTCAGGACAAATTGCACAATAACTTTTGGAGTCTTGTTACCCTTGGGAAAATAAAAATTGGGGTGAAAAGATCATTTTTGTGGAAAAAATATGATTTTTTAATTTTACGGCTCTACGTTATAAACTTGTGTGAAGCACTTGGGGGTTCAAATTGCTCACCAAGATCTAGATAAGTTCCTTAGGGGGTCTAGTTTCCCAAATGGGGTCATTTGTGGGGGGTTTCCACTGTTTAGTTACATCAGGGGCTCTCCAAATGCAACATGGCGTCCAATTTCAATTCCAGCCAATTTTGGTTGGAAAAAGTCAAATGGTGCTCCTTCCATTCCGAGCTCTGCCGTGCGCCCAAACAGTGGTTGCCCACCACATATGGGGTATCAGCGTACTCAGGACAAATTGGACAACAACTTTTGTGGTCCAATTTCTCCTGTTACCCTTGGGAAAATAAAAAATTAGTGACTAAAAGATAATTTTTGTGGGAAAAAAATAGGATTTTTCATGCCCGGGCATTATAAACTTGTGTGAAGCACTTGGGGGTTCAAAGTGCTCACCAAAGATCTAGATAAGTTCCTTAGTGGGTCTAGTTTCCAAAATGGGGTCACTTGTGGGGGTTTCTACTGTTTAGGCTCATCTGGGGCACTGCAAACGGAACATGACCCCCATCAACGTCTGCATTCCAAAACGTTACTACTTCCTTTCCAAGCCCTGCCGTGCGCCCAAGCAGTTTTCCCCCCACATATGGGGTATCAGCGTACTCAGGACAAATTGGACAACAACTTTTGGGGTCCAATTTCCTTGGGAAAATTCAAAAATTTGGGACTAAAAAATAATTTTTGTGGAAAATTGTTTTTTTTTTTTTTTCTTCACACCCAGGCATTATAAACTTTTGTGAAACACTTGGGGGTTCAAAGTGCTCACAACAGATCTAGATAAGTACCTTAGGGGGTCTAGTTTCCAAAATGGTGTCACTTGTGGGGGATTTCCACTGTTTAGGCGCATCAGAGGTTCTCCAAACGCGACATGGCGTCCAATCTCAATTCCAGCCAATTTAAGTTTGAAAAAGTCAAACGGCGCTCCTTCCCTTACGAGCTCTGCCGTGTGCCCAAACAGTGGTTTTCCCCCACATATTGGGTATTGGCGTACTCAGGAGAAATTGCACAACAACCTTATCTGTCCATTTTCTCCTTTTACCCTTGTGAAAATAAAAAAAAAGTTTGTAAAAGATCATTTTTGTGGCTAAAAAGTTAAATATTCATTTTTTCCTTCCACGTTGCTTCAGCTCCTGTGAAGCACCTGAAGGGTTAATAAACTTGTTGAATGTGGTTTTGAGTACCTTGAGGGGTGCAGTTTTTAGAATGGTGTCACTTTTGTGTATTTTCTGCCATATAGACCCCTCAAAGTGACTTGAAATATGAGGTGGTCCCTAAAAAAATGGCTTTGTAAATTTTGTTGTAAAAATGAGAAATCGCTGGTCAACTTTTAACCCTTATAACTTCCTAAAAAAAAAAAATTTGGTTCCAAAATTGTGCTGATGTAAAGTAGACATGTGGGAAATGTTATTTCTTAACTATTTGTGTAATTTATTTCTCTGTTTTAAGGAAATAAAAATTCAAAGTTTGAAAATTGCAAAATGTTAAAAATTTTCGCCATATTTGCGTTTTTTTCAAAAATAAACGCAAGTTATATCAAAGAAATGTTACTTCTAACGTGAAGTACAATATGTCACGAGAAAACAATCTCAGAATTGCGAAGATCCGTTGAAGCGTTCCAGAGTTATAACCTCATAAAGAGACAGTGGTCAGAATTGTAAAAATTGGCCCGGTCATTAACGTGCAAACCACCCTTGGGGGTGTAGGGGTTAATAATGTCCTCCATCCGGGGCCCTTTTATTTAATAATGTCCTCCATCCTGGCCCCCTTTATTTAATAATATCCCAACCCTGGGCCACTGTATTTAATAATGTCCCCCACTCTGGGCCCCAATGTTCCCTTTTCTCGGCCTCTATTTTCCCGGTCCTGGGCCCCTATGTTCTTTGTCTTGCACTACTGTGTTCCCCATCTTGGGCCCTTATGTCCCTCGTCCTGGGCCCCTATGTTCTTCCCTCCTGTGCCCCTATTTTCCTTCATCCTGTGCCCCTATTTTCCTCTGTCCTGGGCCTTATATTCCTCGTCCTGGGCCCCTATTCTCCACTATCCACAGGCATCCACAGAGAAAGAGAGGGGGGATTCTTCTTACCTCCCTGAGCTCCTGCGATGTGTCCTCTTGTTATTTCATATCCCGCGTGGTTCTTAAAATGGTTGCTAGCCTATCAGAAGCCAGAGTCTGATATCAGCAGGCAAGTCACGGTGTTATGATTTGGTAGCTGAGGAGGACAGGAGCAAAAAACAACCAAGGCAGTCGAACACCCAGAGAGGTTGGGAACTAATGGGTTGCAGATCCCTAAGCTAACTGCATAACCAGAAGCAGCCATGGGACGTACCTACGATGACCTAGACGCCTCGGCAAAGCCGGAGAGATTAGCTACACCTGAAGATAGAAACAGGAAAGCTAACTGCCCCGGATTAGAGCCCCAAAGGAATATGTAGCCCCCAAACATATAATGGCGGTTAGACAAGAAGAAACACAAACGCAGGCAGAAAATAGAGTGAGCAAACGCTGGGGCCAAATACTGCCTAGATAGGACAGGACAGAATACTATCTGCAACCCAGCAAAACCCTAGAAAAATTCCAACACTTCTGATTTCAAAAAATGCTGAGACCACACGATCTCGCCACCCGCTAAATCAGATCTCAGGTGTGAACAAGCAAGCGGCTAACCCGCAGCCACTCAAATAGCAGGGACAGAGCAATGGAACAAATAAACAGCAGCTACTGAAAAACAGAGAGTAGCACAGGCCCCTGGAGGGTAACCCGGCTAAAGTGCAGGCAAAAAATGGAAATAGCAAACACGATAGAAACAAGCAGCAAATAACTTATCTGAAAGTAGCAGATGAAGGCAAGACACCAGCTGACTTCCAAACGAACCAGGAAACAACAATTGATCATCGGCGAGGATCATGGGAAGGCAGCTCACTTATATCAGCTCAGTCTGTCTCTCCTGATTGCCAGTCATTGCTCGCAGGTGATGGACTTCTACTATTCAACACTGGTTCAATACCCTCAGCAACCACCAGAGGGAGCCCCAACTCAGAAGTCATTTCCAACATGCTCACAACATCACGGGCAACGTATGACTTCACTGCCATGTGCTGACCACAACAAGCGTGCTGACATTAACTGCTGGCCTCTAATAGGCCGGCAGCCATATTAACTATTGCAGTGCAGGAAGATGTTGCTTTTTGCACCACAATACCTTTTTAACAGAATGTGTGTCTGAGGACACACATTCAGTTGATGCCAGAGTTGTTACTGGCAGGCCCCCTTTATGTTCTGCTCAGGGGCCTGCCGAAGAATTGGGGCCCACCGGAGAGTCTTGTGATGTCCGCTAGGCCAGTCCGACACTGCTAGCAGTGCTTAAAATGCTGAACCCTGTATAGCCCCTCACACACCTCTAATTGGCAGATTTCTGTGTACACTTACATTGATAGAAAGCTGCCAATTAGTGTTGGGGTGGGGTTACAAAGAGCAGGAGGACTGGGAGGTCTGAGACAACTAGTACTGTAGTGATAATCTACTGCTGATAAAACACTAATTTTATTGAAACAGCAACACACAGTCTAATAAGTGACACATTACTGGAATCAGGGTCTGAGCCCCTACATCATGCCGCTCTCAGATTGCAATTGACATATTCCCTTTAAGGAGGAGTCCATTTGTCTTCTCGGATGTAATCAATCAAGATTTGATTAGCTTCACAATGATGGCTATGAAAACTGAGAGCAGATAAATTGGAAAACAGGCAGCTAAGAGTTGACTTGTTAAAGTGTTTTGTTTTTTTCTGCTCTGGTATCAAAGTTACCAGTGGTAAGCCAACCTTATAAAAAAAGCCATGCTTACCCACAGAACTCAGTCCCCTGCGCTAACAATGCCACCCCATCTATCCCTGCTGGACTGGAAATGATGACATCCATAATGTCAGTCACCTAACCCTGCATCTTATCAGAGGCCTAAGTGGTCAGGTCTTTGGTGGTCGTGACGTCAACACTTCTGGTCCGCAGGAGACAGAGCTGGGGAGCGGATTCCAGTAGGGGAGCGGAGGAGTGGTGGCACATGGGCACTAAAGCTCCATTACATTTAGTGTCCTCATTATTAGTGAGGGTCTCAGTGGTCAGACCCGCAATGATCATACATGTGTAGGTGATAAATGTAGTCTATGGGATAACCCCTTTGCAGACCAGCGGTCAGTACAGATAGGTTTTCTCACCATGAGTCAATGTCAGTAGCGTTTTCTTAGCGATATTTACATTTTTCTATCTGCTGCGTAGGACTAGTATCAACTAGTAAGAGCCTCATAGATATCACAATGGACCTTGTACTTTGTGCTACAGGAAAACAAATGCAAAAGAAACAAAAGCAAGACACAGGTATTTCCAGCTGCACCCGTCCACCAGGTTGTCAGTAACGTGTAAAATTAGCCCTTGAGGCAGAGATGGGGGCACTAGAATGTAAGTCAAAATAATTGATGGACTGCATAAAAAGGTACGATTATAGGGGTTGTCTTAGGTTTAAGGGATACCATTTCTCGTGGTGGAGACCAACAACTGGTCCTGAAATGGATGTAAGCCTTGCGCTGTATTGACGTGTGAATGACCACAAAACCTTCCTAAAATGCCCATTTGCACGTCCTTTTTAAAAGAAAAGCATGCAACAAATGAGATGCCTGAGCAGCATAATTCCCCAAAAGTTGTCAAATACAGAAACAATGAGGGTACTGCTGCCTCCTCTCCTAAAAGTGATGGGAGAGGACGTTTGGGATCCCAACAAGCACTGGTATTGTCGAAATTTATGGTATAACATAGCCAGGGCTGGCTCCAGGTTTTTATGGGCCCCGGGCGAAAGAGTCTCAGTGGGCCCCTTTAACACAGACCACGATTCATGATGCTCCGATACTGCAGAGAAATATGGGTATAGTACAATGCCAAACACTTCACTTCTTCCATTACATGATAGCAATATTAATGCCCTGCTGCAATTTCGGCCATAGGGGTCCTCTTGCACTATATATTTCCTGTTTTTCAGGAAATTTATGTTACTGTACAGTGGGATACATATAAAAATTAGTAAAAAAAAACCACTATGTATACAAAGGAGAAAAGAAAAGCAATTCAGTGCACAAAAACGTCTGCTAAAAAGTAAGTTTTCTACTCAGAAAAATGAAGTGAATGAACTGATTCTCCAGAAACTGCAGCTAGCAGAGGGGTGTACACGCTCACACCAGACGAATCCTCCACAGGAGAGGAAGTTTTTGTAGAGCGGGGCATGAAAACGATGAAAGTCAGAAATAGAACAGGAAATGAATGTGACTGATGTGATAAGACCTCTCGCAGTATTTTCATGAAAGTCTATTCACACTTGTATCTAAACTATAAAAATATAATCCACAGAAAACCTACCAAAATAATAAACATTCTTATAATATTACTTCTATGCAGGGGCGGACACTGACAGCTTGGGGCCCCTGGCAAAAAATGTGTCTGGGCCCCCTTCCTTTTATGGCGACAAAGCTACATATATATATATATATATGTATATATATATATATATATATATATATAGAGTCACACACACATACATACATGTATATATATTACATAGTCTCCTTTATTATGTATATTGCTGTCCCTTTTACAGTGCCCTCATTTGTTATGTACAGTACCGTCCCTTACATATTGGATTATATAGAGCCCTGTTTTTTATTACGTACCGTCCTCTCTTGTTAGCTGTATAATGCAATGATGGCTGATGGAGCATGGGAAAGCTTCTTTTCTAGTGGAGGAGCTGATGGACTGGTAATCTGGTCACCGGCTCCTCCATCAGCAGTCTTTTTATGTCTAAAAAGAGTGGGGACTATGTAATAAAAGAAGGCGCTGTGAATAACAAAAATAACAAGAATACACTGTGTAAGAGACAGCACTATACATAACAGCAGAGGAAGCTATATAATAAGGGACGGCACCATATATAACTAGAGAGGATGGTACGTAATAAGGGATGGTGTTATACATAAAAAAAGAGGAAACTATGTAACTAAGGATGGTCCTATACAGAATTAGTGAGTACACTATATACTAAGGGACTGTGTTAGACATAAATGATAATGTCTTCCTCCACCTCCCCCTGTTCCTAAGGCCATTATAAGTCCCCCTTCTTCCCATCCCAATCCCTCACACCCCTCATTGTTCTCCTCCCCCCACATCCCATTATTGTCCTCTCCCCCACCCCATCATTGCCCTCTTCACCACCTCCATCATTGCCTTCTACTCCACCATCTTTGCTTTCTCCCCTGCCACCCCATAATTGCCCATTCCACCACCTCCATCATTTCCTCCTTCCCCACCACCCCCATTATTGCCCTTTCCACCACCACCATCATTGCATTCTCCCCTACCACCCCATCATTGCCTTCTCCCCATCACCCTGTCATTGCCTTCTCCCCATCTCCCCGTCATTGCCTTCTCCCATCACCCCATCATTGCCTTCTCCCATCACTCCCATCGTTGCCTTCTCCATCATCCCATCATTGCCTTCTCCCCTACCACCCCATCATTGCTTTCTCCATCACCCCATCATTGCTTTTTCCCCATCATTGCATTTTCCCCATCACTCCCATCATTGCCTTTTCCCCATCATTGCTTTTTCTCCATCACTGCTTTTACCCCATCACTCCCATCATTGCTTTTTCCCCATCACCCATCATTGCTTTTTTCCCCATCACTGCTTTTTCCCCTTCACTCCCATCATTGCCTTTTCCCCATCATTGCTTTTTCTCCATCACTGCTTTTTCCCCATCACTCCCATCATTGCTTTTTCCCATAAATCCATCATTGCTTTTTCCCCATCATTGCTTTTTCCCATCACTGCTTTTTCCCCATCACTCCCATCATTGCCTTTTCCCCATCATTGCTTTTTCCCCATCACTGCTTTTCCCCATCACTCCCATTATTGCTTTTCTCCATCACTCCCATCATTGCTTTTTCCCCATCACCCATCATTGCTTTTCCCCATCACCCCATCATTGTTTTCCCCATCACTCCCATCATTGCTTTTCCCCATCACTCCCATCATTGTTTTTCCCCATCACTCCTATCATTGCTTTTCCCCATCACCCATCATTGTATTTTCCACATCACTCCCATCATTGCTTTTCCCCATCACCCTATCATTGTTTTTCCCCATTACTCCCATCATTACTTTTCCCCATTACCCCATCATTGCTTTTCCCCATCACTCCCATCATTGTTTTTCCCCATCACTCCCATCATTGTTTTTCCCCATCACTCCCATCATTGCTTTTCCCCATCACTCCCATCATTGCTTTTCCCCATCACTCCCATCATTGCTTTTCAACATCACTCCCATAATTGCTTTTCCCCATCATTGTTTTTCCCCATCACTCTCATCATTGCTTTTCCCCATCACTCCCATCATTGCTTTTCCCCATCACTCCCATCATTGATTTTCCCCATCACTCCCATCATTGCTTTTCCCCATCAATCCCATCATTGTTTTTCCCCATCACTCCCATCATTGTTTTTCTCCATCACTCCCATCATTGTTTTTCCCCATCACTCCCATCATTGTTTTCCCATCACTCCCATCGTTGCTTTTCCCATCAATCCCATCATTGTTTTTCCCCATCACTCCCATCATTGCTTTTCCCCATCACTCCCATCATTGTTTTTCCCCATCACTCCCATCATTGTTTTTCCCCATCACTCCCATCATTGCTTTTCCCCATCACCCCATCATTGTTTTTTCCCCATTACTCCCATCATTACTTTTCCCCATCACCCCATCATTGCTTTTCCCCATCACTCCCATCATTGTTTTTCCTCATCACTCCCATCATTATTTTTCCCATCACTGCTTTTCCCCATCACCCCCATCATTGCTTTTCCCCATCACTCCCATCATTGCTTTTCCCCATCACTCCCATCATTGCTTTTCCCATCATTGTTTTTCCCATCACTCCCATCATTGCTTTTCCCCATCACTCCCATCATTGCTTTTCCCCATCACCCCATCATTGCCTGCCCCATCACTCCCATCATTGCTTTTCCCCATCAATCCCATCATTGTTTTTACCCATTACTCCCATCATTGTTTTTCCCCATCACTCCCATCATTATTTTTCCCCATCACTCCCATCGTTGTTTTTCCCATCACTCCCATCATTGCTTTTCCCCATCACTCCCATCATTGCTTTTCCCCATCACTCCCATCATTGCTTTTCCCCATCACTCCCATCATTGCTTTTCCTCATCACTCCCATCATTGTTTTTCCCCATCACTCCCATCATTGTTTTTCCCCATCACTCCCATCATTGTTTTCCCCATCACTCCCATCATTGCTTTTCCCCATCACTCCCATCATTGTTTTTCCTCATCACTCCCATCATTGCTTTTTCCCCATCACTCCCATCATTGCTTTTTCCCATAAATCCATCATTGCTTTTTCCCCATCATTGCTTTTTCCCATCACTGCTTTTTCCCCATCACTCCTGTTAGAGTTAAATTCAGTATTTCTTCTCAAGGCTTTGGGACGCTGAGGCATAGCAGAAGGGAAGATAAGAAAAGAATGTTCCTTCCTTGATAATACTCCCCTGACCTAAAGAGATACTCTGTGCTAGGAGCGAAAATCAGGGGCTAAAGGCAAAGATGGAAAGTTTGGTTAGAAAACAGTATGTTACGTGCTTTAATGATAAGTTGTATTAACTGCCATATATGGTAATTCCGCTTCCTGCTTCAGGGGTGTATATAAGCCCCTTCATTAGCAATAAAGAGTAGAGTATATTGACGCACCCTTTGGTTTGTGTCTTATTCTCTCTGGTACCACATTCCGAGGAGGAAAGGGTTAACAAGATAACAGCGACTACAACTGGCGCCCGAACGGGGGACTGAGTTATTCTATTCTGAGGAAGCCTGACCGGTCCGGAGACGTGGATGAGCGGAGCCTTCTGTTGGTGATATACATACAGCGCTGGGGTAAGAATACTTATATTCTACCTAAAATCTATATCACTGTATAGTGGACTCCCTCCTCCCCGAGCGGTTGGCTTTCCAGGTAAATCACAGGTATTCCTGGCTCAGGTCCCTTTGAACCAGTAGACCCTCAGATTAATTGTCAGTCCTGCCTTTCCTCCTTTGAATAATGACAGTATGGATCCAATGATTGTGTTGTGGTTTTGTCTTGGTGTCTGTGTGATTGGATTGTTCATTTGGTTGGCGTACAAATCTTGGAAAGACAGCAGTGGAATGGTTCAGAAACCTTTGTGGCCCATTGTCTAAGTGACGCAACTGTCTTGGTGACAGAGTCTTGGTGACGCAATTGTCTTGGTGACAAACTTGTCTTGGTGACAAGAGAATCTCTTCTAGGTGAGGAGATATAAAATGGGGAACCAAAATGCCAAGGAAGGCATTTCTGCTAAAGATTTAGTTGAGCGCAGAGATTGTGAAAAGCAGGCATGAATGAAAACGGAGAATTGAACAGTGATAAATGGAAAAAGGTTCTTTAGCTCACATCATGGATGGTTGAGAGACAAAGGACTGTTGAAAACAGTGAACCTGTGGATGAGTGCGTGTGATTACTTAGAAGAAAAGACTGAAGAATTAGGAGACGGACGTTACAGACTGACAAAAACAGGGATGACTGATTTACCCTCCTGTCTGCCTCCCCCCGGACAGTAGTGTTATACAGACCATGGAGCCCTACAGAGCAGTTGGCTCTAATGAAGCAACTAGACAGGATCTGCAAGCGCTTAGAAGAAGGGAAATTGGCAGATGAAGCTAGATACGATAGACTGATAGATGAGACATACAAGTGCTATGTGTGTAGGACCGGACCTGACAATGCAGAAGTCAGTGACAGCAAGCAGAGATAAGTGCTGGCAGCAGCGAGATGGCATTTTGCTTTAGACCAAGGTCACTCTACAGATAAGGAAGCTGAAGGCTGAGGGAGAGCACACTGACAAACTGCGCAGCGGCCCGACTTACCCCTCCCATCAGGCATTCAGCATAGAGACGCAGAGCCAGAGTGTAGTAGTTTTCAGATTTCTAATCACCTCTGTTGAATAGGTTTTTGGAATAGACACAGTACGTAAGAATCGAAGGGCTAGGCATGTGAATAGAAGGTCAGAGTACGTGAGAAGAAAGATAGACAGGTTAAAAAAAAGGAAGTGACAAAGAAAAGCTGAAAGTAAGTAGACCAGATTGGAGATCAGTAAAAGCAGAGGATCTAGCCAGAATAGCACAGGGGGAACAACATGATTTAGCGCAGGCAAAAAGAGGTAGCTTGCACATGAACCCCCTTGTCTCCTTACCCCCCCACTCCTAATTGCACAGTGCAGGTGAACACCAGGGGGATATGAGGTTGAGTTCCAAGTGGACACGGGGGCAGACAATTCAGTAATTACAGAAGAGGACTGGCCATTTGGGAAAAGTGATTTCTCCCACCATGTTATAGCGACTCCTTACAACTCTCCATCTGTCCTGCTCCCCGTCACTAAAAAGATTCCCCTGCAAATTCAAGGAACCACTGTACACACACAGTTAATGGTATCACCACGGGGTCAATGTAATTTTTTAGGAAGTGATGTGTTGTCACAATTGCAAGCACATATTGAGTATCATCCTGATGGAACTGTCACTATGACACCAGGACTGAAGCCGAGCACTCTTTGTAAAATCATGTCGCTAGACGTTGCTAGTATAGAGGACATAAATGAATTTCCTTCAATGTTAGAAGGTGTGATACCGCATGATTTCTGGGCTTCAGATAAAACAGATGTGGGCAGATTAAGGGTGCAGCCAGTCATGGTCAAATTAAAGCCAGGTGCAATCCTGCCCCAACAGAGACAGTATCCTCTTAGTTCAGCTCAAGAGTTGGCTATAGCTCAGCAGATTACAGAAAATGGTAGCAAGTGATGTTTTAGTTAAAACCTAGCCTCCACCTTCGGCATCTCTGCAGCTAGGTGGCCTTGACAGAAAAAAAAACAAAAAACTTCAGCTTCCCCCTTCAACTACGAGATTTAACTCTCTATGTATTGGCTGGTACAATATATATATATATACACTTTTGTTCCAGATATCTCAGGAAGCTGCTTGGTTCACAGTTATTGATTTTGCCAATGTTATTTTTATAATATGTTGATGACTTACTGATTTGTGCCCCCTCCAGGAAACAGTGTCGTATTGCAACAATATCACTCATGTTGTTTTTGTACCAAGCTGGATGTAAAGCGTCAAAGGATAAACTGCAATTCTGTAAATCTTCAGTTATCTTTTTGGGACATTGCATTACACTGGGGTCGCGACATCTGACCAGCGCTCGCAAAGAAGCTATACAGAATTTTCCTATTCCTGTTAATGTTGCCGCTCTTAGGATATTTCTTGGACTGGTTTTCATACTGCAGGATGCAGCCTCTCTATGACTGTATCACCATTGTGCCTTTTAAACTAACTCCTGAAGGTATAGACTGTTTTTATTCTCTCAAAAACAGGATTGTGGCAGCTCCAGCGCTAGGAACCCCCAACTATGAACTACCATTCACCCTGTAACTCCACGAACAGCAGGGACACGCGGCAGGGGTATTGACTCAGTTACATGGTGACAATCAAAGGCCTGTAGCCTATTTCAGTGGAAGACTAGATGCAGTGGCTAGAGGTGCCCCGTCCTGTGTACGGGCAGTACATGCTGTAGGACTATTGCTTCACAAATAGTCAGATATCGTTCTTGATCATCCACTGACAGTACTTACACCTCATGATGTATATACCATACTGAACCAGGTGCAACCGGCACACCTTTCAGCTGCACGTCACCTTCGATTGCAATGTGCACTTTTAATGCCTCCAAATGTTTCTTTGCAGAGATGTACCACACTTAATCCTGCCACGTTGTTACCTCTCTCGGATCTAAAGGAGGGGTCAGGTACGGTATTGTACAAAGAAGATCCAAGAGAGGAGATTCCTCATGATTGTGTTCAGCTTATGGCACAAGAAACAGCAGGTCTACCCACAGTGTTTGAAACTGAGAGACTTAATGCTGATTTTGAATTTTTTGTAGATGGATCTCGCCACCAAGATGACTCAGGTACCTTCCACACCGGGTATGCCATCGTCTCCCTGAATGCAGTGATCAAAGCAGAACCAATGCTCCCACATCAGTCGGCCCAGGAGGCTGAACTTAAGGCTATGACCGAGGCCTGTAAGATAGCTGAAGGTAGAATTGTTAACATCTACACAGATTCTAGATACGCATTCGGTATAGCTTATGATTTTGGTCCAATTTGGAAATCTAGAGGATTCCTGACGGCAGCAGGACATCCCATTAAAAATGCTGACGCAGTCCAGCAGTTAATTGATGCATTACAATTACCAAAAGAGGTAGCTGTCATAAAAGTTAAAGCACATACCAGACGCACTGATCAGGTGAGTAAAGGAAACGCAATGGCCGATGCAGCAGCAAAAACAGCAGCCAGTAGACCACTCCAAGGGGTAACGATGCACCAGGTAAGCGCTCCCAAAAATCCCTTTGTGTCGGAGGATGCCTTAGCCCAGATGCAGGCTCAGGTGCGCCAGGAGGAAGTAGAAAAGTGGGAAAAAGAAGGTGCATGTCTGAATGCAGCAACTGGGGTATGGGGAAGAGGGATGCGTCGATGCCTTCCAAGGGCGTTGTACCCTGCGGTCGCCCAGATGTTACATGGGCCAACCCACCAGTCCAAAACTGCTGTAATGAGCGTGATGCAGAAGCATTGGGTGGCACCAGGTTTTTCCACCTGTATAGAAGGTTTGATCCAGGGATGCATGGTATGTGCTACACATAATCAGGGAAGGGTAGTCAAGACACCACCCAAACACACCCCTCGGTCCCTCTATCCTTTCCAGAGACTGCAGATTGATTATATTCAGCTGCCAAAATCAGGATCATGGGAGTATGGGTTGGTGTGTTTTGATTTATTCTCAGGTTGGCCGGAGGCTTTCCCGATTGCCAAGGCTACGGCTGCGGCAACCGCAAAGAAGCTGCTTGCGGAGGTGGTGTGCAGGTATGGAGTACCAGAGGTGATCGAAAGTGACAGAGGTACACATTTCACAGGTGAAATAATGAATGAAGTCTTGACAGCTCTGGGAATTCAACAAGCTTTTCATACCCCATATCATCCACAAAGCAGTGGAAAAGTAGAAAGACTAAATGGACATTGAAGTTAAAAATCCAAAAGGCCATGGCTGAAACAGGGAAATCTTGGCCTGAATGTTTACCATTAGCCCTATACTCAGTAAGGTACACTCCAAATAGAAAAACTGGACTTTCTCCGTATGAAGTACTATTTGGCAAAGTGCCTAGCTTAGGATGTTTCTTTCCCCAAGCACTGGAAATGAGTAACCATGTATTAAGCTCATATGTAAGGGATTTGCATAAAAGACTCAAAAAAGTACATGATAATGTCTTCAGTTCTCTTCCAGATCCGAACCAGGATCCTGGGAGTCACAGCTTGCAGCCCGGAGACTGGGTAGTCATTAAAAGACACGTGAGAAAGAGTCTGGATCCGAGATTTGATGGACCTTTCCAAGTTCTACTGACGACAAGTACCGCAGTCAAGCTACAAGGCAAGGAAACTTGGATCCACGCATCGCATTGTAAGAAGATCCTTGGAGAGCCTCCAGAAGAGGAATGATGCTACTAATGACATTTGCTTGCATCCTTGCAGTAACGGATGCTTGGAACAGACTTAGCCGAGTAGATGGAGATGATAACAGATTCATTAGACACCACTTAGCTTTAGTGGATGGACTGAAAGAACAAAACCAAAATGTTGCAAACTGTTGGATTTGTACACATGCGCCGGTGACATTCACCAGTCTACCATTTCTTGCAGTCCCAGTCTCGTGGGGAGAAATTAACTCTTGGGGATACTGTGCAGACACATTAAGCAGCAATGCCACTCAAAAACTTTGGAACACTACGGTAGGAATACCGGTAGTGGGTTGGACTGATTTTCCATGGTGGCAGGGAAATCTAACAGGGCAGATAATTCCAAGACTGTATCTATCTTTTAAAGGTGGGGCATGGGTACGCAGAAATAGAACTAGTATAACATCTTTGGAGAAATACCGACACAGGGGTTAAAGATAAGTTTTGGGGTCACTACAGGAAGCTTAGATGCTTTCAAACCCTCCCTATTAGAACGATATCTACACACTGATAAATGGGAAAATAATGTTTTCTTTGAGAATGGAAATGATGAAACTTGTGCTAACAAACCAGGTAACCTGAGGTGTAATACAGATAAAGGGTATCAGAAGAACACTCCCACCTGCGGAGAACCTACCGCAGGATACTGCTCCCCACTAGGACAAAAGCCCGGCTGGTGCATGATGAGTAATATTTCAAAGTTTATAGATTTGGCACACCGATTAGTATTACAGCATTCAGCTATATGGAACCTTCCACCATCAATGTATTGGGTATGTGGGGACAAGGCATTTAAGTGGCTTCCAGTAGGAGTCACCGGGAAATGCACCCTAGCTAGATTGACACCAGCCACCTATCTCATTACTCCAGATAGATTAGATCCATTGTCTATTCCAAAATATACACTACATAAACGATCTGCAGACAATAGACCTCGCCCAAATGGGAGACCACACATAGTGGAGATGGGAATAGCAAATAAATTTTTCAGTGCATTATTCATCTACCCTATGATAACTCAGACGTGGGATAAGTTGGTAGAATCCACAGATTACCTAGATGATCAAATATGGGATATATTAGATATCCTCAATGGGTCCCTTGCAGTACAGAACCAGCTAATTATTGTTACTAACCAACATACCCTCGTGTTAGATTACCTGACTGCAGCTCAAGGAGGGATGTGCCAGATTATTGGACCTGCATGTTGCCATTATATTGATAATTCTAGTGTTTTAACCCTTAAATATAAGCTAGAGAATGTCATAAAGTTAAGGAAACTATATGATGAGGCAAATCTGAAGAATCAAGATTCATGGTGGGCAAATACTTTCTCCTTAACCCCGCAAATTGGTTCAAAGGTATAGGGGATGGCTGACTGGGATAATACAAGCTGGCCTACAGGTTTTATTGATATGTCTTGCTATCTATTTAGTTTTTAAAATTTGTTTGATGTGTATTAGACGATGTACTAGGACAAAGAGGAGATATGAAGATGTGTATTGATCAAATGAAGGAAAAAAGGAGGGGATGTTAGAGTTAAATTCAGTATTTCTTCTCAAGGCCTTGGGAAGCTGAGGCATAGCAGAAGGGAAGATAAGAAAAGAATGTTCCTTCCTTGATAATACTCCCCCTGACCTAAAGAGATACTCTGTGCTAGGAGCGAAAATCAGGGCTAAAGGCAAAGATGGAAAGTTTGGTTAGAAAACAGTATGTTACGTGCTTTAATGATAAGTTGTATTAACTGCCATATATGGTAATCCCGCTTCCTGCTTCAGGGTGTATATAAGCCCCTTCATTAGCAATAAAGAGTAGAGTATATTGACGCACCCTTTGGTTTGTGTCTTATTCTCTCTGGTACCACATTCCGAGGAGGAAAGGGTTAACAAGATAACAGCGACTACACTCCCATCATTGCCTTTTCCCCATCATTGCTTTTTCCCCATCACTGCTTTTCCCCATCACTCCCATTATTGCTTTTCTCCATCACTCCCATCATTGCTTTTTCCCCATCACCCATCATTGCTTTTCCCCATCACCCCATCATTGTTTTCCCCATCACTCCCATCATTGCTTTTCCCCATCACTCCCATCATTGTTTTTCCCCATCACTCCTATCATTGCTTTTCCCCATCACCCATCATTGTATTTTCCACATCACTCCCATCATTGCTTTTCCCCATCACCCTATCATTGTTTTTCCCCATCACTCCCATCATTGCTTTTCCCCATCACCCCATCATTGTTTTCCCCATCACTCCCATCATTGTTTTTCCCCATCACCCATCATCTTCCCCATCCTATATTGTTTTTCCCATCACTCCCATCATTGCTTTTCCCCATCACTCCCATCATTGCTTTTTCCCCATCACTCACCATCATTGCTTTTCCCATCACTCCTAATGCTTTTCCCATCATTTTCCCACTCTCTCATTTTTCCCATCACTTTTTCATTTTTCCCATCACCCCATATGTTCCTCATCCTCATTGCTTCCCTATCCACATTTTTCCCCATCTCCATCATTTTTCCACACTCCCTCATTTTTCCATCACTCCCATCTTTTCCATCATCCACATTGTTTTCCCCATCACTCCATCATTGCTTCCCTCATCCCTCATGTTTTTCCCTCACTCCATCATGTTCCCATCACTCATCATTGCTTTCCATCACCCACATTTTTTCCCATACTCCCACATACTTTCCATACCCCATCATTGCTTCCCCATCACTCCAATGTTTTTCCCTCCTCCCATCATTTTTTCCCCATCCTCCCACATGTTTTCCCACTGCTTCCCATCACTCCATCATGCTTCCCCACACCATCATTCTTCCCATCCTCCATCATGTTCCCCATCACTCCCACATGCTTTTCCCTCATCCACTTGTTTCCCCATCATCCCCTTGTTTTCTCCATCACTCCTCTGTTTCCCCACATCCCTCATGTTTCCATCACTCCCATCTTGCTTTTCCCATCATCCCCATGTTTTTCCCATCACTCCATCATGCTTTTCCCATCACTCCCATCATGTTTTTCCCATCACTCCCATCATTGTTTTTCCATCCTCCCATCATTCTTTTCCCCTCACCCATCATTGTTTTCCATACTCCATATACTTTCCATCACCCATCATGCTTTTCCCACCTCCATCATTGTTTTTCCATCCCCATCATTTTTTTCCATCTGTTTCCAAATCCCATCATCTTTCCCATCATCCATCATTGCTTTTCCCTCACTCCATCATGCTTTCCACTTTTTTTCCCATCACTCCCTCATTGCTTTCCATCACCCCATCATTGCTTCCTACCATCAGCCTGCCCATCACTCCTCATGCTTTCCATATCCATCATTGTTTACCCAAATCCCCAGTTTTCCATCATCCATCATTTTCCATCACTCTCTTGTTCCATCCTCTCATGCTTCCCACACTCCATCATTGCTTTCCCCATCACTCCCACATTCTTTCCATCACTCCTCTGCTTTTCCTCATCACTCCCATTTTTTTCCCCACACTCCCATCATTGTTTTCCCCATCACTCCACATTGTTTCCATCACCCCATCATTGCTTTTCCCCACACCCATCATGTTTTCCCATCTCCCATCATTGTTTTTCTCATTGCTTGCCTCATCACTCCATCATTGTTTTTCCCATCACTCCATCATTGCTTTCCCCATCATCTCACATTGCTTTTCCCCTCACTCCCACATGTTTTTCCCCATCATTCCCACATTGTTTCCATCACTCCCATCATTGCTTTTCCCATCATCCCTCTTGTTTTTCCCATCACTCCCATCATTGCTTTCCATCACCCATCATTGCTTTTCCCATCACCATCTTGTTTTCCCATCACCCCATCATTGCTTTTCCCCATCACCCATCATTGTTTTCCCCATCACTCATCATTGCTTTTCCCATCCCCATCATTCTTTTTTCCCCATCACCCATCATTGCTTTTCCCCATCACTCCCATCATTGCTTTCCCATCACCCATCATTTTTTCCCCATTACTCCTCATTTCTTTCCCCATCACCCATCATTGTTTTTCCCATCACTCCCATCATTGTTTCCCCATCACTCCATCATTGTTTTTCCCCATCACTCCCATCATTGTTTTCCCCATCACCTCATTTTCCATCACTCCCATGTTCCATCACCTTTTTTCCCACACCTCATTGTTCCCCACCATATTTTCCACCCTCTGCTTCCAACCATTGTTTCCCTCATTTTCCACACGCTTCCCTCCATATGCTTTCCCACCCATCATGTTCCCATCACCTCATTGCTTCCCATCAACCATCATTGTTTCCCCATCACCCATCTGTTTCCCTCCTCTGTTTCCATCACTCCCTCTTGTTTCCCATCACCATTGTTTCCCATCACTCCCATCATTTTTCCCCACACTCCCATCATTGTTTCCCTCACCCATCATTGTTTCCCATCCCACTCTTTCCCATCATCTTTCCCCATACTCCCTCATTGTTTCCCATCACCCCATCATTGTTTCCCATCATTTTTCCCCCACCCATCATTGTTTCCCACACCCATCTTTTTCCCATCATGTTTCCCATCACCCATCATTGTTTTCCATCACCCATCATTGCTTTCCATCACCCATTGTCCCACATCCCTCATTGTTTCCCCATCATCCCATCATGTTTTCCATCATCCCATCATGTTTTTCCCACACCCCATCATTGTTTCCCATCACCCCACGTTTCCATCACCATCATTGTTTTTCCCATCCTCCCATCATTGCTTTTCCCTCACCCCTCATTGTTTTCCATCACTCCCATCATGTTTCCCATCACCCCATCATGTTTTCCCCTCACCCATCATTGTTTTTCCCATCACTCCCATCTTGTTTTTCCCCATCACCCCATCATTGTTTTCCCCATCACTTCCCATCATTGCTTTCATCCCCCATCACTCATCATTGCTTTTCCCCATCACTCCATCATTTTTTCCCCCATCATCCCATCATTGCTTTTTCCCCATCATCCCATCATTGCTTTTCCCCATACTCCTCATTGCTTTTTCCCATCACTCCATCATTGCTTTTCCCCATCACTCCATCATTGCTTTTTCCCCATCATCCCATCATTGTTTTTCCCCATCACTCCCATCATTGTTTTTCCCCATCACTCCCATCATTGCTTTTCCTCACCATCATTGTTTTTTTCCCCATCACTCTTTTTCCCATCACTCCCATCATTGCTTTTCCCCATCTCACTCCCATCCCATCATCCATCATTGTTTTCCATCACTCCATCTTGCTTTTCCCATCATCCATCATTGTTTTTCCCATCACTCCATCATTGTTTTCCCCATCACTCCTTTTTTTTCCCATCACTCCATCATTGTTTTCCCCATCACTCCACATTGTTTTCCCCATCACCATCTTGTTTTCCCATCACTCCATCATTGTTTTTCCCCATCACTCCATCATTGTTTTTCCCCATCACCCATCATTGTTTTCCCCATCACTATCATTTTTTCCCATCACCCCATCATTGTTTTCCCCATCCTCATTGCCCACACCATCATTGTTTTCCCACATCCCACATTGTTTTCCATCACTCCATCATTTTTCCCATCACCATCTTGTTTTCCCTCACCCATCATTGTTTTCCCATCACTCCCATCATTGTTTTCCCATCCCCATCATTGTTTTCCCCATCACCCATCATTGTTTTCCCATCACCCATCATTGCTTTTCCCATCACCCCATCATTGTTTTTCCCATCACCATCATGTTTTTCCCCATCACCCATCATTGTTTTCCCCATCCTCCATCATTGTTTTCCCATCACCCATCATTGTTTTCCATCACTCCCATCATTGTTTTCCCATCACTCCATCATTTTTCCCATCACCATCATTGTTTTTCCCCATCACTCCTCATTTTTTCCCCATCCCATCATTGCTTTTCCCATCACTCCCATCTTGTTTTCCCATCACCCATCATTTTTTCCCTCACCCATCATTGTTTTCCCCATCACCATCATGTTTTCCCCATCACTCCATCATTGTTTTTCCCATCACCCATCATGTTTTCCCCATACTCCCATCATTTTTTCCCATACTCCCATCATTTTTTCCCATCACCCCATCATTGTTTTTCCATCATCCATCATGTTCCTCCCCATCATTGTTTTTCCCATCACTCCATCATTGCTTTTCCCCATCATCCATCATTGTTTTCCCCATCATCTTTTCCCATCCATCATTGTTTTCCCATCATTTTCCCATCATTGTTTTCCCATCACCCATCATTGTTTTTCCCCATCACCCCATCATTGTTTTTCCCATCACTCCATCATTGTTTTTCCCATCACTTCCCATCATTGTTTTCCCATCACCCATCATTGTTTTCCCCATCACTCCATCATTGTTTCCATCACCCATCATTGTTTTTCCCATCATCCATCATGTTTTCCCATCACTCCATCATTGTTTTCCCCATCACTCCCATCATTGTTTTCCCATCACTCCATCATTGCTTTTCCCCATCAATCCCATCATTGTTTTTCCCCATCACTCCCATCATTGTTTTTCCCCATCACTGCTTTTCCCCATCACTCCCATCATTGCTTTTCCCCATCACTCCCATCATTGCTTTTCCCCATCACTCCCATCATTGCTTTTCCCATCATTGTTTTTTCCCATCACTCCCATCATTGCTTTTCCCCATCACTCCCATCATTGCTTTTCCCCATCACCCCATCATTGCCTGCCCCATCACTCCCATCATTGCTTTTCCCCATCAATCCCATCATGTTTTTACCCATCACTCCCATCATTGTTTTTCCCCATCACTCCCATCATTGTTTTTTCCCCATCACTCCCATCGTTGTTTTTCCCATCACTCCCATCATTGCTTTTCCCCATCACTCCCATCATTGCTTTTCCCCATCACTCCCATCATTGCTTTTCCTCATCACTCCCATCATTGTTTTTCCCCATCACTCCCATCATTGTTTTTCCCCATCACTCCCATCATTGTTTTCCCCATCACTCCCATCATTGCTTTTCCCCATCACTCCCATCATTGTTTTCCCCATCACTCCCATCATTGCTTTTCCCCATCACTCCCATCATTGTTTTCCCCATCACTCCCATCATTGTTTTTCCCCGTTGCTTTGCCCCATCACTCCCATCATTGTTTTTCCTCATCACTCCCATCATTGTTTTTCCCCATCACTCCCATCATTGTTTTTCCCCATCACTCCCATCGTTGTTTTTCCCATCACTCCCATCATTGCTTTTCCTCATCACTCCCATCATTGCTTTTCCCCATCACTCTTATCATTGCTTTTCCCCATCACTCCCATCATTGTTTTTCCCCATCACTCCCATCATTGTTTTTCCCCATCACTCCCATCATTACTTTTCCCCATCACCCCATTATTGCTTTTCCCCATCACTCCCATCATTGTTTTTCCCCATCACTGCTTTTCCCCATCACTCCCATCATTGCTTTTCCCCATCACTCCCATCATTGCTTTTCCCATCATTGTTTTTTCCCATCACTCCCATCATTGCTTTTCCCCATCACTCCCATCATTGCTTTTCCCCATCACCCCATCATTGCCTGCCCCCATCACTCCCATCATTGCTTTTCCCCATCAATCCCATCATTGTTTTTACCCATCACTCCCATCATTGTTTTTCCCCATCACTCCCATCATTGTTTTTCCCCATCACTCCCATCGTTGTTTTTCCCATCACTCCCATCATTGCTTTTCCCCATCACTCCCATCATTGCTTTTCCCCATCACTCCCATCATTGCTTTTCCTCATCACTCCCATCATTGTTTTTCCCCATCACTCCCATCATTGTTTTCCCCATCACTCCCATCATTGCTTTTCCCCATCACTCCCATCATTGTTTTCCCCATCACTCCCATCATTGCTTTTCCTCATCACTCCCATCATTGTTTTCCCCATCACTCCCATCATTGTTTTTCCCCATCACTCCCATCATTGTTTTTCCTCATCACTCCCATCATTGTTTTTCCCCATCACTCCCATCATTGTTTTTCCCCATCACTCCCATTGTTGTTTTTCCCATCACTCCCATCATTGCTTTTCCCCATCACTCCCATCATTGCTTTTCCCCATCACTCTTATCATTGCTTTTCCCCATCACTCCCATCATTGTTTTTTCCCCATCACTCCCATCATTGTTTTTCCCCATCACTCCCATCATTGCTTTTCCCCATCACTCCCATCACACACACACACACACACACAAGCACCTCTCACCTGTACACACACACATACACCACCTCTCACCTGTACACGCACACACCACCTCTCACCTGTCCGCAGCATCACCAGCGCCCGCGCTTCCTCGCTCTGACACAGCCGGCCGCTGAATGATTACGTCATCCAGTAGTGCTGCTCTCTGTGTCAGAGACAGGAAGCGCGGGCGCCGGGCAGGAAGCAGGAAGGATCCTTGCAGCTCCGCTCCTGCTATTTTCTCTTGCAGGCAGCGGGGCTGCTGGGATCGCTCCCTGCCCACCGCACATGAGGGCAATGTGGCCAGGGGCCCCCGGAGCTTCGGGCCCGGAGAAACCGGCCAGATTGCCCTCATTATTAGCCTCCCTGCAAGGGCCCCCTGGAGCCTCTGGGCCCCGATGCAACCGCACTGGTTGAACTGGCGGTATGTCCGCCCATGCTTCTATGCTGAGATGAGATCATGTGAATTTTCAGGCCCAAACCCTGAGGCAGCACTACGGAGAGTGACAACATTTCTCTAGACAGTCTGTCGATCCAAATCACCATATACATCCATATCTATTTCCAGCCTGGCTTGTATCTGTGAGGACACTGATGGATTTGGTGACTTGGTCACCAAGCACAATGCCGAGCGTCAGATGGAGTGACATAAAGCCGCCACCACTGGCCTCTGGAGGAGACGTGTTCTGTGCAGTGACGGATCACACTTCTCTGACCGGCGTCTGATGGAGGAGTCTGGGTTTGGTAAACACCAGGAGAACGTTACCCCCTGACTGCATTGTGCCCCCTGTACAGATGGTGGAGGAGGATAATGCTATGGGATTGTTATCAGGGTCGGCATCAGCCCCTTAGTTCTAGGGAAGGGAAATCTTAATTCTTCAGCACAAGATATTGTGGATAATTGTGGCCTCCAGCTTTGTGGGAATAGTTTGGGGAAGACCCTTTTCTGTCCCCCCATGACTGTGCACAAGGACCATACAGACACGGCGGGGGAGTTTGGTGGAAGTACTAGATCGGGTTCAATCCCCAGCCCTGATCCACAAGCACCTCACTTGACAAAGGGTAAGGTTTTAATATTTCAGGACCGTCCCGATTAGGGTCACCGTGAAGTGGTGGGATGGCTTTTGCATTTTTTTAATCAATATAATGTTAACTAAGTAGCCTATATTATTTTCATGAACTGTTGCAGCTTATTTATGTACTGCAGGGTATTTGCTTATTATGCTTCTATCTTGGGTTTTGTCTATTTAGTAGTGAGTGTGAACATGTATTTACATGCTGCATGCACACCAACTTCTATCCCAGTTCATTTCTTTAGTTTTTTTTCCAGGTTGTTTGCACTTTGCTATGATGTGGTTCCCCATGGCTGTGTGTCTACTAGCAGTGTTCAGTTCTTCTCAGCCCTTATCGATCTTTACATCATTTATCATATGGTAAGGTTTTAATACTAGAGGGTAAGACCGTCCCGAATAGACTCATGGTGACCTGGTGGGAGAACTTATATGTTTTTTTTTATCAAAATTATGTTAACCAAGTACACTATATTACTTCACTGCAATATTGCTATTTATTAATTGCAGGGTACTTGCTTACTTTGTTTTCGTCTTGAATTTTGTCAGCCAAAATGTTGGCAAATATGTACTAATGGTGGTCATTTATGGTTATCTAGCCCCCAATTATTGTTACCCCCAATGGGCTGCAATGCCGTTTACTTTCTGCTCTTCTTGTTTTTGCTGACCTTCATTTTTTGCTGCAGTGTTTTCCTCCACTACGCCTATAGCTACAGCGCACATTGCCAGCTTTGGACATCACAAGAATTTGCCCCACTGCTGTTGCTTTTGGTGGAGCATCTGCCCGTTATGGCCACTAAGCAGCCGGTCAGTGCCGATGGCATCTGTATGTAGATGTACTCTGTGGTATATGTTGCCATCTGTACACCTCTGATCGTCATCTTTTCATTGTGTATTCATGTTCATGGTCCCAGTGTAAGTGGAAGATCTCAGCGCCCTGTCATTACAGCACGGCACATTTCCAAGAACTATTATGAACACGACATGTGCTGAGAACAAAGCAAGAGCGGAAGTCAATTCATGAATAAACACAGTGAGGTTTATATACACAGCTGCTGACAAAGAGACGGGGATGACAAGTGCTTGGTACATGGTTTATAGGGGCTGAGATGATGCTGCTTTTACCTCCATTGTTTCTCTGTGCAGCTTTCTTTTACGTTTCCTCTTTTTATCGGTAACATAGTTGCACCATGTCATGGAGTAGCCACTATGGCCGCTGACGTCTTAGGAAATACACCTGAGTCTATGAAGTCTCCAGTCGAGATCCCAGTATCATCCCTTCTTCTATGGAACTCATGGGCTACACGGTGACCAACTGTCCCTAATCTTCAGGGGTAGCTGAGGGATGTAGGATTACATCTTCCCAAGACAAACCCAACGTCATGTACCATGACTAGGTGTCAGGGGCCATGGATGCTCTGCTTCACCTATGCTACAGTAAAATATTACTCATGACAGAATGTCCAAGCTTGGTGGACGGCAGGTAGGCCCCATACACATGGATACGACCATTGCTGATGTTAGCCATTCTCATTAATGAGTGGTGAAGGCCATTCATCACTTTGTCAGAAATACAAGAGACCGTCTTTTTGGAAGTTAAAATCCTGAAGTACTAGAAACCACCTGATATAGGAAAGATGTATATCTTCGTACCGTGTTAGCCAGTAGATAGAAAAATATTTAGACTTGAGAGTCCTCAGTGGTTGATACCTTTTAATGGCTAACTGAAAAGATGGTAACAAATTGCAAGCTTTCGAGACTACTTGTGTCCTCTTGTGTATAAATATGTGATTCTTCAGTTTTTGTTTTAGTCTTTGCCTGATGAAGAGACCTGAGTAGTCTCGAAAGTTTGCAATTTGTTACCATCTTTTCAGTTAGCCATTAAAAGGTATCAACCACTGAGGACTCTCAAGTCTAAATATTTTTCTAGAAACCACCTGGTCACTCGGGCATTGTTCTCTTTCTTCTCCCTCATCCACTTTAGTGGGGCATGGTCTGACACTAGTCTGAACTTCCTGCCTAAGAGGCACTACCTTAGAGTGTCCAAATCCCACTTGATAGCTAAACATTCCTTCTCCACTATGGAATAATTTTCCTCGCAGGATGACAACTTCCAGCTACGATACATTATGAGGTGCTCTTCCCCGTTCACCTCTTGAGATAAGACAGCACCCAGCCCAACATCCAACGCGTCCGTCTGGACTACAAACTCCTTGGAGAAATCGAGTGCTACCATCACCGGCTGTTTACACAGGGCCAGCTTCAGTTCCTGGAAGGCCGTCTCAGCTTCTGGAGACCACTTAGTCATAGCCGACTTTTTCCCTTTAAGGAGGTCTGTCTCAGAAGCCGCTACCTTTGGGAAGTTTGGGATAAAGCGGCGGTAATAGCCCACAATGCCCAGGAACGCCCTGACCTGCTTCTTTGAGAGGGGTTGTGGCCAACACTGGATCACTTCAACTTTATTTATCTGAGGCTTTATTTCGCCCCTTCCTACAACATAGCCCAAGTATTTTGCTTCCTCCATTCCCAAGGCACATTTCTTCGGATTATGGAAAACCCCACCTGCCGCAGATCATCAAATATCACCTGGACCTTGCTATCCCAATCCTGGCTGAAGATTACAATGTCATCCAGGTAGGCCACTGCATACCTCTTGTCGGGAGCTAGGATCCTGTCCATGGCTCTCTGGAACGTGGCTGGAGCGCTTTTTAACCAAACAAGATGCTAGTGTATTGAAAGCATCCATCTGGCGTTGAAAAGGCAGTCTTCTCTTTGGCGTCTTGAGACATGGAGATTTGCCAATACCCTTTTGTGAGGTCAAGGGTAGTAATGTACTGAGCCGGTCCTAGCCTCTCAATTAATTTATCGACATGGGGCATTGGGTAAGCATCAAACTTATGCAACAACCCTACCGGCATCACTGCATGGCCTTCCATCCCCCACCTGCCTTACACACCAACTTACTCACTACTCTGGGCCATGCTGTGAATTCTGTCTGTTGCCGGCTCCATGCTGTGTGCCTCATGTCTCCTGCCTGCTCTCTGCAGGCTTCCTGGCTGTGTGCAAAGGGGGGCAGCGCCGGCACTTCCTGGTTCTTATAGAGTCAGTGTGCACCTTCCTAAGGTGTCCCCAACCAATTGCCAGGAGGCCTCTGGAATTTAAAGCATCCTCGCCCATAGGAGGATGCCTGAGCAACCATTTCTCTCAGTCAGTATCTTGCTGCTGAGCTGCCAGGTCCTGTCCTGTTTTCCGCCTTCTCTGGGGGCAGAGTACCCAGATCTGTTTCTGTGCTTTGTGCCTTACTTGTTCTGCCCTCCAGGAGGCTGCATATCCTGGACTGTATCCTAGTTCCTGTACCTTATCCCATACCTGACCCTGTCTGTATTCAGTCCTATTTCTGTGTCTGTTGTATCCTTGTCCGTAGTCTTCCCTACCCTGCTGTGTGTATCCTTGTGTTCACTCCTGCGGTTCTGCCTTTTGCTCCGCACTCCTGTGGTTCTGCCTTTTGCTCCACACTCCTGCGGTTCTGCCTTTTGCTCTGCACTCTTTCAGCACTGCCTTTGCTCCGCACTCCTGCGGTTCTGCCTTTGCTCCGCACTCTGCGGTTCCGTCTTCCTCTCAGTCCGCACTCTGCGGTTTCATCCTGCTTTCGCTCCGCTCCTTGCGGTTCTGCCTTGCTCTGCTCCTTGCAGTTCTGCTTTGCTCCACACCTCACGGTTCTGCACTTTGCTCTGCAACCTGTGGCTCTGCTGGTTGCTCCACAACCAGCAGTCCTATTCTACACTCCACTCCGCAACCCTGCGGCTCTGCTCTTCTCCTGTTACGCACCCTGCGGGACCTCGCTTCTCCAGTCTGAACAGGTTCCTACCTGTTCTCATAAACCACTAATTCCAGTCCATGTCTCTGTCCTTCCCTAGTCAGTCCCAGCTCCACCCCTTCCTGTATTCCACTCGTACCTGCCTATGTTCCTGTCCTACCCATACTGGTTCCAGTCCCGCCAGCCGTGGCCGCCTGTCCTGCCAGAGTGCTAACCGTGCCTGCCTATCCTGCCAGAGTGCCAGCTGTGCTCGTCTATCCTGCCATAGTGCCAGCCATGCCCGCCTGTCCTGCCAGAGTGCCAGCCGTGCCCGCCTACTCACAAGAGTACCAGCCGTGCCCGCCTGCCTGTCGTGCCTGTCGACACTCACTCGCACCTGTCCAAGTGTTCCGTTCCCCAGTGGGATCAGCAGCCACAGCCAGACACCACCTTGGAGTGGTACCTGGCAGCTACCTGCCGCACAAGCCTGACCTCACCATCAGAGGCTCCAGTGAACAACAAGGTAGCTGCTTAGTCACGCCCCTTCCAGGGTAGTCTGGTTTGTGGCACAGTGGGTCCACAAGCCCCCACGTTCGCGCCAACCAGCCTGGGCACGAGCATTACAACTTAGAAACCTCGTTCAGCTTCCTATAGTCATTGCAAAAACACCATTTCCCATCTGGTTTCTGCACTAAGAATATTGGACTGGACCAGCCACTCTTGGATTCCTCAATGACTCCCAGGCTCAGCCTCCGTTTCACCTCCTTTGAGATCATGTCTCGGCGGGCTTTGGGAATTCGATATGGCTTCAAGTTGACCCGGACATGAGGCTCCGTCAGGAACTCATGCTCTATGACCTTCGTACAACATGGAAGTACTGAGAAAAGGTCTCTGTTACGCTGTAGCAACTATCGACACTGCTACTTCTGCGAGCGAGACAAGGTGTCTGCCACCGTAACATCCTGTGCACTGTCATCATACTTGGCCAGCAGACAAGGAGCTTCCACGGGTTCTTTGTCCTGACACAGTTTAATCAGGTTCACGTGGTACACTTTGTAGGGCTTCTGCTTCCCCGGTTGGTGGACTTTGTTGTTGACATCAACTTTCTCCACCATCTCATAGGGACGCTGCCACTTGGCCAGGAATTTGATCTCCACCGTGGGCACCAGCACAAGTACTCGATCCACTGGGTGGAACTGTCTCACCCTGGCTGACCTATTATACACTCTGGACTCTGCATCCTGAGCCTTGATGAGGTGACAATCCTCTCTTGCATCAGGGTAACATGCTCTACCACGCTTCTATAGAGGGTGGTTTCAGCTTCCCAGGATTCCTTCGCCACATCCAGGAGTCCTTGAGAGTGTCGTCCATAGAGCAGTTCAAATGTGGAGAAGCTGGTGGAAGCTTGGTGAACTTCCTGGATGGAGAACAACAGGTAAGGAAGTAGGCAGTCGCAGTGTCGGCCATCCTTCTCCACTGCTTTCTTCAGCATAGCCTTCAAGGTTTTGTTAAACCTCTCCACCAGTCCATCAATCTGGGGATGGTACACTGTGGTTCTGAGCTGGGAAATTTGCACAACTCCCTCATGACCTTCGACATGAAGGGGGTCCCTTGGTCTATCAGTATCTCCTTCAGCAGCCCAGTTCGGGAGAAGATATGGATCAGCTTCCTAGAGATGCACTTGGCAGAGGCATTTCTTAAGGGTACCGCCTCTGGGTACAGGGTAGCAAAATCCAGGACTACCAATATGTATTGATGTTCTCTTGCGGACTTTACCAGGGGTCCTACCCGGTCGAATGGCACCTCCATGATGGGCACCGGTGCCAGAGGACTGTGGAAGTGGGCCACTGGGGAGGTCAGCTGGCATGTGGGGCAGGAACGACAATAGTTCAAACTTTCTCCGTAACACACAGGCCCGTAGAATCTCTGCAGAATGTGCTCCTGGGTCTTATCTGCCCCCAGGTGACAACCCAACACATGGGAATGAGCCATGTCTAACACCATGCGTCTATAGGGCCCTGGGACCAATAACTGCTCTATCACCTCACCTCTTAGCTTGGTTACTCTATAAAGCATATCCCCAGTCACAGCAAAATGAGGGAACCGATTGTCAGCCCCCGGATTCTGAGGCACACCATTTAACACAGTTACATTTTCAAATGCCCCTTTAAGAGTTAGGTCCCTGAGTTGGGCAGTTCCTAACTTTAGTCAGGACACCTCCAGCTCATGGATGATGGCCTCAATGGATGCTGCCTCGGACTCATCGCCAACCAGCACACAAAATGGAAACCCGTCAGCTGCGACCTGCGACAAGGTTTCTTTAGGAGCAACCTGGCTGTTGTCCGGACAATCAGACGTCCTCCCTTTCTTTTGCTTTCCCCATGACTTACAATCCAAAAACGTCAGTGGCTGGATGAAAGATGCAAGAGTCTGTCTGGATCCCACAGACTCTCTCAGCTTTTATGCACACACACTGATTACAAGCAAACCGGTCACAGGTGAGGATGTTACCTTTAGTAGCCAGTCAAACCCATTTTCGTATCAACTTCTGTGCATGTTATCAGGCATCAGGCCAAAATCACCAGGGTATGTAAACTTTTGATCAGGGTCATTTGGATGTTTTGGGTTGTCATTATGATTTAAAAAGATAAAACACAGTAGTTTAACAATAAATGGCTTCATCCAACCACTAACCATGAGTGGAGAAAAAGTTTTGGTGTTCTCATTCATATTCTCTGAAAAAAGGTCAAGAAAGCAAAAATTCTGCTGGGGTATGTAAACTTTTGAGCACAACTGTATCTATTTATGTGATTTATTTAATAAAAATTAAATTTTAAGGATTACGCTCTATGGAGATGGTTTATCCCTTAATTTTCTCAAGTGTTCATTATATATGGGATAATATCTTCTCATGTAATTTACATGTATAGGGTGAAATACTGTCATTAACTGAAACAGAAACACATGAGTAGGATGCTTATAACTGGGCGAGGAACAGTCAAAATAGTTGTGGAGGATAGGTTCACACACCACAGCAAGACTAAGCAAAGCAACAAAGTATGCAATTGCTTTTTCACTTGATAAAGGCACTAGTCCAGCGCTGAAACGCGTTGTAGAAATAAAAATCATTTAACTACTGTTGGTCCCAAGGATTCTTTATTAGAGCAGCTAAACTGGTGTCACCCGTTGGTCTTGTGCACTTTTTGTTCCCCCATAGCTTTTATATTATAAGACACAAAGTAGTTATAATGTATCAGCAAGGAGTCTCACAGGCAAAGATTTTAAAGCAGATTGGGGATTCATTATGTGCTGTTCAAGCTTTTTTGAACATATACCAAGAAATGGGCCATGTTGAGGACTGTAGACGCAGTGGTGAGACAAGGAAGCTTAGTGCAGATGAAAGACACATCACACTTATGTCCCTTCAAAATAGGAAGATGTCCAGCAGTGGCATCAGCTCAGAACTAGCAGCAATTAGTGGGAGACAGTTACACCTATCTACAGTTCAGAGAAGTCTGACCAGAAGGAATCTTCATGGAGGAATTGCGGCCAAAAACCCATACTTGTGACATGGAAACAAGATAAAACAACTCAACTGTGCACGAAATCATAGGAACTGTGGTGCAGAAAAATGTCAGCAGGTATCTGGGCTGAGGAGTCACACTTTGAAATATTCGGCTGTAACAGAAGCAGTTTGTCACAGATGGCTTGAGAGTGGCACAATAATGAGGGTCTGCAGGAGCAGTGGAGCATGTGGAAGGTCCTGGAAATTTGCAGCTACAGTTGTATACATGGAATTGGGGATACTTGGAGTCCTCAGTGCTGATAAATACAGACACACACACACTTATCAATCATGTAATACCGTCAGGGAAGCATCTTCCAAATTTATTCTGCAGCTATACAACAAACACAAACATCTTGCCAATATAATTAATAACGAGGAGTCCTGGAAGTGATGATCCAGCCCCACGGATCCCTGATCTCACATCATCCAGTCTGTCTGGGATCACATGAAGAGGCAGAAGGATCTGCACAAGACTCATACACAGAAGATCTGTGGTTGGTTCTCCAAGATGTTTGGAACAACCTTCCTGCCAAGTTCCTTTAAAAACTGTATGCAAATGTACCTAGAAGAACTGATGAAGGCAAAGGGCGATCACAGTAAATATTGATTTGATTTAGATTTAAGATTTTTTTCCACACTTGCCTAAAATTTTAGCTCAGTACTGTTGTGAATATGCTGGAGGCGGCTTCTGAGCTGGGGCTCCCTCCGGTGGTTGCTAAGGGTAATGAACTGATTAATGAATGGCCTTCAGCTGGCGCTGAATGGTAGGATATAAGTGGCCTGAGTTCCCAG
This sequence comes from Oophaga sylvatica, assembly GCA_033576555.1. Classification (NCBI taxonomy): domain Eukaryota; kingdom Metazoa; phylum Chordata; class Amphibia; order Anura; family Dendrobatidae; genus Oophaga; species Oophaga sylvatica. Next base: position 124,052,694 of record JARQOD010000008.1, read on the forward strand.
CAGCCTTGCCGGTTATCAATTGTTCCTTCTGGTCTTGCTTGAAGCACTGCTAGTTTCCTGCTCGCCTTCAGATAAGTGTTTGCTGTTTTTTTTTCCTCTGTTTGATTTTCTCTGCTGGTTTGCTGCCTGCAGTGGACTGCAGCCTGTCCCCTTTTGGGGGTCTGGCGCTGCAATTGTGCTCCGTTTGTGTCTGCACTTTTGCTTTGCTCTTTTGTTACTTTTTATTTGCTGAATAGCGTTTTGTTACACCAGAGATCTGATTTAGGTGGATGAGATTGTGTGATCTCAGGTTTTTGGGCAATCAGAAGTGTTGGTATTTTTGTTAGGGTTTTGTTGGATTGCAGTCAGAATTCTTTCCTGTACTTTTCTTTCTAGACAGATTGGGCCCCAGCGTTTGCTCATTCTATTTTCTGTCTGTGTCCGTGCTTTCTTCTTGTCTAACCGCCATTACATGTTTGGGGGCTTCCTATTTTCTTTGGGGATCTGCTCCGGGGCAGATAGCTTTCATCTTTCTGCCTTTAGGTGTAGTTATCTCTCAGGCTGTGACGAGGCGTCTAGGATCACCGTAGGAACGCTCCACAGCTACCTCTAGTTGTGTGGTTAGTTCAGGTTACTGCAATCCAATAGGTTCCAGCCTCTCTGGTGTATTACCGCTTTTGCTATTTTTTGCTATTTCTCCTCAGTTACCGAAACATAACAGTATAACCGGCCCAAAAACTGAAAATTGCATGGTACTCACAGAAGGAGAAAATAGTAATAAGGAAACTCTGTTTGTTGCATTTTTTTCCCCTCTTTTCTCTGGGTGCTGAGGAGGAATTTTTTATTTTTTTTTCTCTCAATGGAGTTTGCACAGTTGTCTGGCCATGTGGATCAGCTTGCCATTGAGGTTTGGAGTATTGCTACCTATCTTGCTGGGTTGCTGGTTGTGGAACCTTGGATCCCCATGCCAGATTTGTTTTTGGGGGATCGATCTAAATTTCTGAATTTCAAAAATAACTGTAAGTTGTTTTTTGCCTTAAGGCCTAAGTCCTCAGGGAACGCGGCACAGCAAGTTCAAATTGTCATCTCCCTGCTGCGCGGCGACCCTCAGGATTGGGCTTTTTCCCTGACACCTGGGGATCCTGTTTTGAATGATATTGATGTATTTTTTCAGGCTCTGGGGTTATTGTACGATGAACCTAATGTTACTGATCAAGCTGAAAATATCTTGTTGGCATTAAATCAGGGTCTTGAAGACGCAGAGTTGTACTGTCAGAAATTTCGAAAGTGGGCAGTCCTGACCAAATGGAATGATGATGCTTTGGCAGCCCTTTTTCGAAAGGGTCTGTCAGAAAAAGTAAAGGACGTTATGGTGGGATTCCCTGTTCCCTCTGGTCTCAATGATTCTATGTCTTTGGCTATTCAAATTGACAGACGTTTGCGTGAGTGCAGAGGTATGCGTGAGATAGTGTTGCCTTGTGAGCCAGCTCCTGAGCCCATGCAGTGTGATAGAGTGACTTCTGGGGCTCAGCGTCATGAGTTTCGTAAGCGCAATGGGTTATGTTTCTACTGTGGTGACGCTTCCCATGCTATTTCTGTCTGCCCTAAGCGGGGAAGACGTTTTGCACGCTCAGTTGTCTTGGGTAGTGTTCAGACTAAATTTCTGTTGACTGTTACCCTGATTTGCTCCCTGTCCACATTTTCTGCTCAGGATTTTGTTGATTCAGGAGCAGCTATTAACCTGATGGATTTTGACTTTGCCAAACGTTGTGGGTTTCCCATGATACCTCTGCGGAAGTCTATTCCCCTACTGGGCATTGATTCTACCCCTTTGGCGGAGAATAAACCCCAGTTTTCTACTCAGGTGATAATGAGGGTTGAACCAGATCATCAGGAGAGTTGCAAATTTCTGGTGCTGCATAATCTGCATGATATTATTGTACTAGGTTTCCCTTGGTTACAGTCTCATAATCCTGTTTAGGATTGGAAATCTGTGTCTGTGACCAGTTGGGGCTGCCAATGTGTTAATACTGACACTCCTGTTTTTTCTGCCTCTCCCCAGTCTCAGGATGTCCCTGACTTTTTGACTGATTTTTCTGATGTGTTTAGTGAAAGTAAATCTGCATCCTTGCCCCCAAACAGGAGCTATGATTGCGCTAGTGAATTAGTGCCTGGTGGTAAATTTCTTAAAGGTCGCCTTTTTAATTTATCTGTACCTGAACACGATGCTATGCGATCTTATATCAAGGAGTCATTGGAGAAGGGTCATATCAGACCATCCTCTTCACCCTTGGGCGCCGGTTTTTTCTTTGTGGCCAAAAAGGATGGTTCATTGAGGCCGTGTATTGATTATCGCCTCCTGAATAAGATCAATAAGTTAAATATCAATATCCGTTACCTTTGATTTCTGACCTATTTTCCAGAGTGAAAAGTGTTGGTTGGTTTACCAAGCTTGACCTCAGGGGGGCGTATAACCTTATTCGCATTAACCCCTTCACCCCCAAGGGTGGTTTGCACGTTAATGACCGGGCCAATTTTTACAATTCTGACCACTGTCTCTTTATGAGGTTATAACTCTGGAACGCTTCAACGGATATTCGCGATTCTGAGACTGTTTTCTCGTGACATATTGTACTTAACGTTAGTGGTAAAATTTCTTCCATATACCTTGCGTTTATTTTTGAAAAAAATGCAAATATGGCGAAAATTTTGAAAATTTTGCAATTTTCAAACTTTGAATTTTTTTTTCCCTTAAAACAGAGAAATATGTCATACAAAATAGTTAAGAAATAACATTTCCCACATGTCTACTTTACATCAGCACAATTTTGGAACCAAAATTTTTTTTTGTTAGGAAATTATAAGGGTTAAAAGTTGACCAGTGATTTCTCATTTTTACAACAAAATTTACAAAGCCATTTTTTTAGGGAACACCTCACGTTTGAAGGCACTTTGAGGGTCTATATGGCAAAAATACCCATAAGTGACACATTCTAAAAACTGCACCCCTCAAGATACTCAAAACCACATTCAAGAATTTTATTAACCCTTCAGGTGCTTCACAGGAGCTGATGCAACGTGGAACGAAAAAATGAATATTTAACTTTTTAGCCACAAAAATTATCTTTTACAAACTTTTTTTTATTTTCATAAGGGTAAAAGGAGAAAATGGACAGATAAAGTTGTTGTGCAATTTCTCCTGAGTACGCCAATACCCCATATGTGGGAGAAAACCACTGTTTGGACACACGGCAGAGGTCGTAAGGGAAGGAGCGCCGTTTGACTTTTTCAAACTAAAATTGGCTGGAGTTGAGATTGGACGCCATGTCGTGTTTGGAGAGCCCCTGATGCGCCTAAACAGTGGAAACCCCCCACAAGTGACACCATTTTGGAAACTAGACCCCCTAAGGAACTTATCTAGATCTGTTGTGAGCACTTTGAACCCCCAAGTGTTTCACAAACTTTTATAATGCCTGGGTGTGAAAAAAAAAAAAAACAATTTTCCACAAAAATGATTTTTTAGTCCCAAATTTTTGATTTTTCCCAAGGAAATTGGACCCCAAAAGTTGTTGTCCAATTTGTCCTGAGTACGCTGATACCCAATATGTGGAGGGGGGAAAACTGTTTGGGCGCATGGCAGGGCTTGGAAAGGAAGCAGTAACGTTTTGGAATGCAAACATTGATGGGGGTCATGTTCCACTTGTAGTGCCCCAGATGAGCCTAAACAGTGGAAACCCCCCACAAGTGACCCCATTTTGGAAGCTAGACCCCCTAAGGAACTTATCTAGATCTTTGGTGAGCACTTTGAACCCCCAAGTGCTTCACACAAGTTTATAATGCCCGGGCATGAAAATAAAAAATCCTATTTTTTTCCCACAAAAATTATCTCTTAGTCACTAATTTTTTATTTTACCATAGGTAACAGGAGAAATTGGACCTCAAAAGTTGTTGTCCAATTTGTCCTGAGTACGCTGATACCCCATATGTGGGGGGGAACCACTGTTTGGGCGCACGGCAGATCTCAGAAGGGAAGGAGCACCATTTGACTTTTTCCAACCAAAATTGGCTGGAATTGAGATTAGACGCCATGTTGCATTTGGAGAGTCCCTGATGTGCCTAAACAGTGGAAACCCCCCACAAGTGACCCCATTTTGGAAACTAGACCCCCTAAGGAACTTATCTAGATCTTTGGTGAGCAATTTGAACCCCCAAGTGCTTCACACAAGTTTATAACGTAGAGCCGTAAAATTAAAAAATCATATTTTTTCCACAAAATTGATCTTTTCACCCCAATTTTTATTTTCCCAAGGGTAACAAGACTCCAAAAGTTATTGTGCAATTTGTCCTGAGTACGCTGATACCCCATATGTGGGGGTAAACCACTGTTTGGGTGCATGGCAGAGTTTGGAAGGGAAGGAGCGCCGTTTGACTTTTTCAACGCAGAATTGGCTGGATGCCATGTCGTGTTTGGAGAGCTCCTGATCTGCCTAAACAGGGAAACCCACCACAAATGACACCATTTTGGAAACTAGACCCCTCAAGGAACTTATCTAAATGTGTCGTGAGCACTTTGAACCCCCAAGTGCTTCACAGAAGTTTATAACGTACAGCCGTAAAATAAAAAATCCTTTTTTTTTTTACAAAAATGATTTTTTTGCCCCCAATATTTTATTTTCACAAGGGTAACAGGAAAATTGGACCCCAAAAGTTGTTGTCCAATTTGTCCTGAGTACGCTGATACCCAATATGTGGGAGTAAACTACTGTATGGGCGCACGTCGGGGCTCGGAAGGGAAGTAGTGACGTTTTGGATTGCAGACTTTGATGGATTGGTCTGGGGGCGTCATGTTGCATTTGGAGAGCCCCTGATGTGCCTAAACAGTGGAAACCCCCCACAAGTGACCCCATTTTGGAAAATAGACCCCACAAGGAACTTATCTAGATGTGTGGTGAGCACTTTGAACCCGAAAGTGCTTCACAGAAGTTTATAACGTACAGCCGTAAAATAAAAAATCTTTTTTTTTTTTTACAAAAATGATTTTTTTGCCCCCAATATTTTATTTTCACAAGGATAACAGGAGAAATTGGACCCAAAAAGTTGTTTTCCAATTTGTCCTGAGTACGCTGATACCCAATATGTGGGAGTAAACTACTGTATGGGCGTACGTTGGGGCTCAGAAGGGAAGTAGTGACGTTTTGGATTGCAGACTTTGATGGATTGGTCTGGGGGCGTCATGTCGCATTTGGAGAGCCCCTGATGCGCCTAAACAGTGGAAACCCCCCATAAGTGACCCCATTTTGGAAAATAGACCCCACAAGGAACTTATCTAGATGTGTGGTGAGCGCTATGAAGCCCCAAGTGCTTCACAGAAGTTTATAACATACAGCCGTAAAAACAAAAAAATCATTTTTTTTTTTACAAAAATGATATTTTCGCCCCCAGTTTTTTATTTTCCCAAGGGTAACAGAAGAAATAGGACAAATTGCACAATAACTCTTGGGGTACAGAGTACGCTGATACCCCATATGTGGGGGTAAACTACTGTTTGGGCGCATGGCAGAGCTCAGAAGTGAAGGAGCACCGTTTGACTTTTTCAACGCAGAATTGACTGGAATTGAGATCAGACGCCATGTCACATTTGGAGAGCCCCTGATGTGCCTAAACAGCAGAAACCCCCAATTCTAACTCCAACCCTAACCCCAACACACCCCTAACCCTAGTCCCAACCCTAACCACAAACCTAACCCTAACACACCCCTAACTCTAATCCCAACCCTAACCCTAATCCTAACGTTAGCGCCAACCCTAACCCTAACTTTAGCCGCAACCCTAACCCTAATGGAAAAATGGAAATAAATACATTTTTTTAATTTTATTATTTTTCCCTAACTAAGGGGGTGATAAAGGGGGGTTTGATTTACTATTTATAGCGGGTTTTTATGATTGGCAGCTGTCACGCTAAAAGACGCTTTTTATTGCAAAAAGTAGTTTTTTGCATCACCACATTTTGAAAGCTATAATTTTTGCATATTTTGGCCCACAGAGTCATGTGAGGTCTTATTTTTTGCAGGACGAGGTGACGTTTTTATTGGTACCATTTTTGAGCATGTGACGTTTTTTGATCGCTTTTTATTTCGATTTTTGGGAGGTTAGAATGAACAAAAATCAGCAATTCATGAATTTCTTTTGGGGGAGGCGTTTATACCGTTTCGCGTGTGGTAAAATTGATAAAGCAGTTTTATTCTTCGGGTCAGTACGATTACGGCGATACCTCATTTATATCATTTTTTTATGTTTTGGGGCTGTTATAGAATAAAAGCAATTTTATCTAAAAAATTATTATTTTTGCATCGCTTTATTCTGCGAGCTATAACTTTTTTATTTTTTCGCTGATAATGATGTATGATGGCTCGTTTTTTGCGGGACAAGATGACGTTTTCAGCGGTACCATGTTTATTTATATCGGTCTTTTTGATCGCGTGTTATTCCACTTTTTGTTCGGCGGTATGATGATAAAGCATTGATTTTTTGCTTAGTTTTTTTTTTTTTTAAGGGGTTCACTAAAGGGGTTAACTAGTGGGATAGTTTTATAGGGGGGGTCGTTACGGACGCGGCGATACCAAATATGTGTACTTTTATTGTTTTGGTTTTTTTATTTACAGGAAGAAATGAATTTATTGGGGAATATTTTTTTTTTTTTTTATGATTTTTTTTACCACTTTTTATTTTCATTTTTTTAACTTTTTTACTTTGTCCCAGGGTGGGACATCACTGTATTTTAGCAGATCGCTGGTGTGACAGTGTGCACAGCACTCTGTCACACCAGCGATCGCTCTGGCATCGCTGCAGGCTTCTCAGTGCCTGCTCTCAGCAGGCACTGAGGAAGCCACCTCCCTGCAGGACCCCGGCGCCATCTTGGATCCGGGGACCTGGAGGGAGGACGGACCCTCGGAACTGCGCGACACATCGCGCTGCTCTGAGGGTCTCAGGGGAGCGCGCAGGGAGCCCCATGCCTGCGCGATCCTCCCCTGTGCCCCGGGTACACCGCGATCATGTTTGATCGCGGTGTGCCAGGGGTTAATGTGCCGGGAGCGGTCCGTGACTGCTCCTGAGACATAGTGCTGGGTGTCAGCTGTGATAATCAGCTGACACCCTGTGTCACGCTGTCTAACAGATATATTTTATGACAGTAACATATATCTAGTGTGACAACATTCTATATTTCATATAATAGAAAATATCAACATGTATGCATAACATCTGCCAGCATTGTATTACATGACATCATATCCTATGTATTGTGGGTCTATACTGTATACGTGTCACGCTGTCTCAGGATAGAGGTGGACCGGGGTCTATGCTGACCCTAAACTGGGGTCCTGACTAGTCCCTCTACCTGGAGGTACTGTTAATGGTACAGAGGTCCAGGCCGCCAGCGTAACCCTGTCTCCTGTAGATCCCTGACCACTGTAATCTAGTCCTGAGAAGGACCCTGATTACCACCACAGGAAATGGGCAGGTCACAGCTTACAAACAGTATAAGACAAACGAGACAGACAAGGGGTAAAGTAAATACTGCCTTGCATACAAAAGCTTCAACTACAGAGGGAACACAAAAGGTTAAGGAGATAAACAATAAGCGAGGAGAGGATAAACCACAACAGGCACTCTTAGCTTAAGTCTTCTCAGAAACGATCCGCTCTGCTGGTCTGAATGAATGCTTTCACCGACAACTCCTTAAGCAGAATGGCAGGTATTTGAAGGAAGCTAATTAGTGCCTAATACACAGCAGCCGGGCGAGGCTGGACCCAGTCTAAGCACAGAGAAAGGTAGAATTAACTCCCTCACTGCCAACAGACACAAAGTACCAACAACTCAGCTGCGAGAAGTCAGAATGTGAAATCGCGACGATCTTCGTGGCGATACACCCGTGACAGTACCCCCCTTCTACGAGGGCCTCCGGACCCTCAGGGCCAGGTTTATCAGGGTGAGTTGTGTGGAAGGCCCGAATTAATCGGTCTGCGTTAATATCAGACGCAGGAACCCATGTCCTCTCCTCAGGACCATACCCCTTCCAATGAACCAAGTACTGAAGGGATCGGCGATTCAGACGTGAGTCAATGATCTTCAACACCTGAAATTCCAAGTTACCATTGACCACTACTGGAGGAGGAGGTAGAGGTGACGGTATAACTGGCGCCACGTACCTCTTAAGCAACGATTTGTGGAACACATTGTGGATTTTAAACGTAGGAGGGAGGTCAAGACGGAATGCCACCGGATTAATTATCGAGCTAATCCTGTATGGCCCGATGAACCTGGGACCCAGTTTCCAGGAGGGAACCTTAAGTTTTATATTCTTGGTAGACAACCAAACCAGATCGTTCACACTTAGGTCCGGACCAGACACTCTCCTCCTATCAGCCATACGTTTGTATCGGTTCCCCATAGCACTCAGATTATTCAGCACTCCTCTCCACACAGAAGCAAGTGACGATGAAAATCGTTCCTCCTCAGGAACCCCAGAAGAGCCCCCCCCATTGAAAGTACAAAACTGGGGATGAAAACCATATGCCCCAAAAAATGGGGACTTACCAGTGGACTCGCTCCGCCTATTGTTAAGAGCGAACTCTGCCAGAGGCAGGAAAGAAGCCCAGTCCTCCTGGTTCTCTGAGACAAAACACCGGAGATATGTCTCTAAGCTCTGATTCAGACGCTCTGTCTGACCATTGGTCTGCGGATGAAAAGCCGAAGAAAATGACAATTGCATCCCCCGACGTGAACAAAATGCCTTCCAGAATTTGGACACAAACTGAGACCCCCGATCCGACACCACATCGGAAGGCAACCCGTGAAGTCTCACAATCTCCCCAATGAACACCTGCGCCAGAGTTTTAGCATTAGGAAGAGCAGGAAGAGCAATAAAATGTGCCATCTTACTGAACCTGTCAACTACAACTAGTATGACAGTTTTACCTGAAGACGGAGGGAGGTCCGTATTGAATTCCATAGACAGATGGGTCCATGGACGCTCCGGGATTTTCAAAGGTAAGAGGGCCCCAGACGGACGGGTATGTGGGGTCTTAGAGCGCGCACAAACCCCACAGGACGCGACAAAAGTTACCACCTCTTTATTTAAGTTAGGCCACCAAAACCGGCGTGAAAGGAGATCCACAGTTGCTTTACTCCCTGGGTGTCCTGCCAAAGCAGAATTATGATGTGCCTCGATAACCTTTTGTCTTAACTGATCTGGAACAAACAGTTTCCCTGGAGGTCCTACAGGGGCGTCCCCCTGAGCCTCCAATACCTCCTCCTCAAGCTCAGAGCATACAGCCGACACCACAACTCCCTCCTGAAAGATAGGAACCGGGTCATCCGTCTTCCCGGCCCCCGGGAAACTACGAGATAAGGCATTCGCCTTTACATTTTTTGACCCAGGACGATATGTGACGACAAAATTAAACCTGGTAAAAAACAACGACCATCTAGCTTGTCTGGAATTCAGACGTTTAGCAGACTCTAAATACAGCAGGTTCTTGTGATCAGTAATGACGGTGACCGGGTGGACTGCCCCCTCCAAAAAGTGACGCCACTCTTCAAAAGCCAACTTAATGGCCAAGAGTTCCCTATTGCCGACATCATAATTCCTCTCGGCGGATGACAATTTTTTAGAGAAGAAAGCGCACGGATGCCATTTACCAGGGGACGGACCTTGAGATAATACCGCACCCACCCCTACGTCAGACGCGTCTACCTCCACAATGAACGGTTGTGATGCATCTGGTTGAATGAGTATGGGTGCTGAAGCAATACATTTTTTCAAGGAGGAAAATGCTTGACAAGCTTTGTCAGACCACCTAGAAAAATCCGTCCCTTTTTTTTGTCATGTCAGTGAGAGGTTTGACAACGGATGAGAAATTACGAATAAATTTCCGGTAGTAGTTAGCAAACCCCAGGAAACGCTGCAGTGCCTTAAGATCCTCTGGCCGATCCCATTCAAGCACTGCCTTCACTTTCCCAGGGTCCATACGGAAACCAGAAGCTGACACCAGGAATCCTAAAAACTGAAGTTCCTGTACGGTGAATACACACTTCTCCCATTTGGCGTACAGTTTATTGTCTCGCAAGATCTGCAACACCTGTCTCACATGCTCCTGATGAGAGACAAGATCCGGCGAGTAAATTAAGATGTCATCTAGATAAATGACAACAAACTGTCCCACTAGGTGGCGAAAGATGTCATTAACAAAATGTTGAAATACCGCCGGGGCAGTAGTCAGACCGAAAGGCATGACAAGGTTCTCATAATGTCCCTCCGGAGTGTTAAACGCCGTCTTCCACTCATCCCCCTCCTTTATCCTAATCAGATTATACGCCCCCCTGAGATCCAACTTAGAGAACCATTTGGCGTCCACAATCTGATTGAAGAGATCAGGAATAAGTGGGAGCGGATACGGATCCCGGACCGTAATCCGATTAAGCTCACGGAAATCCAGGCAAGGGCGTAGGCCTCCATCTTTTTTCTTCACAAAGAAGAACCCCGCAGCCACTGGGGAAGATGAAGGTCTAATATGCCCCTTGGCCAGACTTTCCGAAATATAATCCTTCATAGCTTGCCTCTCAGGACCAGAAAGGTTATATAACCTAGCTTTAGGTAACTTAGCACCAGGAAGCATTTTATAGAACAGTCATACGCGCGATGAGGAGGTAATTCTTGACACCCTTCCTCTGAAAACACATCCTCAAAGTCCTCCAGAAAAGGAGGTAAGGTTCTAGGCACGACCGCACCGATGACCGTGTTCATGCAGTTACTATTGCAAAATTCACCCCACTGGCTTATCTCTCTGGATTGCCAATTAATAACTGGGTTATGTTTAGTTAACCATGGAAGTCCCAACACAATAGGAGTGGGAAGACCCTCCAACACATAACAAGACAATAGTTCTTTATGTATTGCCCCCACTCGAAGGTCTATGTTATGCACGGCTTGCACAAAGCTACCTTGACCGAGAGGCCTGGCGTCAACAGAGAATATAGGGATAGGTTTGGCCAATACACTCAGTTGCATACCTTGCACCTGGGCAAACCGAGCGTCCACCAGATTAGCCGCGGCCCCACTATCCAAAAGAACAGAAATCCTCTCAGCTCTCGTACCTACCACCACCTCCGCTGGTACGAGAAACTGAGACGGACCTGGGGACGAAATACATACTCCCAGATTGTCGTCCACCACACAACCTGGGATTAACAGTTTTCCGGCGACTTCTTGCTCAGTAAAGTACGGGATGGACACCCCTCAATAAAATGTCCCTTTCTCCCGCAGAAGAAACACTTTCTTGTCTTGCGGCGCACCGCCGATCCCCTCCCTCGAAATGATGTCCCTCCTAACTGCATAGGTTCCTCAGAACAACCCAGGGGAACCTCAATATAAGGGACTTTAGTAGAAGGTGGAGTCATCACCGGGGGCGGAGTTACCTCGCACCTCTCCCGAAGCCGTCTATCAATGCAAATCGCAAGGGCCATAGCGGCCTCCAGTGACGGGGGAGAATCATACTGTCATGTGTGCATTGCCACGAAGATCGTCGCGGTTGCACATTTTGACTTCTCACAGCTGAGTTGCTGTTTCTTTGTGTTTGGCAGCTAGGGAGTTAATTCTGTCTGTGCTCGGTGCTGGGACTGGGTGCAGTTTCTCCCGGCTGCAATTGATTATTTGTTGATTGGTTTCCTTTAAATTCCTGGTTGTCTGCTTTGGGAGTTGCCAGTGAAATCCTTCATGCAGACCACAGATAGGAATGAATCTGTATAGACTTAAGTTGAGAGCTCCTTAGCTGTTTTAAGCTCAACTTACTTAGAGTTTATTTCCCAGACCATTTATGTTCCTTCGGTGTTTGAGTGTGTATGCAAGTGAGTGCTATCCTGTCTGTCTTATATGTCTAATCTGTGTATTTAGCTGAGATCAGCCCATATCCCTTTGGTGGTAATCAGGATCCTTCTTAGGATTGATTACAGGGTTCAGGGTCTGACAGGAGACAGGGTTAGGCTGGAGACTTGGACCTCTGAACCATTATCAGTACCTCCAAGGTAAGGGATTAGTTAGGACCCCAGTGTAGGGTCAGGTTAGACCCCGGTCCTCCTCTTTCCTGTTACAGCTCATCAAGTCCTCAAGATTAACCCTGAGTTCAACTATATCGTTTCTGCACATCAAGTCCTCAAGATTAACCCTAAGTTCTGCAGAGATTGTGTCAGGTAAATCTATTTTATACTTACATTCTGATGTTGCTAAACTATATGTTGTATAGAGTGTGGTTCCTGTATAAATAGTTTACTGACATTGTATTCATATCATTAGACAGCGTGACATTTTCACTGGCCATAAAAAATTATCTCTAGTTACCATGGATCCAGTAGCTCAGCTGGCTCTGCAGTTGCAGGGATTATCCATGGAGCTGACGGACATTAAGTCCAAAGTTTTGTCTCCCCTGGAGCAAACCAGAGTTGAACCTAAAGTAGCTCTTCCAGATAGGTTCACTGGTGGGCGAGACAAATTTTTTACCTTCCGAGAGGCATGTAAATTGTATTTTCGGCTTCGGCCGCGATCATCAGGAGTGATGAGCAGAGAGTGGGAATTGTTATCTCACTTCTTCAAGGGGACCCTCAATCCTGGGCATTTTCCCTTCCTCCGGGATCCCCGGCTCTACAGTCTGTAGATCAATTTTTTACTGCTCTGGGATTGGTATATGATGACCCAGATCGGGTCTCTCTTGCTGAGACCAAATTACGTAAGTTACAGCAGGGAGATCGTCCGGCGGAGGAATTTGCTTCTGAGTTTCGTAGATGGGCCACGGATACTCAGTGGAATGACCCAGCTCTTAGGAGCCAGTTTTGTCATGGGCTTTCTGACAAATTAAAAGACGTTTTGGCTCAGTATGAGTCTCCTCCTTCTCTGGAGGCTGCTATGGCCCTAGCTATCCGTACTGATAGACGGCTTCGGGAGAGGGGTGAGGTAACTCCACTCCCTGTTGTTTCTCCACCTACTACTAAAGTCCCTTATGTTGAGGTTCCCCTTGTCTGTTCGGATGAGCCTATGCAGTTGGGAGGGACATCTTTTCGTAGTAGGGGATTGGCGGCACGCCGCAGGACTAGAAGGTGTTTTTTCTGCGGGAAAGAGGGACATTTTGTTGGAGAATGTCCATCCCGTGTCTTGTTAAGTAAAAAGTCGCCGGAAAACTGCTAATCCCAGGTTGTGTGGTGGACGACAACCTGGGAGTATGTATTTCATCCGCCGGTTCTTCTCAGTTCCTTGTACCAGTGGAGGTGGTGGTTGGTACTAGAGTGAAGAGATTGTCTGTTCTTCTGGATAGTGGTTCTGGGGCTAATCTGGTTGACGCTCAGTTTGCTCAGGCTCAAGGTATGCATCTGAGAGTATTGGTCAAACCGATCCCTATTTTCTCCATTGACGCCAGGCCTCTCGGCCAAGGTAGCTTTGTTCATGAGGTTCATAACATTGACCTTCAGGTAGGGGCAATACATAGGGAACAATTATCTTGTTATGTGTTGGAGGGTCTACCTACTCCCATTGTGTTGGGACTTCCTTGGCTGGTTAAACATAACCCTGTTATTAATTGGCAGTCCAGAGAGATAAGCCAATGGGGTGAGTTTTGCAAAAGCAACTGCATGAACACAGTCATCAGTGCGGTCGTGCCTAGTACATTGCCTCCTTTTTTGGAGGATTTTGGGGATGTTTTCTCTGAGGAGGGGTGTCGGGAGTTGCCTCCTCATCGCGTGTATGACTGCTCTATTAATCTACTTCCTGATGCTAAGTTGCCTAAAGCTAGGTTGTATAATCTTTCTGGTCCTGAAAGACAGGCTATGAAAGATTATATTTCTGAAAGTCTGGCCAAAGGGCATATTAGACCTTCATCTTCCCCTGTGGCCGCGGGGTTCTTCTTTGTGAAGAAAAAAGATGGAGGCCTACGCCCTTGCTTGGATTTCCGCGAACTTAATCGGATTACTGTTCGAGATCCGTATCCACTCCCTCTTATTCCTGATCTCTTCAATCAAATTGTTGGCGCCAAATGGTTCTCTAAATTGGATCTCAGGGGGGCGTATAATCTGATTAGGATAAAAGAGGGGGATGAGTGGAAAACGGCGTTTAACACGCCGGAGGGACATTATGAAAACCTGGTCATGCCTTTTGGTCTGACTACTGCTCCAGCAGTATTCCAACATTTTGTTAATGACATTTTTCGTCACCTTGTGGGGGTGTTTGTGGTTGTATATTTGGATGACATTTTAATTTACTCGCCAGATCTTGTGTCTCACCAGGAGCATGTGAGACAGGTGTTGCAGATCTTGCGAGACAATAAACTATACGCCAAACTGGAGAAGTGTGTTTTTGCCGTACAGGAACTTCAGTTTTTGGGTTTTTTGGTGTCAGCCTCCGGTTTCCGGATGGACCCTGAAAAGGTGAGAGCAGTGCTTGAATGGTATCAGCCAGGGGATCTTAAGGCTCTGCAGCGTTTTTTGGGGTTTGCTAATTACTACCGGAAATTTATTTGTAATTTCTCGTCTGTCGTCAAACCTCTCACTGACATGACGAGTAAAGGGACGGATTTTTCTAAGTGGTCGGACAAAGCTTGCCAAGCCTTTTCCTCTTTAAAAAGATGTTTTGCTTCGGCACCCGTTCTCATCCAACCAGATGTATCTCAGCCGTTCATTGTGGAGGTGGACGCGTCTGACGTAGGGGTGGGTGCTATATTGTCCCAGGGTCCGTCCCCTGGTAAATGGCATCCGTGCGCTTTCTTTTCTAAGAAATTGTCGTCCGCCGAAAGGAATTATGATATCGGCAATAGGGAACTTTTGGCCATTAAATTGGCTTTTGAAGAATGGCGTCACTTTTTGGAGGGGGCAGTCCACCCGTTCACCGTTATTACTGATCACAAGAACCTGCTGTATTTAGAATCCGCTAAGCGTCTGAATTCCAGACAAGCTCGATGGTCGTTGTTTTTTACCAGGTTTAATTTTGTCGTCACTTATCGTCCGGGGTCTAAGAATGTAAAGGCTGATGCCTTGTCTCGCAGTTTCCCAGGGGCCGGGAAAACGGACGACCCGATTCCTATCCTTCAGGAGGGGGTGGTAGTGTCGGCTGTGTGTTCTGAGCTTGAGGAGGAGGTGTTAGAGGCTCAGGGGGACGCCCCTGCAGGACCTCCAGGGAGACTGTTTGTCCCGAATCAGTTGAGACAAAAGGTTATTGAGGCACATCATAATTCTGCTTTAGCAGGACATCCAGGGAGTAAGGCTACTTTAGATCTCCTTTCCCGCCGATTTTGGTGGCCTAACGCTAATAAAGATGTTATAACTTTTGTCGCGTCCTGTGGGGTTTGTGCTCGCTCTAAAACTCCTCATACCCGTCCGTCTGGGACCCTTTTACCCTTGAAACTTCCGGAGCGTCCATGGACTCATTTATCTATGGACTTCATTACGGACCTTCCTCCGTCGTCTGGGAATACTGTCATACTGGTGGTTGTTGACAGGTTCAGTAAGATGGCACATTTCATTGCTCTTCCGGCACTCCCTAATGCTAAAACTCTGGCGCAGGTGTTCATTAGGGAGATCGTGAGACTTCATGGGTTGCCTTCTGATGTGGTGTCAGATAGGGGGTCTCAGTTTGTGTCCAAATTTTGGAGGGCATTTTGTTTACGTCGGGGGATGCAATTGTCGTTTTCCTCGGCTTTTCATCCACAGACCAATGGTCAGACAGAGCGTCTGAATCAGAGTTTAGAGACATATCTCCGGTGTTTTGTATCGGAGAACCAGGAGGACTGGTCTTCTTTCTTGCCTCTGGCAGAGTTCGCTCTTAACAACAGGCGGAGCGAGTCCACTGGTAAGTCCCCATTTTTTGGGGCATATGGTTTTCATCCCCAGTTTTGTACTTTCAATGGGGGGGGTCCTTCTGGGGTTCCTGAGGAGGAGCGTTTCTCGTCGTCACTTGCTTCTGTGTGGCGAGGTGTATTGAATAATTTGAGTAATATGGGGAACCGTTACAAACGTATGGCTGATAGGAGGAGAGTTTCTGGTCCAGATCTGAATGTGAACGATCTGGTATGGTTGTCTACCAGGAATATAAAACTTAAAGTGCCCTCCTGGAAACTGGGTCCCAGATTCATCGGGCCGTACAGGATCAGTTCCATAATTAATCCTGTGGCATTGCGTCTGGAACTCCCTTCTACGTTTAAAATTCATAATGTGTTCCACAAGTCATTACTTAAAAGGTATGTGGCACCAGTCATACCGTCACCTCTACCTCCTCCTCCAGTGTTGGTCAATGGTAACTTGGAATTTCAAGTATCAAAAATCATTGACTCTCGTCTGAATCGCCGGTCCCTTCAGTACTTGGTGCATTGGAAGGGGTATGGTCCGGAGGAGAGGACGTGGGTCCCTGTGTCTGATGTTAACGCAGATCGTTTGGTTCGGAACTTCCACAGAACACACCCGGGCAGGCCTGGCCCTGAGGGTACGGAGGCCCCTCGTAGAAGGGGGGGTACTGTCATGTGTGCATTGCCACGAAGATCGTCGCGGTTGCACATTTTGACTTCTCACAGCTGAGTTGCTGTTTCTTTGTGTTTGGCAGCTAGGGAGTTAATTCTGTCTGTGCTCGGTGCTGGGACTGGGTGCAGTTTCTCCCGGCTGCAATTGATTATTTGTTGATTGGTTTCCTTTAAATTCCTGGTTGTCTGCTTTGGGAGTTGCCAGTGAAATCCTTCATGCAGACCACAGATAGGAATGAATCTGTATAGACTTAAGTTGAGAGCTCCTTAGCTGTTTTAAGCTCAACTTACTTAGAGTTTATTTCCCAGACCATTTATGTTCCTTCGGTGTTTGAGTGTGTATGCAAGTGAGTGCTATCCTGTCTGTCTTATATGTCTAATCTGTGTATTTAGCTGAGATCAGCCCATATCCCTTTGGTGGTAATCAGGATCCTTCTTAGGATTGATTACAGGTTCAGGGTCTGACAGGAGACAGGGTTAGGCTGGAGACTTGGACCTCTGAACCATTATCAGTACCTCCAAGGTAAGGGATTAGTTAGGACCCCAGTGTAGGGTCAGGTTAGACCCCGGTCCTCCTCTTTCCTGTTACAGCTCATCAAGTCCTCAAGATTAACCCTGAGTTCAACTATATTGTTTCTGCACATCAAGTCCTCAAGATTAACCCTAAGTTCTGCAGAGATTGTGTCAGGTAAATCTATTTTATACTTACATTCTGATGTTGCTAAACTATATGTTGTATAGAGTGTGGTTCCTGTATAAATAGTTTACTGACATTGTATTCATATCATTAGACAGCGTGACACATACTGAGCCAACACATCTTTTAATTTGTCAGATAATCCTTGACAAAACTGGCTCCTAAGAGCTGGGTCATTCCACTGAGTATCTGTGGCCCATCTACAGAACTCAGAAGAAAATTCCTCCGCCGGACGATCTCCCTGCTGTATCTTACGTAACTTTGTTTCAGCAAGGGAGACCCGATCCGGGTCATCATATACCAGACCCAGGGCTGTAAAAAATCGATCTACAGACTGGAGAGCCGGGGAGCCCGGAGGAAGAGAGAACGCCCAGGATTGAGGGTCCCCTTGTAAGAGCGTGATGACAATTCCCACCCTCTGATCTTCACTCCCCGACGACCGAGGCCGTAGCCGAAAATATAATTTACATGCCTCCCGGAAGGTAAAAAATTTGTCCCGCCCACCAGTGAACCTGTCCGGGAGAGCTACCTTAGGTTCAGATCTGGTTTGCTCCAGGGGGTACAAAACCTTGGACTTAACGTCCGTCAGCTCCATGGACAAACTCTGCAACTGCTGAGCTAGCTGGGCTACTGGATCCATGGTAGCTGGGGAGAATCTTTAGTGTGGTCGGTGAAAATGTCACGCTGTCTAACAGATATATTTTATGACAGTAACATATATCTAGTATGACAACATTCTATATTTCATATAATAGAAAATATCAACATGTATGCATAACATCTGCCAGCATTGTATTACATGACATCATATCCTATGTATTGTGGGTCTATACTGTATACGTGTCACGCTGTCTCAGGATAGAGGTGGACCGGGGTCTATGCTGACCCTAAACTGGGGTCCTGACTAGTCCCTCTACCTGGAGGTACTGTTAATGGTACAGAGGTCCAGGCCGCCAGCGTAACCCTGTCTCCTGTAGATCCCTGACCACTGTAATCTAGTCCTGAGAAGGACCCTGATTACCACCACAGGAAATGGGCAGGTCACAGCTTACAAACAGTATAAGACAAACGAGACAGACAAGGGGTAAAGTAAATACTGCCTTGCATACAAAAACTTCAACTACAGAGGGAACACAAAAGGTTAAGGAGATAAACAATAAGCGAGGAGAGGATAAACCACAACAGGCACTCTTAGCTTAAGTCTTCTCAGAAACGATCCGCTCTGCTGGTCTGAATGAATGCTTTCACCGACAACTCCTTAAGCAGAATGGCAGGTATTTGAAGGAAGCTAATTAGTGCCTAATACACAGCAGCCGGGCGAGGCTGGACCCAGTCTAAGCACAGAGAAAGGTAGAATTAACTCCCTCACTGCCAACAGACACAAAGTACCAACAACTCAGCTGCGAGAAGTCAGAATGTGAAATCGCGACGATCTTCGTGGCGATACACCCGTGACACCCTGCCGCGATCGGCTGCGCTCCCCCTGGGAGCGCAGCCGATCGCTGGGACGTACTATCCCGTCCCCGGTCATACGGGCCCAGGTACCATGGACGGGATAGTACGTCCGATGGCAGTAAGGGGTTAAGCACGGGGATAAATGGAAGATGGCGTTTAATACCCCAGAGGGGCATTTTGAGTACCTAGTGATGCCTTTTGGGCTTACTAATGCCCCTTCCGTCTTCCAATCCTTCATGAATGATATTTTCAGGGATTTTGTGGATACATTTCTGATTGTTTATTTGGATGATATCTTGATTTTTTCCAATGACTGGGACTCTCATGAGAAACATGTTCGGACTGTGTTACAGATTTTGAGAGAGAATGCACTGTATGTGAAGGGATCAAAGTGTCTTTTTGGCGTACTGAAGATCTCATTTCTGGGATTCATTTTGTCTCCGTCTGTTATTGAAATGGACCCGGTCAAGGTTCAGGCCATCTGTGATTGGGTTCAACCTACTTCATTGAAGGCTCTTCAGAGATTTTTGGGTTTTGCCAATTTTTATTGTAAATTTATTGGTAATTTCTCTGGTATTGTTAAACCATTGACTGATTTGACCAAAAAGGGTTCCGGTGTGGTGAATTGGCCTCCTGAGGCAGTTTCTGCATTTCAGGAACTTAAGCAGAGATTCATTTCTGCTCCTGTTCTACGGCAGCCTGGTGTTTCTCTGCCATTTCAGGTGGAGGTTGATGCCTCTGAGATTGGGGCAGGTGCCGTTTTGTCCCAAAAGGATCCAGAGACCTCTAAGAGTAACCCTTGTGCCTTTTTCTCTCGAAAATTTTCTCCAACTGAACATAATTATGACATGGGTAATTGGGAGTTATTGGCCATGAAGTGGGCCTTTAAAGAGTGGAGACATTGGCTGGAAGAAGCCAAACATCAAGTGGTGGTCCTCACGGACCATAAGAACCTGGTTTATCTCGAATCAGCCAAGCGACTTAATCCTAGACAGGCCAGGTGGGCCTTGTTTTTCACACGTTTTAATTTTGTGGTTTCTTTTCTTCCTGGCACTAAGAATGTCAAGGCGGATGCCCTCTCGAGGAGTTTCTTTGCAGATTCTCCTGAGTTATCTGATCCTGCTGTTATTTTGAAAGAGGGTGTTGTTCTTTCCGCCATTTCGCCCAATTTGAGACTGGCTCTGGAAGGGTGTCAGGAGGATAAACCTGAGCACTGCCCTGTTGGGAAGTTGCTTGTTCCAGACCAGTGGAAAAAGAGTGTGATGTCTGAGATTCATTGTTCCGCGTTGGCTGGTCATCCCGGGATTTTTGGTACCAGAGGCTTGGTGAGTCACTCCTTTTGGTGGCCTACTTTGTCTCGTGACGTCAGGGACTTTGTGCAGTCCTGTGGGACTTGCTCTCATTCCAAGCCTTGCTCTCGTTCTAGTGGTTTGATAATGCCATTACCTGTACCCAAGAGGCCATGGACCCATATTTCTATGGATTTTATTTCTGACCTTCCTGTCTCTCAGAGAATGACCATTATCTGGGTAATCTGTGATAGGTTTTCCAAGATGATACATCTTGTGCCATTACCTAAGTTGCCTTCTTCCTCTGAGTTGGTGCCTTTGTTCTTTCAGCATGTGGTTCGGTTACATGGCATTCGCGAGAACATTGTGTCTGACAGAGGAGTCCAGTTTGTTTCCAGATTTTGGAGGACATTTTGTTCTAAACTTGGTGTTCAGTTGTCTTTCTCCTCTGCATTTCACCCTCAGACCAATGGACAAACCGAGAGAACAAACCAGACCTTGGTGACTTATTTGAGATGTTTTGTGTCTGCTGATCAAGATGACTGGGTCTCTTTTTTGCCTTTAGCTGAGTTTGCTCTTAATAATAGAGCTAGCTCTGCCACCTTGATGTCTCCATTTTTCTGCAATTCCGGGTTTCACCCTCTACTTTCTTCAGGACAGGCGGAGGCTTCTGTCTGTCCGGGGGTTGACTCTATTGTGCAGCGTATGCAGCAGATTTGGGACCAGGTGGTGGAGAGGTTGTCTCTCTCTCAGGAGAAGGCCCAGCGGTTTGCCAACCGGCATAGGACTGATGGTCCTCCTTTTAAAGTGGGGGACTTGGTTTGGTTGTCCTCAAGGAATATCCCTATGAAGGTTGCATCTCCAAAATTTAAGCCAAGGTTCATTGGACCTTATAAGATCATGGAAATTATTAATCCGGTTTCCTTCCGTTTGCTTCTTCCAGGGACATTTAAGATCCATAACGTGTTCCACTGTCACGGGTGTGTCGCGGCGAAGATCGTCGCGATTGCACACCCTGACTTCGCACAGCTGAGTTTCTGGTGCTGGGTGTTTTTCGGCACTGAGGGAGTTAATTCTTTCTCTCTCGGTGCTGGACTGACCAGCCTTGCCCAGCTGCGATTGATGTTTTGTTAATTAGCTTCCTTCATATACCTGCTGGTCTGCTGGGGAAGTTGTCGGTGAAAGCATTCATTCAGACCAGCAGAGCGGATCGTTTCTGAGAAGACTTAAGCTAAGAGTGCCTGTTGTGGTTTTTCCTCTCCTCGCTTATTGTTTATCTCCTTAACCTTTTGTGTTCCTCTGTAGTGGAAGTTTTGTATGCAAGGCAGTGTTTTCTTTACCCCTTGTCTGTCTCGTTTGTCTTAGACTGTGTGTAAGCTGTGACCTGCCCATTCCCTGTGGTGGTAATCAGGGTCCTTCTCAGGACTAGATTACAGTGGTCAGGGATCTACAGGAGACAGGGTTACGCTGGCGGCCTGGACCTCTGTACCATTAACAGTACCTCCAGGTAGAGGGACTAGTCAGGACCCCAGTTCAGGGTCAGCATAGACCCCGGTCCACCTCTATCCTGTGTGAGACAGTGAAAGCATATGTAGTGAATGGGGTGTACATTTCACCTAGGTACTTTGCTGACTGGTATAAGGGAAATGGGTGGCTTTGTAAACCTAGTGGTAGAGAAAGGTCACTACACCTTCCATTCAGTACACACTTGCAGCTCAGGCCTGAAACCACTCAGGTGTTAATTAGGAAACTAGAAGTAGGTGTCTGGGAACACAGTCAGAGAGCTCGCTTAGTCTGGACAAGGAGTCCAGGCACAGAAGGAGACTCCGGGAGGTGAGCTGTCTCAGTCTGGGTGCTCGATGTACCCCGGACTCAGGAGTAGTCTCTGTGAAACTCCATGCTGCAAAACTACTGAATAGGAGGGGAGCTCTCTCAAGTCTGGACGTGGGATGTGCCTTCAGACACAAAAAGGAGTCTCTGTGTAACTCCATGCTGGTAAATGCTGAATATAATGTGTTGTTTTGGCCCAGGCTGTTAAGAGTCTGGTCCCTGATAGTGAGGGAAATCTATCTATGTGTAGTGAGTGGCTGGAGAAGCCCAGGATTTATGTTTATGATTTGGTTTTGATTATGTTCTGTTTGCTGTGGACTTTAATAAAACTGGTTGCGGCCAGTTTTTACCAGAACTGCTGTCTGTGAATGGACTCTTTATGCCACTCCGTCTCCCCAAGACGGCGATCCCAGAGCTATATCCCCTGGAAATGTTACACCTGAGACAGCGTGACACGTACACAGTATAGACCCACAATACATAGGATATTATGTCAGGTAAGACATTGCTGGCAGATACTATGTATACATGTTGATATTTTCTATTATATGAAATATAGAATGTTGTCACATTAGATATATGTTACTATCATAGAATATATCTGTTATACGTCGTGACATTTTCACCGACCACACTAAAAGATTCTCCCCAGCTACCATGGATCCAGTAGCCCAGTTAGCTCAGCAGTTGCAGAGTTTGTCCATGGAGCTGACGGACGTTAAGTCCAAGGTTTTGTACCCCCGGGAGCAAACCAGATCTGAACCTAAAGTAGCTCTCCCGGACAGGTTCACTCGTGGGCGGGACAAATTTTTTACCTTCCGGGAGGCATGTAAATTATATTTTCGGCTACGGCCTCTGTCTTCGGGGAGTGAAGATCAGAGGGTGGGAATTGTCATCTCGCTCTTACAAGGCGACCCTCAATCCTCTTCCTCCGGACTCCCCGGCTCTCCAGTCAGTAGATCGATTTTTTACAGCCCTGGGTCTGGTATATGATGACCCGGATCGGGTCTCCCTTGCTGAAATGAAGTTACGTAAGATACAGCAGGGAGATCGTCCGGCGGAGGAATTTTCTTCTGAGTTCCGTAGATGGGCCACAGATACTCAGTGGAATGACCCTGTAAGGTTCTGTGTACATGTTCCTGAAACTCAGTTTGTTCGTCAGCCATTTTACTTTCTGTCTTGCTGCAGCTATCTTGCCCTCAGTCAAAATGGAGTTTCCAGCTTGCATGTTCCCGCCCTGATTCTCTCCTTTTGCTTCTTAAGCAGCCACAGCTGAGCAATCAGTGCTTCAGAATCTAGCCTGCAGTGAACCTGTGACCTGACTCCTAAAGCCTTGGACCTTGTACTCCAGCTATTCCTACTGAGGAACTCTGAAGCACTTGTGGACTCTGAACCCTGCTCTTTGAAAGACTCACGTTTGCATGGACTTACGGTAACAGAGAAGAAGATCCTGAACCTGTTGTGGAGAGTGATTGCTGAGCTTAGATTACTCTGGCCTGCTGTGTCTCCTGCTTCTGTGTCTGCAAACTGTGTGACTATTTTTGCCAACTTGTATGAAGTAATACAAGACTTTCTATATCAAACCTGTGTCTCATGTATTTTCATCGCACCCAAGCACAAGACGCTATATGAACTGTACTACATACATTACAAGATTCTGAAGCCAAAACGTTAGTGTCTGCTGGGTCTGGAAAGGCTGTGTCTGCTATAACTGTGGATATCGGATGTCCGGTTGTACTTTCTGTGATGACAGAGGTTGTGACTTCTCACAACCATTCCAGATGTCCGGGTGAACTTTCTGTGATGATAGTGGTTGTGACTTCTCACAACCATTCCAGGTGAGCAGTTCCCTTAATTTTTTTTTCTCTCTGCAGTGTTACCACAGGTAAACACTATTGTTTTTTTTTTTCTCCTCTCCTCTTCTTCCAGTACTCCTGTCTTAAAAGATCTGGAAAATGGAGGCCCGCATAAAGGAACTTTGCGGAGTGACTGATAATATCCTTGCAGATTTGCAGAATATAAAGACCCGTTTTTCAAGCCTACAGGACCTCACTAATCACAATTTGCAAGTGTTTGGACAGACTGCCCAGGATTTGCGAGCCAGGATTGAGGTTCTAGAAGAGCGAGTCCAGGCTCCTGCCGTAGCCCCGAGTTCTGGGATTCCCAAGTTGCCCCCTTTTCGTTTTGGCGGTGAACGTGAGAAATTCAGAGGATTTATTAACCAATGCAATCTTTTTTTTTCTGCACATGCTTCACAATTTCCCACTGAACGATCTAAGGTGCTTACTATAATTATGTTGCTTACCAACAAGGCTTTGATGTGGGCAAACCCTCTGATTGAGACTGAGGATGATTGTTTGAATCACCTTGATGCTTTTATTTCAGCCATGGGGCAGGTGTTTGATGACCCCAATCGAGGTGCAACAGCTGAAGCAGCCATGTTAGCTTTGCGCCAAGGTAAGCACTCGGTAGCTGAATATGCTTTGGATTTCAGGAGATGGGCCCTTGATACCACCTGGACAGTTCTATTTTTTTCGTAAGGGGTTATCTCCACTGATTAAGGATGAACTTGCTCGTGCCGACCCTCCCACTGCGTTAGGTGACTTTATTAACTACTGCATCCGTATTGATACTCGTCTGACTGAACGCAGGCAAGAGAGATGGTTCGAAAGCAATCGCACTAACCTTTTCCTACCTTCCTCTCCAGCTAAGGAACCTTTGAGTAGGATTACACGGGAACCTGAACCTGAACCCATGCAGGTAGACTCTTTACAACGACGGGTTAGTGATGCACGCAAGGAACATCGTTTTAAGGAGAATCTATGTTTCTATTGTGGTAAGTCAGGGCGCTTCATTATAAACTGCCCCAGCCGTTCTCGTAAGACTACTGCAGCACTCAATCATTGTGAGTGTTGCGAGAGGGGATCTGTCAGGTCCGAGCCTCAGGCTCCAGAGAGATCTGCAGCAACAGATCTTGATTTCTCGGACTTAAACTCCGTTACCTCTGAGGACGTTGACTGTGTAAACGCTGCCATTTTTCAAGTTTCCTCAGCGGTGTCCCAGCTGAGTTGTAAGAAAAACAATTCTCATTGCTTTCTTTCCATCAAACTCTGGGTTGACTCAGCTTGGGTGTCTAGCTCTGCTATGATCGACTCAGGGGCAAGTGGAAATTTTATGGATGTCTCCTTTGCTCTGAAACAGGGGATACGTTCAGTGAAGAAGGCTACTCCAGTACAGATGGAAACTGTGGATGGCTCCCTGCTGACCTCTGGACCAGTGGATCAGGAAACAGAGCCTTTGAGGGTTCTTATGGGTAAAGATCATCAAGAGAAACTGTCCTTTATGCTTATCTCTTCTCCCCACTTTCCCATTATTCTAGGGCTACCATGGCTGCAGGCTCAGAATCCTACCATTAACTGGGAGACCAAGGAATTACACTTTCCAGAGAAACAGATGAGTCCAAAAGTTTCAGCTTGCTCTGTTCCTAAAGGAATCATGTCAGTCCCTGAACTACCAGCTGTATACCAGGACTATGTGGATTTATGTGACAAGAAGAACGCTGACCAGCTTCCTCCTCACCGTCCATATGATTGTCCAATTGAATTATTGCCTGGAGCAGAGATACCTTTTGGTAAGATCTACCCCCTGGCGGGGCCCGAGCTAAAGGCTTTAAAGGATTACATAGACGAAAATCTAGCCAAGGGCTTCATACGCCCCTCTTCATCTCCTGCAGGTGCACCCATCTTCTTTGTAAAGAAGAAAGATGGATCTCTGAGACCATGCGTAGACTATAGGGAACTCAATAAGGTTACTATTAGAAACCGTTATCCATTGCCTTTAATCCCTGAGTTATTGGAGAGAGTGCGACATGCCAAAATTTTCTCTAAACTAGATCTTCGTGGGGCCTATAACTTAGTCCGTATTAGACCTGGGGATGAATGGAAGACTGCATTCAGGTCACGCTATGGACACTTTGAATATCTAGTTATGCCTTTTGGTCTGAGTACCGCCCCAGCCACTTTCCAACACTTGGTGAATGACATCTTCAGGGATCTCCTAGATATATTCGTGGTAATTTATTTGGATGATATTCTAATTTTTTCTAACTCCACAGAGGAACATCATGGACATGTGAGAATGGTCTTGGAACGTCTAAGACAAAATCATCTTTACATCAAACTTGAAAAGTGTGAATTCCATAGGACCGAAATTCAATTTCTGGGGTATATACTGTCTACACAAGGAATTAGTATGGATGGAAGCAAAACCCAAGCCATCAAGGATTGGCCAAGTCCTAGAAATGTGAAGGAGGTACAGCGCTTCATCGGGTTTGCCAACTTCTATAGACGTTTCATTAGAAATTTCTCTGAGGTAGTGTCACCTATCACCCAACTTACCCGGAAAGCGTCTAGGTTCTCCTGGACTCCCCAAGCCCAGGAAGCATTTTCCCGTCTAAAAGATAAATTTACCACCGCACCTATCTTAGTACATCCCAACCCCGAGCTTGCCTTCATAATAGAGGTGGATGCTTCAGACTGTGCCGTTGGAGCTATACTCTCTCAGAGAACAGGTGAGAAGAATGTCTTGCATCCCTGTGCCTTCTTTTCCCAGCAGTTGTCTTCGGCTGAGAGGAACTACAATGTGGGCAATAGAGAGTTGTTGGCCATTATCGCCGCCTTCAAAGAATGGAGACACCTTCTTCAGGGAGATGCACAGCAAATAGTCGTCCTGACAGACCATCGTAACCTTGAGTTTATCAGGTCGGCTAAGTGCCTGACTCCTCGCCAGGCTCGCTGGAATCTTTTCTTAAACCAATTTAATTTTATCATTTCTTATAGACCAGGATCGCGCAATGGAAAGGCTGATGCACTCTCTAGGATTTACTCAGCAGAGACACGTCCAATTACTCCTCCTAAGACTATTCTTCCTGACTCTAGATTCCTAGGAGTAATTCATAATCAAGACCTACTTAAGGACATCAAGGAAGCATACCATGCGGATTCCTTTTTGGCACAACCCCCAAGGGACGTAAGTCTTGTCTTTAAGAATGGTGTGTGGATTCAGGGACAACGCCTGTATATTCCTGAAACAGTCAGATTGAGAGTATTGCAACTCATCCACGATTCCAAGATAGCTGGGCATAGAGGAATTCTAAAGACACAGGAATTTCTCTCTCGTTTTTTGGTGGCCCACTTGCAGGAAGGATGTTTTAAACTATGTCACTTCATGTGAAGTCTGTGCAAGATGCAAAACACCTCGCTCCTCACCAACTGGTCTGTTACAGCTTCTTCCCACCCCGTCCCGCCCGTGGGGATCCATTTCTATGGACTTCATTGTGGAGTTACCAACCTCTCAAGGGAAGAACACCATTCTAGTGGTGGTTGACCGTCTAACAAAGGCAGCTCATTTTATCCCTTGTGTCGGCTTACCCACTGCAAAACAGACATCAGATTTGATGATTAAAGATGTGTTTCGCTTACATGGAGTACCGGATGAGGTTATTTCGGATCGAGGGGTGCAATTCACTTCTAGGTTTTGGCAAAATTTCTGTGCAGCATTGGACATTAAAGTAAACCTTTCTTCTGCTTTTCATCCCCAGACTAATGGACAGACCGAACGAACCAATCAAACCCTGGAGCAGTATCTCCGCTGCTTTATCTGCCACCTACAGGATGATTGGGTGGATCTACTTCCATTAGCTGAGTTCTCGTATAACAACTCTCAGAGTGCCTCCACTAAGCAGTCTCCTTTTTACTCTAATCTAGGTTATCATCCTAACATTCTACCACGATTTCCCATAGAAACGCCTTTACCAGCAGTGGCTGAAAGAATCACGTCTTTACAGAAGAATATGGATCTTCTAAAGGAGAATCTGGAATCGGCTCAGGAAAGGTACAAGAAAGCAGCAGATAAATTTCGTAAACCTGCACCAGCTTTCAAGGTAGGAGACTTGGTCTGGCTGTCAACCAGAAATCTTAAGTTAAGGATTCCATGGTCTAAGTTGGGACATAAGTACATTGGACCCTATAAAATCAGTAAAATTATAAGTGCCGTTGCTTGTCGTCTTCAACTGCCCAGAACTATGAGAATCCACCCTGTCTTTCATGTATCCCTACTAAAGGCTGCGACACCCAATACGTTTCCTGGACGTTCTTCTCCTTGCCCTGACCCAGTGCTAGTCGATGGTCAGGAAGAATTTGTGGTGGAAAGGATTTTAGATTCCAGGTTGTATAGAAATCAGTTACAATATCTGATTAAATGGCAGGGCTACCCAGTGGAGGACAACTCATGGGAACCAGTCAATAACGTTAATGCTCCTCGCTTGCTCCGTCAGTTTCATCAGAGGTACCCACACAAGCCTGGCCTGAGGTCATCCGGAGGTTGTCCCTAAGGGGGGAGTAATGTAAGGTTCTGTGTACATGTTCCTGAAACTCAGTTTGTTCGTCAGCCATTTTACTTTCTGTCTTGCTGCAGCTATCTTGCCCTCAGTCAAAATGGAGTTTCCAGCTTGCATGTTCCCGCCCTGATTCTCTCCTTTTGCTTCTTAAGCAGCCACAGCTGAGCAATCAGTGCTTCAGAATCTAGCCTGCAGTGAACCTGTGACCTGACTCCTAAAGCCTTGGACCTTGTACTCCAGCTATTCCTACTGAGGAACTCTGAAGCACTTGTGGACTCTGAACCCTGCTCTTTGAAAGACCCACGTTTGCACGGACTTACGGTAACAGAGAAGAAGATCCTGAACCTGTTGTGGAGAGTGATTGCTGAGCTTAGATTACTCTGGCCTGCTGTGTCTCCTGCTTCTGTGTCTGCAAACTGTGTGACTATTTTTGCCAACTTGTATGAAGTAATACAAGACTTTCTATATCAAACCTGTGTCTCATGTATTTTCATCGCACCCAAGCACAAGACGCTATATGAACTGTACTACATACATTACAGACCCAGCTCTTAGGAGCCAGTTTTGTCAAGGATTATCTGACAAATTAAAAGATGTGTTGGCTCAGTATGATTCTCCCCCGTCACTGGAGGCCGCTATGGCCCTTGCTATTCGCATTGATAGACGGCTTCGGGAGAGGTGCGAGGTAACTCCGCCCCTGTGATGACTCCACCTTCTACTATAGTCCCTTATATTGAGGTTCCCCTGGTTTGTTCTGAGGAGCCTATGCAGTTAGGAGGGACATTGTTTCGAGGGAGGGGTTCGGCGGTGCGCCGCAAGACAGGAAAGTGTTACTTCTGCGGGAGAAAGGGACATTTTGTTGGGGGGTGTCCATCTCGTACTTTGCTGAGCAAGGAGTCGCCGGAAAACTGTTGGTCCCAGGTTGTGTGGTGGACGACAATCTGGGAGTATGTATTTCGTCCCCAAGTCCGTCTCAGTTTCTCGTACCAGCGGAGGTGGTGGTAGGTACGAGAACTGAGAGGATTTCTGTTCTTCTGGATAGTGGGGCCGCGGCTAATCTGGTGGACGCTCGGTTTGCCCAGGTGCAAGGTATGCAACTGAGTGTATTGGCCAAACCTATCCCTATATTCTCTATTGACGCCAGGCCTCTCGGTCAAGGTAGCTTTGTGCAAGCCGTGCATAACATAGACCTTTGAGTGGGGGCAATACATAAAGAACTATTGTCTTGTTATGTGTTGGAGGGCCTTCCCACTCCTATTGTGTTGGGACTTCCTTGGTTAACTAAACATAACCCAGTTATTAATTGGCAATCCAGAGAGATAAGCCAGTGGGGTGAATTTTGCAATAGTAACTGCATGAACATGGTCCTCGGTGCGGTCGTGCCTAGAACCTTACCTCCTTTTCTGGAGGACTTTGAGGATGTGTTTTCAGAGGAAGGGTGTCAAGAATTACCTCCTCATCGCGCGTATGACTGTGCTATAAAATTGCTTCCTGATGCTAAGTTACCAAAATCTAGGTTATATAACCTTTCTGGTTCTGAGAGGCAAGCTATGAAGGATTATATTTCGGAAAGTCTGGCCAAGGGGCATATTAGACCTTCATCTTCCCCAGTGGCTGCGGGGTTCTTCTTTGTGAAGAAAAAAGATGGAGGCCTACGCCCTTGCCTGGATTTCCGTGAGCTTAATCGGATTACGGTCCGAGATCCGTATCCGCTCCCACTTATTCCTGATCTCTTCAATCAGATTGTGGGCGCCAAATGGTTCTCTAAGTTGGATCTCAGGGGGGCGTATAATCTGATTAGGATAAAGGAGGGGGATGAGTGGAAGACGGCGTTTAACACTCCGGAGGGACATTATGAGAACCTTGTCATGCCTTTCGGTCTGACTACTGCCCCGGCGGTGTTTCAACATTTTGTTAATGACATCTTTCGCCACCTAGTGGGACAGTTTGTTGTCATTTATCTAGATGACATCTTAATTTACTCGCCGGATCTTGTGTCTCATCAGGAGCATGTGAGACAGGTGTTGCAGATCTTGCGAGACAATAAACTGTATGCCAAATGGGAGAAGTGTGTATTCGCCGTACAAGAACTTCAGTTTTTAGGATTCCTGGTGTCAGCTTCCGGTTTCCGTATGGACCCTGGGAAAGTGAAGGCAGTGCTTGAATGGGATCGGCCAGAGGATCTTAAGGCACTGCAGCGTTTCCTGGGGTTTGCTAACTACTACCGGAAATTTATTCGTAATTTCTCATCCGTTGTCAAACCTCTCACTGACATGACAAAAAAAGGGACGGATTTTTCTAGGTGGTCTGACAAAGCTTGTCAAGCATTTTCCTCCTTGAAAAAATGTTTTGCTTCAGCACCCATACTCATCCAACCTGATGCATCACAACCGTTCATTGTGGAGGTAGACGCATCTGACGTAGGAGTGGGTGCGGTATTATCTCAATGTCCGTCCCCTGGTAAATGGCATCCGTGCGCTTTCTTCTCTAAAAAATTGTCGTCCGCCGAGAGGAATTATGATGTCGGCAATAGGGAACTCTTGGCCATTAAGTTGGCTTTTGAAGAGTGGCGTCACTTTTTGGAGGGGGCAGTCCACCCGGTCACCGTCATTACTGATCACAAGAACCTGCTGTATTTAGAGTCTGCAAAACGTCTGAATTCCAGACAAGCTAGATGGTCGTTGTTTTTTACCAGGTTTAATTTTGTCGTCACATATCGTCCTGGGTCAAAAAATGTAAAGGCTGATGCCTTATCTCGTAGTTTCCCGGGGGCCGGGAAGACGGATGACCCGGTTCCTATTCTTCAGGAGGGAGTTGTGGTGTCGGCTGTATGCTCTGAGCTTGAGGAGGAGGTATTGGAGGCTCAGGGGGACGCCCCTGTAGGACCTCCAGGGAAACTGTTTGTTCCAGATCAGTTAAGACAAAAGGTTATCGAGGCACATCATAATTCTGCTTTGGCAGGACACCCAGGGAGTAAAGCAACTGTAGATCTCCTTTCTCGCCGGTTTTGGTGGCCTAACTTAAATAAAGAGGTGGTAACTTTTGTCGCGTCCTGTGGGGTATGTGCGCGCTCTAAGACCCCACATACCCGTCCGTCTGGGGCCCTTTTACCGTTGAAAATCCCGGAGCATCCATGGACCCATCTGTCTATGGACTTCATTACGGACCTCCCTCCGTCTTCAGGTAAAACTGTCATACTAGTTGTAGTTGACAGGTTCAGCAAAATGGCACATTTTATTGCTCTTCCTGCTCTTCCTAATGCTAAAACTCTGGCGCAGGTGTTCATTGGGGAGATTGTGAGACTTCACGGGTTGCCTTCCGATGTGGTGTCGGATCGGGGGTCTCAGTTTGTGTCCAAATTCTGGAAGGCATTTTGTTCTCGTCGGGGGATGCAGTTGTCATTTTCTTCGGCTTTTCATCCGCAGACCAATGGTCAGACAGAGCGTCTGAATCAGAGCTTAGAGACATATCTCCGGTGTTTTATCTCAGAGAACCAAGAGGACTGGTCTTCTTTCTTGCCTCTGGCAGAGTTCGCTCTTAACAATAGGCAGAGCGAGTCCACTGGTAAGTCCCCGTTTTTTGGGGCATATGGTTTTCACCCCAGTTTTGTACTTTCAATGGGGGGGGCTCTTCTGGGGTTCCTGAGGAGGAACGATTTTCGTCGTCACTTGCTTCAGTGTGGAGAGGAGTGCTTAATAATCTGAGCACTATGGGGAACCGATACAAACGTATGGCTGATAGGAGGAGAGTGTCTGGTCCGGACCTAAGTGTGAACGATCTGGTATGGTTGTCTACCAAGAATATAAAACTTAAGGTTCCCTCCTGGAAACTCGGTCCCAGATTCATCGGGCCATACAGGATCAGTTCAATAATTAATCCGGTGGCTTTCCGTCTTGACCTCCCTCCTACGTTTAAAATCCACAATGTGTTCCACAAATCGTTGCTTAAGAGGTACGTGGCACCAGTTATACCGTCACCTCTACCTCCTCCTCCTGTGGTGGTCAATGGTAATTTGGAGTTTCAGGTATCGAAGATCATTGACTCACGTCTGAATCGCCTCTCCCTTCAGTACCTTGTTCATTGGAGGGGGTATGGTCCTGAGGAGAGGATGTGGGTTTCTGCGTCGGATACTAACGCAGACCGATTGGTTCGGGCCTTCCACACTACTCACCCAGATAGACCAGGCCCTGAGGGTCCAGAGGCCCCTCGTAGAAGGGGGGGTACTGTCACGGGTGTGTCGCGGCGAAGATCGTCGCGATTGCACACCCTGACTTCGCACAGCTGAGTTTCTGGTGCTGGGTGTTTTTCGGCACTGAGGGAGTTAATTCTTTCTCTCTCGGTGCTGGACTGACCAGCCTTGCCCAGCTGCGATTGATGTTTTGTTAATTAGCTTCCTTCATATACCTGCTGGACTGCTGGGGAAGTTGTCGGTGAAAGCATTCATTCAGACCAGCAGAGCGGATCGTTTCTGAGAAGACTTAAGCTAAGAGTGCCTGTTGTGGTTTTTCCTCTCCTCGCTTATTGTTTATCTCCTTAACCTTTTGTGTTCCTCTGTAGTGGAAGTTTTGTATGCAAGGCAGTGTTTTCTTTACCCCTTGTCTGTCTCGTTTGTCTTAGACTGTGTGTAAGCTGTGACCTGCCCATTCCCTGTGGTGGTAATGAGGGTCCTTCTCAGGACTAGATTACAGTGGTCAGGGATCTACAGGAGACAGGGTTACGCTGGCGGCCTGGACCTCTGTACCATTAACAGTACTTCCAGGTAGAGGGACTAGTCAGGACCCCAGTTCAGGGTCAGCATAGACCCCGGTCCACCTCTATCCTGAGACAGCGTGACACGTGCACAGTATAGACCCACAATACATAGGATATTATGTCAGGTAAGACATTGCTGGCAGATACTATGTATACATGTTGATATTTTCTATTATATGAAATATAGAATGTTGTCACATTAGATATACGTTACTATCATAGAATATATCTGTTATACGTCGTGACATCCACAAGTCCTTATTGAAGAGGTTTGTCGAACCAGTGGTTCCTATGGCTGCACCTCCCGACCCTGTTTTGGTTGAGTGCAATTTGGAGTATATGGTTGAGAAGATATTGGATTCTCGTTTTGCTAGACGGAAACTCCAGTATTTGGTTAAGTGGAGAGGTTATGGTCAGGAGGACAATTCTTGGGTGTTTGCTTTGGACATTCATGCTGGGAGACTTATCCATGCCTATCATCGAGCCCATCCTGATCAGCCTGGTTGCGCAGGTGAGGGTTCGGTGACCCCTCCTCAAGGGGGGGTACTGTTGTGAATATGCTGGAGGCGGCTTCTGAGCTGGAGCTCCCTCCGGTGGTTGCTAAGGGTAATGAACTGATTAATGAATGGCCTTCAGCTGGCGCTGAATGGTAGGATATAAGTTGCCTGATTTCCCAGCAGCCTTGCCGGTTATCAATTGTTTCTTCTGGTCTTGCTTGAAGCACTGCTAGTTTCCTGCTCTCCTTCAGATAAGTGTTTGCTGTTTTTTTTTTCCTCTGTTTGATTTTCTCTGCTGGTTTGCTGCCTGCAGTGGACTGCAGCCTGTCCCCTTTTGGGGGTCTGGCGCTGCAATTGTGCTCCGTTTGTGTCTGCACTTTTGCTTTGCTCTTTTGTTACTTTTTATTTGCTGAATAGCGTTTTCTACACCAGAGATCTGATTTAGGTGGATGAGAAGTGTTGGTATTTTTGTTAGGGTTTTGTTGGATTGCAGTCAGAATTCTTTCCTGTACTTTTCTTTCTAGACAGATTGGGCCCCAGCGTTTGCTCATTCTATTTTCTGTCTGTGTCCGTGCTTTTTTCTTGTCTAACCGCCATTACATGTTTGGGGGCTTCCTATTTTCTTTGGGGATCTGCTCCGGGGCAGATAGCTATTATCTTTCTGCCTTTAGGTGTAGCTATCTCTCAGGCTGTGACGAGGCGTCTAGGATCACCGTAGGAACGCTCCACGGCTACCTCTAGTTGTGTGGTTAGTTCAGGTTACTGCAATCCAATAGGTTCCAGCCTCTCTGGTGTATTACCGCTTTTGCTATTTTTTGCTATTTCTCCTCAGTTACCGAAACATAACACAGTACTGTATGTATCCTCAGTTCTATGTTATATGTCTTCTAGCATGTACAATATATGTTTGCCCAATGGTATATGTTTGTATGGTAAGCTGATCCTTGTACTGCATCTCCAGAGTTGCAAATGCCGTACATGGTGCACAAATGTGTGCACCGAAATAATGCATAGAAATAATACAGTTATATAGGTGATGTGAACCAGGTGCTGCCATCACAATGACTGTAATAAATGTTTTGCCCTATTATTAGTATTACTATAGGAATTTCACATCACCTCGATCATTTTCTGTGACTTACATAGCTCAAGCGTGAAAGGAATGAGGAACTCAGCAAAGGAACTGATACCGAGGGCCCGACCTGCCACTATACTCGATATGAACATGTCTCTGATAATTACCACATAAATTCTCATACGGGTCGTATCATCAGTACGGTATGAAGGTGTAAGATGTTAATTATTTATTAAAGTGTGGCATTATATGGCAGCATTATTTAATGACTTGGCGCCAAATTATGGCAGTATTATACCTTAGTTTCCTTCTTTTATGAACAATGACCCATGTTTGCCTTGTGACGATAAAGGGCTGCCCAGGATACCGATTACCTTTCTATAATTTTCCAAGTGATATAGCAGAATAAAAATGCGTGTGACAATTCTTAGGAAGCTGTAGGGTTGAGTAAAAATATTTTCAGGACCAAGGTCTAGCTACCACATCGGAAGTCCGTGGCTGCTGGGCCAGAGTCCTGCAAACCTCCCGGGTGTCTCATTAGATGTGTCAGACCGCCATGACATTTTCATTGCATTATGAGTTATGACGCATGCAAAACGTTGTGCATACTTATCAGAAGAGGTGCTGGGGATGCTGGCAGGCAGGAGGAGGTTTGTTAGTAGCCTGTGCCCGCTGGACTAGGGGTCAGTGAATCTTTTTGCTAATCTCTAATGAGCTGTGATGGCATTTACATTGATTGTTGTCACCAAGTTGCCTCAGAATTACCGAGTGTGACAACATTGTCTTTCATAACGTTGCATAGCAGGGCAACTATAAGCCTTGGCAGCTGTACTAGAACTAACCCTGAGTGATATAATTTTCCCGTAGCTTGTCAGATGGGGTGGACTCGTGCACTTGTGTGTTGTGAATCATGGAGGACACTCGCGGCTACAATGGAAGTGTATAATTATAATGGGAGAGATTAGTAAATTAGATGTTTGGGAAAAGAAGGTCAATGAGCCGGACACAATGCACTTTACATGATAGGGTGGACTAGTAAATGTACTGCATATTGTAGGACCCCCTGGACGCTGTGATACCCTGTAAGGTCGGTGATCTGCCACATACAGTATTTGCAAGTACCTGGATGTTTATTATAAAGGCGCGTGCAGCTGATTATGTAACGATGAGATATGTGGTAAGGAACGTGCACAGACGACATGCTGGAACGTGTGTGATACGGCATACTTGTGTCCTCTGCTTACACCTTGTCTATTATATGATTAATGAAGTCACTGCAATTTCTCTATATAAAGTCCCAAAACACAGTGACCAAAAAAAAGGGAATCCCGACTTCCTGCAGCTGTAATGTATGTAGTACAGTTCATATAGCGTCTTGTGCTTGGGTGCGATGAAAACACAGGAGTCACAGGTTTGATATAGAAAAGTCCTGTATTACTTCATACAAGTTGGCAGAAATAGTCACACAGTTTGCAGACACAGAAACAGGAGACACAGCAGGCCAGAGTAATCCAAGCTCAGCAATCACTCTCCAATACAGATTCAGGATCTTCTTCTCTGTTACCGTAAGTCCATGCAAACGTGGGTCTTTCAAAGAGCAGGGTTCAGAGTCCACAAGTGCTTCAGAGTTCCTCAGTAGGAATAGCTGGAGTACAAGGTCCAAGGCTTACAGGAGTCAAGTCACAGGTTCACTGCAGGCTAGATTCTGAAGCACTGATTGCTCAGCTGTGGCTGCTTAAGAAGCAAAGGAGAGAATCAGGGCGGGAACATGCAAGCTGGAAACTCCATTTTGACTGAGGGCAAGATAGCTGCAGCAAGACAGAAAGTAAAATGGCTGACGAACAAACTGAGTTTCAGGAATATATACATAGAACCTTACAGCAGCCTATCAGCAGAGAGCCGCTGTTTTATGTCACGATGTGTCTCTATGTGCACAATACAGACCTCTGTAATCGACTGTATTTTACTGAGAGCAGTCATTTATCATGTGGTTACTATAATAGAAGTATATTGGGAATTGCTGTATAAGCAGTTGCCTTCTATGTGATTGCAGGTTTCTCTTTGGCCCTCTTTTATGTCATCAAAAGTAATACCACCCTACAATTCCCACATAATACCACCCATACATTGCCTACATATTACAGCCATACAGTCAGCGTCGGATTGGAGCACCTTGGGCCCACCAGAGAAAATTATTCTTGGGGCTCACTATGTAGCTACATAGAAATAAATACAAGACCACCAATTGTGTGGTGAAACACACTAATATCAGGGTATAATATAAGGTAGTACACGCCTTAATTATGTAGCAGGGGTTGGGGTAGCCTCCTCATAGAATATAAAGAAGCCCCCTCACAGAATATAATGTAGCACCCTCATAGAATATAATGTAGCCTCCCTCATGGAATAAAATGCAGCCCCCTCATAGAATATGATGCAGCCCCTTCACAGGGTATAATGCTGCCCCCCACAAAAGATAATGCAACCCCCTCATAAGGTATAATGCAGCCCCCCATAAAATATAATTTAGCCCCTCATATAGTATAATGCTGCCCCTCCACAGAATATAATGTAGCCCCCTCAGAGTATAATGCAACCCCCTCATAGAATATACTGTAGCCCACTCATAGGGCATAATGCAATCCCACTCATATAGTATAATGTAGCCCCCAGAATATAATGTAGCCACTCAGAAAGTATAACACAGCCCCTTCATATAGTATAATGCTGTCCCCCTTATAGGGTATAATGCTGCCCCCCTCATAGGGTATAATGCAGCTCCCCTCATAGGGTATAATGCAGCCCACTCATAGGTTATAATGTAGCCCCCTTCCATTTCCATCATTGTTCTCGCCCTTCAACACCATCAATGTCCTCATCACCACCTCCATCATTGCTGTTAGAACTCTCCTGTTAGTTTTTTTCTATCTTGCTGGTCACATGACCTTTTTTGCCTATTTAATCCTGCTCCGCCCTTCTGGCTTTGCTGGACTTCATTGTAATTTCTACTCTTAAGCTAGCCAGGTGCTTTGTTACCTTACTCAGTCAGTTTTGCTTGGTCTTCGGACCTCTATGTTCTATGTTGTTTTTTTTGTCTTTTACTGCTACAACTTTTGTTAGGTGTCCATCTTTCTCCCAGTCCCTAGTTCTTGTAGGGATCCCTTCCTCGCATCTATAGGTCTTCGTACAGACTAGCTGAGGACTTTAGCGGGTCTGATCACAGGATCAGGCTCCCCGTTGCATCGTAGGGATCTAGCTTAGTTCTATCGTAGGGACAGATCTCCCTTCTTTCCTTAGTGCTTGTAGCAGAACATAACAATTGCCTTCTCACCAACCACCCCTATCATTGCCCTCTCCACCACCTCCATCATTGCTTTCTCCTCCACCACCCACATCATTGCCAATTCCACCACTTCCATCATTGCCTCCTCCCCTAATACCACCATCATTGTCCTTTCCACCAAAACCATGATTGCCTTCTCCTCCACCACCCCATCATTGCCCATTCCACCACCTCCATCACTGCCTCCTCCCCTACCACTCCCATCGTCCTTTCCACCACCAACAACATTGCCTTCTCCCCACCACCCCATCACTGCTCTCCATCACCCACATCATTGCCCTCTCCAATATACACATATACAGCACCACACACACACACACATACACACAGCACCGCACCACTCTCACACACACACACACACAGCACCGCACTACTCTCACATACGCACGCCCGTACATGCATCCCTGCAGCTCTGCTTCGCTGCCATTTTCTCCTGTAGGCAGCAGAGCTGCAGGGATCGCATAATAATAGATCCATACACAGAACAGGTACCAGTGCCATGTAGTGCTTAAATAATAGCACCATAACATTTTTATATAATACTACCACACACTGACAATATAATAGACCCATACAGTAGACAAATAACAGTACCAGACCATACTTAAAAATTAGCACCATACAATTCTGATATAATGCTACCACACTTCACCACATAATAGAGCCCTACAGTAAGTATGTTAAGTTGCAATACATTGGCTAAAAACTATTATACAATTCCTAAATAATATTACTATACAATGCCCATGCAGGCCGTACACAGGTCGTGAGCAGGTATGCGTTTGCCGGCGCATGCATCCTTTTGACGGTGTGCCGACCTGCGCCCAACGCACCGTGTTGCATTTTGGTGCGCTCGGCGCACCACCAAAAGGACGCATGCGCCGGCAAACGCATACCTGCATATGGCCTGCGAACCCAATGCTTAAGATAGGGTGCGCAGGTTGCATGCAGCGTCATGCGCCCATAGGCAGAGCGATCGGGAGGAGGCGCGGCCGGGGGCGGAAATTAGCAGCGGCCGTGCGCAGACCAACGCAGGTCGGTCAGACGCTGGTGTGAAATTAGCCTTAGACTGTTGGACGATCCTGACAATGGGTTTAGTTAAAATTAGTCTAATGTGTATGGGGCTTACAGTAACTCTGCAAAGAACTATGAAGAAAATTTAGATTCGATCATCATGGGGAGAGGATTGAGCTGACCCATAAATGGAAGTAGTTGCCCCTTTAAATGTTAAATGGTGTCCTGCATCCTGCTATGACTTAGCGTCACTTTCATCCAATGACGCTATGAAGGTGACACTGGATACTTTTTCCCTGTGCTTTTAATATATAGTTAGAGCTAATAACATGACTAATGATCATTATCATGTTTGTACTCAACGAGCTCTGTGACAGGTTTTATTTCCTGCCATTATTAGAGTTGACACACCTAAGCTTCTAATTCCACATATATTACTGTATTTGCTATTTCATGAAGTGCTTCCAGCTAACAAATATCATGTTCCTATGTTACGCTCAGTGTCGGACCCTCCAGCCTAAGGCCCACCAGGAGAAATTAAGGTGGAGGCCTGCAGTTATGTGCAATTATTACCTGTTAGGCCCTTACAACACAGAACCACAAAACATACTACAGTATACATTGGGGCAGTATTATAGTGGTTATATATTCTTGTACATAAGGCAGTAATATAGTTAGGGGTGAACATACCGCTGGTGCAGCCAGTGCAGCTGCACAAGGCCCGGAGGTTGAGGGGTATCCTTGCAGGAAGGCAGGACCAGCAGAAACACCCGGTGCCCACTTGCCGTCGGGGACACCGGCACGCTATGGCCCCACCATCCCCGTACTTTAAACTGTTTTAAATACTTATCTCTCTGTTCCTCCGCAGGTCCGGTCTCCTCAGCGTCTTCTGACTCTGTAACGTCTCAGGGCAGAGGACGCATTGACGTCACTACAGAGCATCCTCTGTCCTGAGCACTACAGAGAGACAGAAATCGCTGAGACCAGACCTGCGGGGAAAGAGGGATAGGTAAGTATTTGATTATTTTTTTGTAATGTATGGAGTATTATATGGGACCCATTATTCTGTATGGCGCATGATATGGGGCCCCATTCTGTATGGAGCATTATATGGGACCCATTCTTTAAGGAGCATTATATGAGGCCCCTTCTGTATGGAGCATTATATGGGGTCTATTCTGTATGGAGTAATATATGGGGCTCATTATTCTGTATGGAGTAATATATGGGACCCATTATTCTGGATGGAGCATTATATGGGGCTCATTCTGTATAGAGCATTATATGGGGCCCATTCTGTATAGAGCAATATATGGGGACCATTCTGTATAGAGCATTATATGGGGACCATTCTGTATGCAGCAATATATGGTGCCCATTCTGTATAGAGCAATATATGGTCCCCATTCTGTATAGAGCAATATATGGGGACCATTATGTATGGAGCAATATATGAGGCCCATTCTATATGGAGCAATATATGAGGCCCATTCTATATGGAGTATTATATGGGGCCCATTCTGTATGGAGTAATATATGGGGCCCATTTTTCTGTATAGAGCATTATATGGGGCCCATTATACTGTATGTATGGAGCATTATATGGGGCCCATTATTCTATATGGAGAATTAAAAGAGGCTCATTACACTGTTTAGAGCAATATATGGGGCCCATTATACTGTATGGAGCAGTATGTGGGGCCCATTATACTGTACTGTACGGAGGACTATATAGGAGGAAATTGATTTTTGTAAAGGGTACACTGCTGAGGACAATTCCTACAGGTAGGCTACATTTATCAATATCCCGTTTACCTCTAATACTACAGGTACTGAAACCTGTGGACCCACGATCACCTAAATCCCCTCTGTTCTATGGTATTGTAGAATATACAATAGATATCACTCATGTAATGTAAGAAGTAAATGAAATCTTTGGCATTATACTACACCTATATTTCTCTACTGTATATCTGTGCATCCTGAATTGTGGTATGTTTTAAAGGGGCCCACTGAGACACTTTTGCCCAGTGCCAACGAAAAGCTGGAGCCGACCCTGTGTGTCTATCTATGCATGTGTGCGTGTGTATGAGTCTGTATGTACAGCATGTAAGTGTGTGTGTATGTGTTTAAGCATGTGTTTAAGCATGTGTTTGTCTATGTGTGTATGTAAGTGTTTATGAATGTGTGTGTATGCATACAGTACAGACCAAAAGTTTGGACAGCATCTTGCAGCGGCATGCTATTCCATCCGGTTTGCATTTAGTTGTACCATCATTTATTTTTCAACAGGACAATGACCCCAAACACACCTCCAGGCTGTGTAAGGGCTATTTGACCAAGAAGGAGAGTGATGGGGTGCTACGCCAGATGACCTGGCCTCCAGTCATCAGACCTGAACCCAATCGAGATGGTTTGGGGTGAGCTGGACTGCAGAGTGAAGGCAAAAGGGCCAACAAGTGCTTAGCATCTCTGGGAACTCCTTCAAGACTGTTGGACGACCATTTCCGGTGACTACCTCTTGAAGCTCATCAAGAGAATGCCAAAAGTGTGCATAGCAGTCATCAAAGCAAAAGGTGGCTACTTTGAAGAACCTAGAATATAAGACATAATTTCAGTTGTTACACACTTTTTTGTTAAGTATATAATTCCACATGTGTTCATTCATAGTTTTGATGCCTTCAGTGTAAATGTACAATTTTCATAGTCATGAAAATACAGAAAAATCTTTAAAGGAGAAGGTGTGTCCAAACTTTTGGTCTATACTGTATGTGTGTATGTATATGTGTGTATGTATGCCTATACACTTGTGCTCAAAAATTTACATACTCCAGCAGAATTTTTGCTTTCTTGGCCTTTTTTCAGAGAATATGAATGGTAACACCAAAACTTTTTCTCCACTCATGGTTAGTGGTTGGGTGAAGCCATTTATTGTCAAACTACTGTGTTTTCTCTTTTTAAATCATAATGACAACCCAAAACATCCAAATGACCCTGATCAAAAGTTTACATACCCCATTTCTTAATACTGTGTATTACCCCTCTAACATCAATGACAGCTTGAAGTCCTTTGTGGTAGTTGTGGATGAGGTTCTTTATTTTCTCATATGGTAACGCTGCCCACTCTTCTTGGCAACAAGCCTCCAGTTCCTGTAAATTCTTGGGCTGCCTAGCATGATTGCGCGCTTGAGATCTCCACAGAACGGCTCACTGATATTGAGGTCAGGAGACTGAGTTGGCCACTCCAGAACCTTCACGTTGTTCAGCTGTAGCCAATGACAGGTTGACTTGGTCTTGTGTTTTGGATCGTTGTCATGTTGTAGCCATTCAAACCCATTTGTGTCAACTTCTGTGCTTGTTATCAGGCCAAAATCACCTGAAACTGGAGGCTTTTTGCCAAGAAGAGTGGGCAGTTTTACCATCTGAGAAAATAAAGCACCTCATCCACAACTACCACAAAAGTTGCAATTGATGTTAGAGGGGGCAATACACGGTATTAAGAAATGGGGTATGTGAACTTTTGATCAGGGTCATTTGGATATTTTGGGTTGTCATTAGGATTTAAAAAGAGAAAACACAGTAGTTTGACAATAAATGGCTTCACCCAACCACTAACCATGAGTGGAGAAAAAGGTTTGGTGTTATCATTCATAGTCTCTGAAAAAGGGCAAAGAAAGAAAAATTTCTGCCGGGTATGTAAACTTTTGAGCACAACTGTATCTATGTGTGTGTATGTGTGTGTATCTATTTGCATGTCTGTGTGTGTGTGTATATGTTAACATATTTGTTTTTGGTTCATGTATGATACTGTAATTGTAAAGAATAGGAAAATCAACCAGGCTCTTTAAAGGGTTATGGTACTGCCACACTAAACAATCCAGCTAGCGATCACGATAACGACGCATACTAATGCGATCGCTAGCGGGATTGTTTCTATATCGCTGATAGCGGCTTAACTTAGCGATGTCGTTAAGGACGCTATCGCGGTTAGCGATCTCCTTAACGACTTTAGCGGTACAAAAGTACCGCTAAATCGCTAAGAAAAGGTGCCACACTCAGCGATATATACTTACCAGCGGGGGCGCCGACGATAAAATAGGGTCCGGAACGATGTCAGCGACGAGCGAGATCACAGCAGGATCTCAGCAGGGGCCACGTCGCTGGTAGATGCCGCACACAACAACATCGCTAACGGGATCGCTAAATAGTGACGTTTTTTAGCGATCCTGTTAGCTATGTTGTTTAGTGTGGCATACCCTTTAGTCACCAAATAATCAAGTTATCTCTGATCCATAGGATCCAACCACTGCACCCCCTCCAGAGATTTTGAGAACAGGGGGTTTGCTGTCTTGTCCTGAATGGAGCAGAGTTGTGCAGACTTGGCCTCTGCTCTCTCCATTATCTATAGAGCTGCTGAACGCCACGCTTGGCTATTTTAATCAGTTACATAGACAAGGAATAGAGCAGAAGTCAAGCATGCGCCCCTCCAATCAATTCATGGCTGAGCTGTAGAGTCCTGTTCTCGGGATTGCTGGGGTTCCCAGTGGTCAGTCTCCCAAAGGTCAGCAAGTTATCCCTGATCATCGGGATTGGGGATAACTTGACTTATTTGGGGAATAACCCTTTATCAGATAACAGATAGTATAGATACCAGACATATAATTTAACCCCTTTCTGACATCTGACGTACTATCCCATCCAGGTGA
Source organism: Oophaga sylvatica (assembly GCA_033576555.1). Lineage (NCBI taxonomy): Eukaryota > Metazoa > Chordata > Amphibia > Anura > Dendrobatidae > Oophaga > Oophaga sylvatica. The sequence goes on from JARQOD010000008.1 coordinate 124,096,275, forward strand.
CCTTGGCCCGTATGACCGTGGACGGGATAGTACGTCATACGCGATCAGCTGCGCTCAGGGGTGAGCGCAGCTGATCGCGGCCGGGTGTCAGCTGATTATCACAGCTAGTGCCAGGTGCGGTCACGGACCGCTCCCGGCACTTTATCCTCCGGCACACTGCGATCAAACATGATCGCAGTGTTCCGGCGGCATAGGGAAGCATTGGGCAGTGAGGGGGCTCCCTGCGTGCTTCCCTGAGAACCTCAGAACAGCGTGATGTGATCACGTTGTTCTGAGGGACTCCTCCCTGCAGGCCCCTGGATCCAAGATGGCCACGGGGTCCTTCTGGGTCCTGCAGGGAGGTGGCTTCTCAGTGCCTGCTGAGAGCAGGCGCCAGCAAGTTTCCTGCACTGCCTGTTGGATCGCTGATCTGACACAGTGCTCTGCAAAGTGCCAGATCAGTGATCTGACACTATATAGTGATGTCGCACCCTGAGACAAAGTAAAAAGTATATAAAAAAAATTTACATGTGTAAAAATATAAAAGTAATTTAAAAAAAAATCCTAAATAAAGAAAAAAAAATATTCCCCAATAAATTCATTTCTTTATGTAAATTAAAAAAAACAATAAAAGTACACATATTTAGTATCACCGCGTCCGTAAAGACCTGCCTTATAAAACTGTTCCACTAGTTAACCCCTTTAGTGAACTCCTTAAAAAAAAAAAACAACAAGGCAAAAAAACAATGCTTTATCATCATACCGCCAAACAAAAAGTGGAATAACACGCGATCAAAAAGACAGATATAAATAAACATGGTACCACTGAAAACGTCATCTTCTCCTGCAAAAAACGAGCCACCATACAGCATCAGCAGCGAAAAAATAAAAAAAGTTATAGCTTGCAGAATAAAGCGATGCAAAAATAATTGTTTTTTATATAAAAATGAAAACCCGAAAGTCATTATCTCAGGAAATTAGAATAATTAACACAAAACACCTGCAAAGGCTTTCTAAGCATTTAAAAACGGTCCCTTAGTCTGTTTCAGTAGCTCCACAATCATGGGAAAGACTGCTGACTTGACAGATGTCCAGAAGGCAGTCACTGACACACTCCACAAGGAGGGTAAGCGACAAAGGGTAATTGCTAAAGAAGCTGGCTGTTTACAGAGTGCTGTATCCAAGCATATTAATGCAAAGTTGAGTGGAAGGAAAAAGTGTGGTAGAAAAAGGTTCACAAGCAACCGGGATAACAGCAGCCTGGAAAGGATTGTTAAGAAAAGGCCATTCATAAATTTGCAGGAGATCACAAGGAGTGGACTGCTGCTGGACTCATTGCTTCAAGAGCCACCACACAAAGAGGTATCCAGGACATGGGCTACAAGTGTCACATTCCTTGTGTCAAGCCACTCATGACCAATAGACAACACCCGAAGCGTCTTACCTAGGCCAAGGAGAAAAAGAACTGGACTGTTGCTCGGAGGTGCAAGGTGTTGTTTTCAGAGGAAAGTAAATTTTCCATTTCATTTGGAAATAAAGGTCCCAGAGTCTGGAGAAAGAGTGGAGAGGTCTAGTGTGAAGCTTCCACAATCAGTGATGGTTTGGGGAGTCATGTCATCTGCTGGTGTAGGTCCACTGTGTTCTATCAAGGTCAAAGTCAGCGCAGCCGTCTATCAGGAAATTTTACAGCACTTCATGCTTTCCTCTGCCGACAAGCTGATCGCCTCCATGCCATGTCGCATTGATGCAGTAATTGAAGCAAAAGGAGCCCTGACCAAGTATTGAGTGCATTTACTGAACATACATTTCAGTAGGCCAACATTTCGGATTTTAAAATGATTTTTCAAGCTGGTGTTATAAAGTATTCTAATTTACTGAGATAATGACTTTTCGGTTCTCATTGGCTGTAAGCCATAATCATCAACATTAACAGAAATAAACACGTGAAATAGATCACTCTGTTTGTAATGACTCTATATAATATGAGTTTCACTTTTTGTATTGAAGAACTGAAATAAATTAACTTTCTGATGATATTCTAATTTTGTGAGAAGCACCTGTATGTATCTCCATTTCAGTAAAAAAAAAAAAAAAAGGATATATATATATACATCCACCATAGAGAAAAAGAGGACGGCACCGCTAACACCGCTGCAATACTAAAATGTTAGTGCTTCACCATGCTGGAGGCTGCACCTGTGGACTCCGGGTGCTGATCCAGAAATGTGCAACATCAATGATTATAAGTAGATAAAGGAAGATTGCACTCACCGGTATTGTGCAAAAATTCCACTCTTTTTTGGCAACTGTTAAAACATCATGGCCGGGAGAGTGAGGATAGGAGTATGCGAGTGCTGATGATGAGTGAGACGGCCGGGTCCCATAGAAGCGCTATTGAGCGCGAAACGGCCGTCGTCAGCACTCGCATATTCCTACCACAAAAGAAACACCCTCCCCCTTACACCAGACAATCTACCAGAGTGGGATGCCTCACCCACCCGCATGGGTTCCACTGTAGGCTCAGTACTGACCTCCCTTGACCCCGGACCTCCCGCACCCAGAAGTGACTCCCTATGTCTCTGGCTAAGACCGCGATCAACTCGGATCGCCAGAGACATTGCTGATTCAAGGGAGTCAGGAGTCTCATACAGAGCTAAGGCATCCCTCACCCATACTTTAAGCCCCTCACAGAACTGACTACAGAGTTCGGAGTCATTCCACTTCGTATCCATGGCCCACCTCTGGAACTCAGAGCAATATTCCTCCGCCGGCCGGTCTCCTTGCTGAAGTTGGCGCAGTGTGGACTCAGCTAAGGAGAAGCGATTGGGGTCATCATATATAAGTCCCAGTGCCAGAAAATATCCCCCCACCGTCTGAAGAAACTGAGAGTCAGACAGGAGAGAAAATGCCCACGCTTGCGGGTCCCCCTGAAGGAGCGAGATTACTATCCCCACATGTTGCTCCTCTGTACCTGAGGAAACCGGATGTAGCCTGAAGTACAGTTTACAGGCCTCACGGAACACAGAAAACTTGTTATGCCCCCAGAGAACCTGTCAGGCAACACGATCTTGGGCTACACTGTGGTTTGCTGGGGAGATGAGAGTCACACACCAGATGTATTAGGATGCTGCAAAACCACCATGTGTAAATCTGCCACCTCCAGACTGAGCTGCCGTAGTTGACCTGTCAGAGCAGCGACTGGATCCATAATGGTTAAAAAAAATGGTTACGGTGAGAGCAAATGTCACGTCACAACTGTCGGGTGACTCGGGACCAGGGGGTCTTTCCCTGTCCCTAACACTAGGGGACATCCTAGCTCGCCCTGCTCCCCGGGATACTTCAGATGGTGAAGATGCCGGGGTCTCGGCCCTTGCCTTATCTCCTGACTTAGCCCTCTGTCTGTTCTCTTCCCCCACCCAGGTAAGAGGGGGAGCTACTGTGCACCATAGTATACCAACCTGACAAACAAGGCAACACAGACAAGGGTTAACAAAAAACTGCAGGCATGCAAAATATTCACTCACAGGGGAATGTACCTGGGTGTAGAGGTAGGGGAATAAACAAAAACAGAGATATGTTATGTTTCGGTAGCTGAGGAGTGCAGGTAAAAAAGGCAATACACCAGAGCAGTTGGAATCTATGAGATTGCAGTACCCTGACTAACCACCACAACTAGAGGCAGCCGTGGAGCGTTCCTACGTTGGTCCTAGACGCCTCGTCACAGCCTGAGAAACTAACTACACCTAAAGATAGAAAGAGGAAAGCTATCTGCCCCGGAGCAGATCCCCAAAGAACATAGAAAGCCCCCAAACATGTAATGGCGGTTAGACAAGAAGAAATACTGACACAGACAGAAAATAGTATGAGCAAACGTTGGGGCCCAAACTACCTAAATAGAAAAGGATAGGAAGGGCACTTACTGCAATCCCAAAAAACCCTGAAAAGCACCAACTCTACTCATTTCAAAAACACCTGAGATCACACGACCTCTACCACCTAAATTAGTTCTCTGGTGTAACAAAATCAAAACAGCAGCCACTGAAAAAACTGGAAAAAGCAAATGTACAAACATCAGTGGCTGAACTAAACTGAGAGGGCAAAAGCCCCCGGAGGGGACCCTGAAGGCCCCCACAGAAGTGCAGGACAAAATGCAAAAATCAAGCACAAAAACAAAAAGAAGAAAATGTCTTATCTGTTAGCAGGAGATGCAGACACGACACAGCAGGCTACAAAGGAAACAGGAATCAAGGATTGAGACCAGAACAATTGATCACCGGCAACCCTGATGGGAAGGCGACTCCCTTATATAAGACCAGTCAGTAACACCTGATTCCCAATCCTCACAATCTTCACTGGACAGTCCAGTACCGCTTGTAACCACCAGAGGGAGCCTCTGCTCAGAACTCATTTCAAGTCCATTCACAACAGTACCCCCCCCTTGAGGAGGGGTCACCGAACCCTCACTTGAGCAACCAGGTCGGTCAGGATGAGTTCTATGATACGCACGGATGAGTCTCCTAGCATGGATGTCCGAAGCAAACACCCAAGAATTGTCTTCCTGACCATAACCTCTCCATTTAACCAAATACTGGAGTTTCCGTCTAGAAAAATGAGAATTCAATATTTTCTCAACCACAAACTCCATATTGCCCTCAACCAGAACAGGGTCAGGAGGCAAAGCAGTAGGAACCACTGGCTGAACAAACCTCTTCAACAAGGACTTGTGGAACACGTTATGGATCTTAAATGTCCCTGGAAGAAGCAAACGAAAAGAAACAGGATTAAGAATCTCCATGATCTTATAAGGTCCAATGAACCTAGGCTTAAATTTAGGACATGCCACTCTCATAGGAATATTTTTTGAGGACAACCAGACCAAGTCCCCCACTTTAAACCGAGGACCATCAGTCCTATGCCGGTTAGCAAACCGCTGGGCCCTCTCCTGAGAGAGGGACAACCTCTCCACTACCTGGTCCCAAATCAGTTGCATACGCTCCACAACAGAGTCAACACCTGGACAGACAGAAGCCTCCGTCTGTCCCGAAGAAAATCGAGGGTGAAACCCAGAATTACAGAAAAATGGAGACATCAAAGTGGCAGAGCTAGCCCTATTATTAAGAGCAAACTCAGCCAAAGGCAAAAAAGAGACCCAGTCATCCTGATCAGAAGACACAAAGCATCTTAGATAAGTCTCCAATGTCTGGTTTGTTCTCTCAGTTTGACCATTGGTCTGAGGATGAAACGCCGAGGAGAAAGACAATTGAACACCAAGTTTAGAACAAAAGGTCCTCCAAAATCTGGAAACAAACTGGACTCCTCTGTCAGACACAATGTTCTCAGGAATGCCGTGTAAACGAACCACGTGCTGAAGGAACAAAGGCACCAATTCAGAGGAGGAAGGCAACTTAGGTAATGGCACAAGATGTATCATCTTGGAAAATCTATCACAAATCACCCAGATGACGGTCATTCTCTGAGAAACAGGGAGGTCGGAAATGAAATCCATAGAGATATGGGTCCATGGTCTCTTGGGCACAGGCAATGGCATCAACAAACCACTAGAGCGAGAGCAAGGCTTGGAGTGAGAGCAAGTCCCGCAGGACTGCACAAATTCCCTGACATCACGAGACAAGGTAGGCCACCAAAAGGACCGACTAACCAAGTCTCGGGTACCAAAAATTCCGGGATGACCGGCCAACGCGGAACAATGAATCTCAGACATCACACTCTTTTTCCACTGGTCCGGGACAAACAATTTCCCAACAGGGCAGCGCTCGGGCCTATCCTCCTGACACCCCTCCAGAGCCAGTCTCAAATTGGGTGAGATGGCGGAAAGAACTACACCTTCTTTCAAAATAACAGAAGGATCAGATAACTCAGGAGAGTCCGCAAGGAAACTCCTCGAGTGGGCATCCACCTTAACATTCTTAGTGCCAGGAAGAAAGGAAACCACAAAATTAAAACGTGTGAAAAACAAGGCCCACCTGGCCTGTCTAGGATTAAGTCGCTTGGCAGATTCCAGATAGACCAGATTCTTATGGTCCGTAAGGACCACCACCTGATGTTTGGCTCCCTCCAGCCAATGTCTCCACTCTTCAAAAGCCCACTTCATGGCCAATAACTCCCGATTACCCACGTCATAATTACGTTCAGTAGGAGAAAATTTTCGAGAGAAAAAGGCACAAGGGTTACTTTTAGAGGTCTCTGGATCTCTTTGGGACAAAACGGCACCTGCCCCAATTTCAGAGGCATCAACCTCCACCTGAAATGGCAGAGAAACATCAGGCTGCCGTAGAACAGGAGCAGAAGTGAATCTCTGCTTAAGTTCCTGAAATGCAGAGACTGCCTCAGGAGGCCAATTCACCACATCAGAACCCTTTTTGGTCAAATCAGTTAATGGTTTAACAATAACCGAGAAATTACCAATAAATTTACGATAAAAATTGGCAAAACCCAAAAATCTTTGAAGAGCCTTTAATGAAGTAGGTTGGACCCAATCACAGATGGCCTGAACCTTGACCGGGTCCATTTCAATAACAGATGGGGACAAAAT